>VMRM01000038.1:3267453-3609953 GCA_010277075.1 Poeciliopsis retropinna | reverse complement strand
CTCCACTAATGATGCCTTCACTAAAAGGCCCACAGCATGACGCAGCCGCCTCTGTCCTGTTATCAGTTATTTCTGATTGGGGAAAATCGTCTCTATGATCAGATTTTAATGACGATAAACTCTGTTAACCCTCCTGTTATGTTGCAGGTCAAATTGACCAGTTTTAAAGTTTACAAATTTTTTTTTAAATAGTTGGAGGTATTTTTTTTTTTTGCATGAAACTTTTTCTATTTGTCTATTTGCAGAGATGCACTCTGCAAATAAATTGAAAATTAAATCATTTTACACATTTGTAACCCCCCCCTGCGTCTACTTTTTACATAAATACTGTTCCGGTCAATTTGACCCGGCAGTCAAGTTGAAGTGCAAAAAAAAGATTAAAAAATATCCAATTCTGTATGTTTCCTTGCAGCTATGGACCATATTTCACCACACAAACACCACACACATACATGCACACATGGACACACACAAACCCACTTTCTCACTATTCTCTTTACTTCACTAGGAAACTGAAAGAAAGCAGGTGTTCATACAGCTTTTGACGGGAACCTTTCCTGTTCCTGTGGGCAAACTCCACCCACACTGAGTGACACTCAGCAGAAGTGGAGGAGAAACATAAATACTCTCCGCATGACTCATTTGTCTTGAGTTTAATCAGCGGGTCAATCTGACCCTGAACAGTATGTGTGTCTCAAGTTTAATTATAAAGATCACCCATTAAAAAAGATTATTGTTTTTTGTGTCTAGGTTTTTTTCAGTAAATTCCATTTTTTATGTCCAAATGAGTAAATTGTCGTCATTGATACTTAATTTCTCAGAAATAAAAAAACATTGTACAAATATTGAAATGGTTAGGATTGGAGTTAATAATAAGATACAAAAATGTTTTGGCGGAATTTCTGACACTATTGCGTGTTTAAACACTACCCAGTTCAAACTGACCCACGAACATTATTGCTGTACCTGACAAACGAGCACCACAGGAGGGTTAATAACATCAATATAATAAAAATGAGTTTCAGGTTTGGTTCGTTGTGATTCAGGAATCATTCCTATAAATATTGATCCCATCTCTCAGTTTTCTGTCTGAGTTTCAGTCTTTAAATCCTAATCGCCTCTTTTCATGCATCTCCATGTTTTGTCCTGTAAAGTCCAGTAAATCCTGGGTTCCTCCATGTTTGACCTACTTTGCTGCTCTGACTCATTGCTGCTTTCATCTGGAACCTGGTTGAAATGTTCTGCAGTAATCCTGTCTTTAGGTTCTGGAACCGCGGCCCAGTTGGAGTTCCTCCTCCGCTCAACATGCTTTTTAATTCATTGGAAGAGTTTCAGTGTTGCATGGCGCTGGCTCTGCCTGCCACCTTATGTTCACACATATGGCCCGGCGCAGCGGCAGCTAGCGGCGGCTCGGCCTTGGACTAGACGGTGGATTGCTCGGTGATTGATTGCTTTTCTGGCGGCGGATGATTCCGCGGCTCGCCGTCCCGATCCAACTGCAGCCGAGCTAATTACAGGAGTAATTAAGAGCGGGAGCAGATTAATCTGAATTCAGTTGAAGGATTTTTGGAGGCAGCGTAGATCGTTCGCTCAGAAGTCACAGCTTTGAAAATTCCTCCATAAGCAGCTGATAACGAGGTCGGAACCGGCACAAAGACTCGGAACAATCCGGACTTCTTCCCTCCCGGCGCAGCAGTAATCTGTTTACCCTGAACACCAACACCGTGTCTAATCTGAGTGCTAAACACCTAAATCTCATTGTGAAGGTAAACGGTGTAATCCTGCTTCCCTCCAGAGGAAACGCGTCGCTCTCTGCTGGCGCCCAGCGGTCCATTAATACAGAACCGACCCGGTTCTGCTGTCCGCCAGTCGTCTCTCCCTCTGACGGGCCCCCTGTGGGGACCCTGTCTCTATTATTGGCCCTGGGGGGTTTCGCTGCGTTTCATTGGCTGTGGCAGAAATTCCAGCTGCAGATTCTGGTTCAGGTCCAGACAGGAACTTTCACACCTTCTGGATCCAGTTTGTCTGAACCGGGCTCAGTTGGGGCCCGGGTTCTCATCTCCACAATCCATCTGAGACGCGCTGACGTCCGTTTTCTTCTTTGTTGGTTTATTTTGAGGAAGATCAGAACCAGAACCTCTTGCTGGGATTAAAACGTTCTTCCAGGTGAAGTTCTGAGCCGTTTGGGTTTTCTGAAGGAGGAACTAAAACCCAAATCAGGTTCTCAGCGACTCCTTAAGGGTTCGGTCATGCGGACTTTCACCTTTTCGTGTGAATTGGTTTTGTTCTGCAGTATTTTTAGTGTCTCTGTGGTTTTTCGCTGCATCTCAGACGTTGATCTTTGCTGCTGCTGCTCCAGTGTTTCTCCACCAGGTGACGGTGAAGGATCTTTCTGTTCTTCTTCCAGTGCGGACACAGAGCCCATCGCTGCCAGAACAACTGTTGATTATGAGATCAGTATTGATTATATGCGAGATTAACAAACATCAGTCTCACAGCTTTAAACGATAATCATCTTTATGGTTCAGAGTTTTGAGTTTCAGGACGTGTGAATGGATCAGCGGTGGAACTTTTCTCCTCCACGGTTACGTTGGAGCAGAATCTCTGACAGCCGCCTTCATAGACGGATCATTATGTAAACCTGCTCTGCAGAACCTCCCTTCAAATGGACCGCTTGGGTGAAATGAAGCCTGGCAGCCCGCCAGGCGTCTGGGGAAACCCTGGAACGGACCACTGGACCTCATCCGGTCCTGAACCTTTCCTCCCGGCTCTGCTGTGGTTTTAGAACATGCCTGTGGTTCTGCTGAACTGGGTTCGTTCCTCTAAGCTCACATCCGGTCTGGTTTGTGAACAGAGGTTCTGTTCCGGGTGGATGTTGGTTCTGTTTGGACTCCAGGTTTCCACCGGTAGGATCCTCTGGGTCGGACTGGGCGATCCAGAACAGGGAGCGTTTTCTTCAGGTTCCTCTGTTTGGGTTTCATGATGCATTCAAGATGATCTGAATGTTTCTGTTTGAGAAGCTGCTGGACCAGAGACTGGAACGCTTCTCAGGACCGGTTCTCAGGTCCAGTTCCGGTCCAATTCCGGTTCTGTTCCAGTTCCGGTCCAGTTCTTGTCCCTGTGTCCAGATAAACGTTTTGGGATCGGCTGCCGGATGTAAACTATCTGGATCTCTAAACCGGGTCGTTACGGTTCGGTGGTTCCGCGGAGCGGCGCCTCCCGACACGCCAGGCATTCTGGGAGCTGGAGCTCCTGACCCCGACACCTGGCCGGACTGCGGGCCGATTCTGTTGGCGACAGAAGCGGCGAATCATCCGGGTCACATGGCCGTAGTTATTATTTGGGTCGATGTTGTGCGGCTGTCGGTATGCGGACGCGCTCTGATGGCAGCAGCTGCCCTGTCATTCACACCAAATAGGAAATGCATCTGCAGCTTTCTATCTTTAGATGCACTCAGCAGTTTTCACATAGTGTTCTGAACCCGACCCGCTGCCTCTGGCCCAGTCCAAGCACCGCAGAGACCCCGACCGGCCGCATCACAGTTGGCTTTTAAAAATAGAGCGGAGCCTCTTTCACATTAAACTCACAAACCCGACATACAAGAACTCCTTACAGGTCGAGTTACAGAGACCCAGCAGAACCGGCAGGTTCTGGTGGAAACCCGGTCCGTTCCGAAGTTTGTCTTTGCTGGAGCCGCCGCAGTCTCGGTTCTGCTGGTGAGAACTGGACCACGGGAAGAGTTGAGCTTTTTTACACTCGTTATACTCAGTTAATCTGTGGAGATTAATACGTGATAATTTATTATTTGATCGTTTCGGTTCTCGGTTGTACGGTGGCCCTGAGGTCCAAACCGCTTCAACATTAACGAAGCACAATTACAAATGACAAAAACAACAATGTTAATGGAGCACTACGACATTAACAAAACGGAAAAGGTACGTCCCAGTCGGAGACCTGAGAGATCGCTGATTGGACGACGGTTCTTTGGAACCGGAAGTTATCGATGTTGCGATGCGCTATAGCGTCCGCCATATTGAAAGTGGCTTATTTTATTTTTCACACTGAGGTTTTAATAAGGTGTTACTAATTTACAGTTGGGTAAAACTGTACAATATTAATACTGTAGTTATTAAAAATGACATATGCAGATCTGGAGAAGTGAAGGAACGACCAGAGAACGGAGTGGATGTGAAGGTTTCTTAGAGAAAACCCATCAGAGGGAGGCGACATGTTGACTTTTAGCTGATGGAAAAGTGTTTTTAGCAGCTTTAAAGGATTAAAAGCAAAGTTTGGTGGGGAGGCGGGGCTCCTGGTCCACCTGGGAGGCGGCGTGTTGTTGCTAGGAGACTCCTGCAGAGAATCCACTTTCTCTGACGGGACAAAGTGGAATCACAGCGGGACTCTCCCTCTTTCCCATCCGTCTTCTCTGCTTTCTTTCACTCTTTCTGAGGCCTTTTGTTCCAACACACACTCAGTCAGGAGGGGATCTGAGTTCAGGCCTGCAACACACACTCAGTTTGACCTCTCACAATGGAGAAGGCATGCATTCATTAGGACTCCCCCAGAAAGCCCCGGCTGCTTGGGCATTGTTGGTTAAGTCACCTTCACCTCCCCCTCCTTCATCTCTCCATCTTTCATCCTTTCATCCTTTATTCTCCAAACCGGAGCTGAACTAATCAGATTACTCCCTGCGCTCCGGTGCAGGATGGATTTTTATCAGCCAGATTTGGGAGCTTTGATTGGCTGTGAGGTTCTTCGTCGGCTCACCTCTCGTCTTTCTCTCCTTCCAGAACTCCGAGCCGCTCGGCCCGATGGGACCGCCGGCGCTCTGAGGACAAAAGGAGGCGGGGGGTTTGGAAGGACGACTTGGTGGATCGGTTGGGGGTGCGTGCTCCCCCTGCGGCCCGCCCCTCCTTCATCATCATCCTCCTCCTTCCTGCTGCTCTCTGCTTCGCTGTCAGGCAGACAAAAGGCCCAGAATGTGCAGTGAGGGCGGCGTGAGCTGGCTGAGGGGGGTCAGAGGTCACGGCGGGACTCTGCCCAGGACTAGAGTCTGGCTGCTGGTGCTGCTGCTCGCCGCCGCGGGCTGGACGCCGCCTGCGGCCCTCGCCGAGCTGGAGCTGGACATGCTGGGAGGACTGGTGCTGCTGGAGGCGGGCGGAGACGGCGAGGAGCTGGGCGGCGACCTGGAGGCCTCCATGCACTCCTCGCTGCTGCAGGACTTCCAGGAAGCGATGGACAGCCGGCAGGCCGCGGAGCCTGGCAGCGTGGCGGCGAGCCGGCAGGAAGCCGCCGCGCCCGCAGCTTTCCCAGACTCCTCGGCGGCGGTGGGCCGCGTTTTCCAGATCAAGGTGCCAAACAAGATGAAGGATGTTCACCTGGGAGACATCGTCAAGGTGAGTCGGCACAAAGCGTCGCATGGAAAGACTCTTATTGAAGCAGGAAGTTATCCTGGAGTCTGTCCTGTAATCGGTGGGTTGCCGGTTCCATTCCCACTCAGGCAGGCGGCTCAGAGGGGCGACAATCCAAAAGAACCCAAATCTCACCAAGTCATTTTGGTTCTACTGAGACTCGATGTGTTTCCAGTGTTATAAGTCAAATAATCTGCAGTGGAATTAGAACTTTTTCAATAATTTTAAGGAATTATTCATTTAAAACAAACCTGAAAAATCATGTTAGTTTTGTCTTATTTCAAGTGAAACCAGATATTTGCACCAGAGGAGAACAAAGTGACTTGGTGAGGTTTAGTGTGTCACCATCAGGCTGTGAGTGAAGCTTTGGAGTCCTCTGGACTTGATAAACGCTGCAGCACTACAGGACACGTGTCGTATGATGACCGACAAACGATGAGTTCAGGGACTGTTGGTGATTTAGAGGAGAACTCAGGATTCTGGATTCTGCTGAGAAGAAGGTGGATCAGAGTCCAAGTGGAGACTCTTTGCCTCGGCCGGTGGATCTGTTGGACCCGGTGGATCTGTTGGACCCGGTGGATCTGTTGGCCCTGACGCAGGGTTGCTTCCTGCCGTCCATCAGCAGGTCCTGAAGGGAGAGGCTGCTCACCCTCTCCATCTTCCTGTGGGGGAACTGTGAAGTTCCCGGGTCTGAAGAGGTTCTGGTTGGTTCTTCTTCCAGGCAGCAACATGATCGGTCCATTCAGAGCTCTGCTGATCTCCGTTCCTCTGAGGCAGAACCGGCCCGGTCCCTGGGACCGGAGAATCATCCGTCTGGAAACCTGCTGCAGGAATCGGCTCTCAGTGTCCTTTACAGAAATATTTCACCTGTAATTGCAGCTCATTTTCCAAAATAGCAGATTTTCTGTAATGAAATCTCAGGAGGAAACATTAAAGTCTGTCTCCTTCCTGTCCACCTGCAGCTGGAGCACACACACACACACACCACACACACACACACACACACACACCTGCAGCTGCAGCACATCCCCCCAGCTCTAATAGTCCTAACTCCTGCCGATGGTTCCTCGGTTACCTCCTCTGTCCTGCTGTTCCCTTTTCATAACCACAGACACACACACACTCACACCCACACACACACCCACACAGACACTCACACCGACACACACACACCCACACCACACACTCACACACACTCACACAGACACACACACACTCATACACACACCCCCACAGACACACACACACTCACACACCACACTCACACACACACACACACACTCACACACACACACACCACTCACACACACACCCCCACAGACACACACACACTCATACACACACTCACACAGACACACACACACTCATACACACACTCACACAGACACACACACACTCACACACACACCCACACAGACACACACACACTCACACACACACTCACACAGACACACACACACTCATACACACACTCACACAGACACACACACTCATACACACACTCACACAGACACACACACACTCACACACACACTCACACAGACACACACACACTCATACACACACCCCACAGACACACACACACTCACACACACACCACACTCACACACCCACCCCCACAGACACACACACACTCATACACACACTCACACCGACACACACACACTCACACACACTCACACCGACACACACACACTCACACACACCCCAACCATCTTCTCTCCATCGCTGCTTTTATCTCTCCAGTTCCAATCCCTCTCTCACTCTGTCACATCAGATCATATCAGTGTTATTGAACAGTAGCTTGCACTTTTAGCTGCTTTAATGAAGCTCACGACACACACACACACACACACACACACACACACACTCTCACTATCTGTGGGGAACGCTGTTTGTCTCAGTCAACGTTCCATCAGCAGCAGGCGGCTCTGAAAGTTTCCGCTTGGTTTTGTTGTCCTGCCACTCATTCTTCGTTCTGCGGGGCGGGGCGGTCGCTAAGCTAACACCCTCTGACGGGGGCGGGGCGGGGGAGGCCCTTCAGGACCCCAGGAAGGTCTCTGTGTTTGGGGAAAACATCCGTCTGTCCTCTAATGGAAGGTTACAGGTTAGATTCCCCGTCCTGATGAGGAGAGCTGGGAGTTTCTTCTCCTTCTTATTTTTCCTTCCAAGCCCTCTTGCCCCTCCTCTTCCTCATCGTCATCTTTTATTGCTCGTCCTGCACCCCCCTCCTCCCCTGCACCCCCCCTCCTCCCCGGTTCTTCTGGAAGGTCGGTGGTGTCGAGGGTTTCAGAGGAAAAGGCCAAATCAATTTCTCAGCTCAGCGTTGGGGCGGGGTCCGCCTGCAGGACGCCCGTCCCGCCTGCATGTTCAGCCTCTGCTGGCTGTTTTTAGGCCAGGACAGTGAATGCATCACCATTTATCTGGAGCTTTCCTGATCATCACCTGCAGCCTCCATCAGGTTCCAGCTACAAAACATCAAACTGGTTTTGTGTGATCGTTCTTGCTACTACTTTAATGAGACCGCAGTCAGACTTCTGTGTGAACGGTTTCCGACCCACAGCAGTAAAGATGGCCGCCGCAGCGCTCTGTTTACGACAGTAATTCAGCTGGAGTTTATTTGGTGGTGTCAGAGTAAAGGGGATCAGACTGTCTGTGGTTTCAGTGGGACAAACTGTGTAAGCCTATAGCAGCTGTTAGCTTAGCAGCAGAAACTGAGATGTTCTGTTGGATCTTTAAACCAGGAAGCTGGTCCGGTTCCAGGGAACCGGTTCTAAAGCAGTCGATGTTTTTATATTTTGCAATTTATTTTACGTTCCACACCTGGCCCTAAAAGAGTTCACCAGGATTTAACTAGGACCCTGGGAAGCCACTAAAACCTGCTCAACTCCTCAGCTGTTTCAGTTTTTTTCCATCTCCAGTTTCTGTTTTGTTGTTTTTCTTCTGAACTTTTTGATCCCTTCTGTGAACATTTCCCCCAGCTGGGATCTTACTGCAGCTCTGCGGTTCCTCCAAAACCCGTCGCTCGGTTCTCCGGGTCTTTAATCGTCGTCTCTCTGCTGCTCTGCATCTTAAACTGTCGTGTTTTTCCAGCGAAGCTCTGCAGCCTCTCTGGCAGCTGGCAGGACGGGAGCGGAAAACTGGAGAACTGGGAGGAGATGAAACCCAGCAGAACATATGAGTCAGCCGGGCCGGGCCGGGCCGGGCCGGGCGCTGCAGCACGCTGCCATGAGGTTACTGGCGCCGCAGCGCTGGCGGCCATGTTGCTATGTAATTAAACGTACAGCAGCAGCTGGACTCACATGTTCCTGATTATTTTCTTCCACATTCATTCATGATTCAGCTGCATGTGCTGGTTCTGGAAACCATTACTGGTTCTGGTTCTGGTCTCTGATGTGCATCATTGGGTCCTGAGCCGGGCCGCAGGTTTACCCTGCTGGTGTTTCCCTCTGGAACCACAGAGATGCACGTTTGGTTCTGATCCAACGGGGCGGCGAGCAGCAGGCCACGGAGCACAGAACCAGGAAGCCATGTTTGGTTCTGATCCAACAGGAGGAGGTTCTACAGAACCATGTTTGGTTCTGATCCAATCTGGAGTAATTGTAGAAATCGTTCAGGGATAATAATAATAATATTTCCTCCAATCAGAGCAGGAGGAAGTGTTGCCATGACGATGAGGTGAGTCCAACCAGGTGGTCCGCTATCGGTTCTGCTCAGCTCTCAGGTCCCACCACAGCCCTTTAGTCAGGGTGAGGTGTGGACTTTGACTAGGCCACAGCAGTACCTGGAGTTTGTAGATCTGCTGCTGCGTTTAGGATCGTGGTTCTGTTGGTGACCCAGTTTGAACCGAGCTTCAGCTCGTGATCCAGTGAGTCCAAAGCGCCTCGGCTCTGGGGCTGTAAAATCAGCCCACATCACCAGTCCTCCGCCGCCGTGCGTTACAGGAGAAACGTTCTCTAATCGTTTACTGCCTCGCGATTTGATTCAAAATCAATGTTGACGTTTCCATTCAGGACTCTGCAGCCATCTTTGTAGTTCTTTGTAGTTCTTTAGTGGAGAATCATAAGAAATACCCAGAATTCCTCACAGCTTCATAAAAGCTTCTTTAAAAGTTTTCATGTCGCCTTTAATGAGCGTTTCTCAACGTCATTGTGATTGGTCAACCTCCTGACCAATCACAAGCTTGGCTCCGCCCACTGCTGTTCTTTGCTCCTCATCGTGTGAACTTTGACCTCGGTGAAGCTCCCGTCCGGCTCGGAACCAAAATGAGATGAAATGTTTCCTTTGGCCGGATGAATCCTCTTCATGTTTGGAGTTCCCTCTTTGTTTTAGTGCTTCATCAGAACCTTCCAGAACCGGCTGCTCGATGACGTCACAACGAACCGCTGCGTTACAAAATGGAGACGGACAAACAGTGGATTTGTTTTACCATTTGAAAATTGATTTTGGGATTTTTTTATTGTGATACTGAATCGTATAAAATGAGAATTGGGAATAAATGTTGTGGCTCACCCGTAATGTAAACGTTCCTGTTCTGACTCGGTTCGGGTCGTCATGCTAACCGATCTGTAAACTGTCCCAGCGCAGTCCGACCCTTCCTCCTCCTCCTCTTCCTCCGCCGCCACATCGTAACCACTTCAGCTTCACATCTCTCATTATCCCCATCAGATGTAAAGGTTGGTGTTGGAGCTGCAGCTCGTTAGCTAAAGATAGCATCGAGCCTGCAAGGCAGCGCGCAGGGAAAACAGTTTGGGTCTGTGAATTAACCGGCTTCTGACCCAAAGCTGGTCTTTAATCCTGATTAATCATCATTATTATTATTATTCTTTCTTCTGCCAACATGGCTGCTGTTCTCCCAGTTTTTGTTGCTGCAGATTTATTGCTGTTGAAAGTTTTTATGCTGCTTATTGTTCTGATTATGACAAAACATGCAGATAGAAAAAGTCAAATTTCTCCTGGTAAAGCCTTTTTGATGACTTTCTAGTTGCTGTTTATTGTTAATAGTGTCAGATTTTCTGTGAATTAATTATTTTTAAACTGATCTGACCCACCTGCTACCTGCTGCATTATTTATTACCTCCAGAATGACGTCATTAAAATGATTTTTGTATTTACTGGTGGTTCGGTTGGGATCTGGGTTGAATCCCAGTTCAGGGTGTTTCTGTCTCTGGGTTCTCCAGCTTCCTTCCAGTAACGGTTTGTTTCCCAGTGAGTGAGAACCAGCAGCTGGATGATCCCGGGAAAACGTTTATTCATCCAGAGGCGAGAATGAGGAGGAAACGAGAAGATTTCTCCTGGAGAGATGAGGAGGAGGCCGGCGGAGGAAGAAAGCGGCTCATTGTCGGAGCAGAAAGGAGGAGAAAGGAGGCCATTGTTAGAAAAGCCTCATATTTAGGAGGATGAAGAGGAGCTGGCAGAGGGACGTCCAGCGGAAAATGTGATGGATGGAGGAGGTGGAGAGCTGCAGTGGCCCGCAGCCAGGTGGATGTTTACAGGAGCGTTTCCACCTCTGGGTTTATTTTCTGCTCTTAAAAATGAATTTGTGGCTGAAATCCACGGCAGGAACCTTCCCACTGTGGGAGCAGAACCTGCAGAACCGAGCCGAGCCGAACCGAACCGGCCAATCAGGGCTCAGCTCGCCTCCACCACCTTCTGCGTCTCCTTTTGTTTACACTGAAGGAATAAACGGACAGAACCAGAACTCCTCCGGGCCGGTCCAAACAGAGGACGGCGGTTCGGCAGAGCTGTTCTGGAGCCGGACGGAAAATTCCCCGAGCCGCAGCCGGTTCCAGGAAAAAACGGGCCGGTGCTATTAATGGATCTATTCTGGGAACATGAGGAAGACATTACGGATCGTAACTTTCATGTCTTCAAACGGGCAGCTGCGCATGCGCCGCACGGAGAGGCTGTAAATCCGGTTCTGGTTCCAGCTGAGACCCAAACAGGAGAGGTCCCGGAGCAGGTCATTGGGTTCGGCTGGACAGAACCCGACACGGACCGGAGGGTGGGACTCGAACCCACGACCCGCCTGCTGCTAGGCAACAGAGACAGCCAATAATATTCAGACTTTTCTAAAGACTGAAGCTGTTTTTGTCAATCAGGTTATAAAAACAAATATTAAACTAAATAAGTTTGTAAAAATGTAACATGAACTTTAACTATTTTAATTAAATACTCAGGTTCATTTTACGTTAGCCACCTTGGCTCCGGAACCAATCAGACCAGCGCAGCCAGTCACGTGACCCGCTCCCATCATGAATCACATTCAGGACAGCCGCCCCCTGGTGGCGGAGTCTGGAACTCCATGTGAACTTCAGCTCAAAGCAAATTATTGGTAGATTAATTTCCACATTGATAAGTTTTCAGTTTAGATCGATTTGTTAAACATGTGATGAGCCAATCAGAGGCCGCCTCTGGCCTCCAACTCCCTGATTGGTTAAATACATTCTGCAGTGAAATCCTCTGAAGCAGTGAAGTATGCAGCCATGTTGTAGCAGCTTGCAGTCTGACTTTAATGTTTTCACCCTCGTATAAAGCTGTCAGGTTAACTTTACGATGATGAGCTCACCGTGCGACCCCTGACCCCGCCCTCCAGGAGGCGGCCATGCAGAGAGGAATCCGCCGGATGCGATAACGTCTCCCTGCGTTTCACGCCTGTCGCTCCTGGAGCCGGTGGGTTTGGAGGCCAGCCTGCTGCACGGCGGCGGCTCCTGGCTGTCCTGACTGCTGATAGTCACGGCGGCTCACAGCAGATGATGAAAGGAGCTGCAGCTCTGATGAGATTATCACTCGTTTCCTTTTAATGAAGCCTTTTAAGTTAGGGCCAAACAGATGTGGCTGCTCCGCCTGCCGTTCATTCTTCAAACCCAACATTAGCATCCATCATGGAGAGCGAGTTCCTCTGCAGTAAGGCTCCCGAACCAGGCGTTCAGCAACGCCGCAGCTTTCCAGAGACTGGTTCTGTCCCGTTTCTTCCTGACCCGTCCTGCAGGAAACTGACGGCCTGTGGGGCCGAACATCAGGCTCCTCTGAAGCTTTACGCTGGAAACGACTGGAAACTTTTTCTAACCTTCCTCTGAGGGAGGAGGAGGAGGAAAGATGAAGGTTTCTGCTGGGAGTTGAACGGGTTCACGACTCCAGATGAGCATTTATCACTGGTTTCACTGGGTTGTTTCCACTAGGATTTCACATGTAGGAACAGAAACAAGAAAAAGTTTAATTGCATGATATTTTTTTATTTTGATTCCATCAGGAAAAGTTTAATGGTTTTCCTGTTTTCCAACCTGCAGGTGTTCCTGAGCCACAGGTTGGTTCGGTCCGTTTCCCACAGGTCAAAGGTTAAGGATGGAAATAGTCTTTTTTCTTGTTGAACAGGAGCCAATCAGAGGAGAGGACCTGCTCTTCCTCTGCATTTGATTGGCTCTGAGCTCGACATCATTTTATTAGTCTGCGTGGAAACGTCCCTCCTTCAGGTCCGAGTCCAATGAGAAATGTTCTGGCTGACACAAAATGTTGACCTTTGACTCTTTAGGAATGGTTCTTGGTTCATTGGCTCATTTACCGACCTGTTAATCACATGACGCAGATTTTTGATTTAACTACAGAAGATTGTTTTAGACAATATTTGAAATACATGAGAAAACGGAAACAAGCAAATGATTCAGTTCTTTTCAAATGATTCAGTTCTTTTCTAATGATTCAGTTCTTTTCTAATGATTCAGTTCTTTTCTAAATAATAACCATTTTATCATTCCTTGGTCATTAACAGCAAATGATGAATCTGCAGCTAACAATCCTTCAAACATCAGCATGACAAAAAACTCTGAACTCTGAACACAGTTTGAGTTAATAAAAGGAGTTTTTGAAACTGTTTTTGTCCCGTTTCTGTGGTGATAATGAAATCTTCTTGTTTCTCGTCTGTGGTTTAAAACCAGTGGGCGTGGTAACGGGCGTGGTAACGGGCGCGGGCGGAGCTGTCTCCTGTCTCGTCAGAGGACCTGCTGTCTCCACAGGGATGAGAACCTTGAGCTCCGTCTCTCGGTTTGCTTCTCGTGAGCCTGCCGCCGCCGTAGTGATGCATCCTGGGAGCAGCGCGCTGCATAATTCATTAACCAGGATTTATTAGCCACAGATTAAATTGTGGCTGAGGGAGAGTCATGCTTGTTCCTGAGCTTATCGTTGCGCTGGCATCGTTCCTCCCCTGTGATCCATTTCTCTTCATCAGCCTCATAATCGACCGACTTATTTTAGTTTTAGCCGCGTTTAAATAACGATTCGGCTCTGCGTTTGTGTTTGCATGTGAGGAAGAGGGGGGTGAACTGGATTTATTGTCCAGGAACCTGAACCGAAACGCTGACTGGTAGAAACGCAGCAGATAGAATCAGTTCCTCTGAGGCATGGAGGCAAACTGATAATGGTTTGTTAGCCTGGTGTTGTAGTTTGGCCACCATCCAGAAGAGGGCGCCTCTGGGCCTCCTCAAACTGAACCAGTTCATACAGAAACAAAGATGGCAGCACTACACCAGAATGTGAAGGAGAAACGGTCCAAACAAAGTCCAGATGCATTTCTGTGGTTCTGTTTGAAATATAAACTATCAACGTGATTCAGCTGACTCAAGAAATTGTTCAGATCTGTTTCTTTGCTTGTTTTTTTTAATTCACCACATTATCACTAATTTTGTTTGGTATGATTTGGAAAGATGGCCGACCCTCTTGATAAAAGAAAAGCCAGAATTTTAAAGTCAACATGATGTAAAATCTTTTTTTTAACTTTCCATCGTGTTATTCTGTCATCAGAAACAAACATGGAGTGCTGCTTTGATTCTTTTATGCATGTTTGGCAAATCCTGTAATCTCCATGGCAACTGTTCAGCTGTGCAAATCACCTGGATGGACGTAGCCCCGCCCTCCAGGCGCAGCTCCTCCCCCACTCGGCTCCTTCAGACTAGCAGTTAGCAAACGGCTGCTGAGCTCATTACAGGAGCTGCTGCTCAGAGCAACGCTGGTTAAAACATTAAAGGGTTAATAGAGGAGCCATGTTGGGATGACTTCCTGGAGGCAGAGCTTCAGGAAGAGCTGAGCTTCTTAAAGAGACAGAGGCCCAAAAAAATGGCTGTTTATCAGTTAATTATTAGTCAACTTTACTTTAACTTATCAATTGATAACTTGTGTTCCTAATCCAAATTGCCATGGTAACCAAAGAGTAAATGTTTATAACATCCTGCTGTCTGGTTTGTCTCCAGGTGACGGCGGTGGGGAAGGACTCGCTGCCCGCCTGGCTGCACTGGGACGGTGGCAGCAGCATCCTGCGGGGGCTCCCTCTGGAGGAGGATAAAGGAATCCACTACATCTCTGTCAACATCTCCAACCGCACATCCTCTTCCTCAGAGGAGTTTTCCATCGAGGTTCACCCGGACGACCACTTTGACGGCGACTCGTCTGCGCCGCTGTCCGGCCCGGCGGAGGATCCCGTCCAGCCCTTCTTGTGTAGCAACGAGGAGCCGGTCACGGTGCTGACGGTGATTCTGGACGCCGATCTGACCAAGATGAGCTCAGCGCAGCGCGTGGAGCTGCTGGACAGGATGAGGAGCTTCTCAGGCGTGGAGCTGCAGGGCATGAAGATGCTGCCGGTGGTCAACAACCGGCTGTTCGACATGTCGGCCTTCATGGCCGGGCCAGGAAACGCCAAGAAGGTCAGCAGATAAAGAAGGTTGGCTGTAAGCTAACAAAGGGACGTAAAGTTAACCTTTTGTTAATAATTTTTCCTGGTTTCTGTGCATAATTAATAGAGACAGACTTAGACTTAGACTTTATTGATCCCTTGGGAAGACTCCCTCAGGAAATTGAAGTTACCAGTAGCTTACAGAAAATAGTAGCACACAGTGAACAGAGTACTAAAAACACAAATTAATTACAAAGGTACACACTAAAAGTGAGTAGCCAAACCCTAAATTAAGCAAGAAATAAGAATATAAATACAGCACAATAGGAAATGTAAAAAATTTGACGGATAAATCGACCAGTGATATGGTATTGTACTATGTGGTTTGGCCAGATAAATATGTTTAGTGTTTATTCTTCTTCTCTTGATGTTCAGAGGTCCAGAACCTCTGAGCTTCCCCTGTTAGCTAACAATGCTAACATTCTGTTAGCATAAATAGCTAACAGGATGGCAGCTTCCCCTGTTAGCTAACAATGCTAACATTTTGTTAGCATAAATAGCTGACAGGATGGCAGCTTCCCCTGTTAGCTAACAATGCTAACATTTTGTTAGCATAAATAGCTGACAGTATGGCAGCTTCCCCTGTTAGCTAACGATGCTAACATTTTGTTAGCATAAATAGCTGACAGGATGGCAGCTTCCCCTGTTAGCTAACGATGCTAACGGGACCAATCTGCTTCTCCTCCCAGCCTTCAGTTTGCTGCTTCCAGTTTTCCTCTGGATGTTTCACATCTTCACCAGCTGCTCAGACAACAAGCCAGAACCAAAACCGTTTCTTTACTTTCTGAAACATCTTAGTAAATAATTCACATGCATCTGTTCTCCCCACACAAACAAAAAAATGTGATTTGTCACCACAACAACTCAAGCTGCCATATCTGCAAAACACCATTTTTCCTGAGTGTAAGTGAGTAAAACTCAGAATTTACCTTTCAGGACATAAAAGACTTGAGTTCGTCAGCAGGCCTTAAAGTCAGCCTAATATTTCTCTCAGAGCTTCTCTGGGGTTCAGGAGCTGCTGCAGAAATCAAACTGCAAAAACAAACAGTCCTCACATTAGAGCAGCTATAATGTTACAGAATGGCCAGCTGCTGTTTCTCCTCTTTAATAATTGAATCATTGGTTGAATCGTACAGAAACCCAGCAGCTTCACCGTGTGTTTGTTTCTCAGGTGGTGGAGAACGGAGCTCTTCTGTCATGGAAGCTGGGCTGCTTCCTGGACCGGACCACCGTTCCAGACATCAACAGCGTCCAGGGTCCAGCGAAAGACGGATCCATGTCTGCCAGGCTGGGGTACCCCGTGGTGGGATGGCACATCGCCAACAAGAAGCCACAAGTCCCAAAGCGAGTGCGAAGGCAGCTGAACAACACTCCGACGCCCGTCCTGGCCGTTCTTCCTCCGACCACGGCGGCTGAGCCTCCAGTTAGGATCGTCCCAACCCTTTCCTCTCCCTCCATCGCTGCGCCCACAGAAAGTTCTGCCCCTCCGGTTTGGGGCCCTGTGCCTCTGCCAGGGAAGCCTACAATCAGAATCCGTGACCCCATCGCCCACACCCCGACCCCGGGCCCGCCTCAGCCGACCAAGGTCGTCGTGACCACCAGCACCGTTTCCATTCAGCCGTCCATGTCCAGGAAGATCCCTGTAGAGGCCACTGCCACGCCCACCATCCCACCCACGAAACCTCCCAGTACCACCCCAAAGACCCCCTCACCCAAAACCCCCACAGCCAGCACGCCGTCGCCCGGTGTCATCGACGACCCAAACAACAAGAAGCCGGTGCTGAGGAACCCCATTGATCAGGTCGTTGCACTGGTGGGAACGTACTTCGAGGTTAAAATCCCTTCTGATACCTTCTTTGACAAAGAGGACGGAACCACAGACAAGCTCCGCCTGTCTCTGAAACAGAACCACAAGGATGTGGTTGGAGAGGAGTCCTGGATCCAGTTCAACACCACCAGCCAGCTGCTGTACGGCCTGCCGGATGTCCAGCACGTTGGGAAGCATGAGTACTTCATGCAGGCAACCGACAAAGGAGGCCGAAACGCCATCGACGCGTTTGAAGTCAAAGTGAACCGCTGGCCCGCCAATGACAAAACGCCAGTCATTTTCACAGCCCGCTTTGAAGGAGAGCCGCGGTTGATCACCAACAACATCCACAAGAAGATCCTGCTGGTCAAGAAGCTGGCGTACGTTCTGGGCGACCGCAACAGCAGCACAGTGAGCCTGAGGAACATCAGCAAAGGCTCGATCGTGGTGGAATGGACCAACACCAGCCTGCCGCAGCACCCGTGTCCCAAGGAGCAGCTCAGGAACATGAGCAGGACGCTGGGAGACGCCGACGGAAGACCCTCGTCGAAGTTCAGGACCTACATGGGGCCGGACTTCACTCCGCTGGCGGTGAAGGTGCGGGGCAGAGCCAGCTGCCGGACGTACTCCTTCATCCCGCCAGCAGAGGTCGACATCCCAGAACCTTCCACGGTCACTCCAGGCCTGGGGTCGAGCCGCCACAGCACCGACGACGTCTACCTTCACACGGTGATCCCTGCTGTGGTGGTGGCGGCCATTCTGCTCATCGCAGGGATCATCGCCATGATCTGCTACAGGAAGAAGCGGCGGGGCAAGCTGACCATCGAGGATCAGGCCACCTTCATCAAGAAGGGCGTGCCCATCATCTTCGCCGACGAGCTGGACGACTCCAAGCCGCCCCCCTCCTCCAGCATGCCGCTGATTCTCCAGGAAGAGAAGCCGCCGCTGCCGCCCCCCGAGTACCCTAACATGGCCAGCCCAGAGACCACGCCCCTCAACCAGGAGATGCTGGGGGAGTACACCGCCCTGCGAGACGAAGACCCCAACGCGCCCCCCTACCAGCCGCCTCCTCCCTTCACGGCCCCCCAGGAGGGGAAGGGCTCCCGTCCAAAGAACATGACGCCGTACAGGTCTCCGCCCCCCTACGTGCCGCCGTAAGGCCCGGCTGCCCTCCCCTCACGGCGGAGGGAGGCTCCAGGAACTGCGCTGGGTTCTGCTGTTTCTGTCTGGACTTTTACAGGAAGTGATGTCAAGAGGTGCTAAAGTTCCAAAACAACGGAGGCGACGGTCTGGGTGGGTTTGGCACGGCTTTGAGGGACTACCGGTTCTGTGGTAGCCGCCGCGCTCTGATCCCAGCGGGCCACCGGGAGACCCGCTCTCCTCTCAGCATTTCAGCTTTTTCTACATTTGAGAACTGGATTTGACTTTTCTTCTTTTTCCCGATAACTTTTATTTTCACTGGACTGAATCGTTGCCTAACAGCCGTTGTGTCCTGCTAGCGTCACCAGACACACGTCTTCTGAAAGCATCAGATCCTCGACCCCAAGCTCTCCGATCGAAGGGAGGCCGAGGGGTGTGTGTGTGTGTGTGTGTGAATGAGTGTGTGTGTTTATTGGGATTCATAACGGTTTGCCTTTTAACTCTGTTTTTATCCTTATTCACAAAGTCTAGCTGAGAATAACAAGGTAGAGATGAATAATCGTTTGTTTTGTTGCTTTTAAGTTCACTGGCCGTCTGGAAGATTTTTTATTTGGTGCAGCGAAGTGGGAGAGGAAGAAAAATCTTCCAAAATATTAACAGGTGATTTTTTTATTCCTGTTTTTCTACAAGACAAATCAGCCACAACCTTCAGTCCGGTCCTCTGAGACCAGAGAAACCAGTAAGATCAACGACTGGAATCCTGTGGGAACTGGTGGGAACTGGTGGGAACTGATCCCAGTCATCGACCATCCGTGAAAAAACAAAACTATGTGACAGAAAACTGATTGAAATGTTTGGTTTGTCCATGTCGGTGTTGAAATGGTCCGGTTAGGACAGAACCGTCCACATGCTGCCTGATGGGTTGCAGGCGGTAACCAGAGCAACCGACAGCGACTCAGAAACAGAATCGACCTCGTGGTGAGGAGGTCGAGTTTACCTGCTCTGATGTCACATCCTGCAGCCAATCAGCTTCACCGTGACCCCAGTGTGACCCCAGTGTGACCCTGATGGCTCCATCGGGCGCCGGTCATCTACTGGGCATGCTCTGTATCTGCTGACCCACTGTCAGACGCTCTGGTAACTGCCTGATGACCCTGATGGCGCCCCCTGGTGTTCAGGCTGCATGTGGAGCAGGTGTATTCCTCCATGCCCTGTACTGGTTTAACTGGTATTCCACAGGATTCCAGCTCCGCCTCTTTTCTCTAAACCCGGAACAACAAGAAACCCGGAAACTTTGAACCAGGGATCGTTTTATTTGATTTGATTTGATTTGATTTTTTCTACGTGACGCTGGGAATCTCCCAGAAGTGAAGTTTTGTTTTCCTGATTTTTCCAGAGATTCAGGAAAACAAAAACTTGAATTTCCAACCAGTTTCTCCCGGAAAAACTTTTTTTTTTAACTTTTTGATACAGCCTCAAATTGTTTATTAAAATGATCTGAATTGATGATTAGTCTTCTGTGATTTGTTGAAGTTTTAGCTTAGTTCACTCTTGGGTCACGTTTGGATTATTTTGGTGTGGAAACGTTTCCGATGCGCCGCAGAGACCCGGAAGTCGTTTTGTTTCCATCCTTTGCCTGAGTTGGAGCAGGAAGTGACCCTTTGCAATAATAGCGCGGCGCGGCGTTGCAGCCTCACGCTGTGACTCATACTGTCATGATGTTGGTTTCGCAGGATGCCAAGGCTTTTTTTGCTTATCCAGTGTGCATTGTAATAATAAAACCAACTGGTACCTTAATCAAACCGACGCCTGGCTCGTCTTTCTTGCTTACCGCCTGGAGTTTCTGCTCCATCAGACCCGACGCCTGGTTCCGGTTCTGTCTCCAGCTTCATGCTGTTTGGGACGGACAACCTGCTGTCCAACTTGTCCAAACTTCTCTTCCTGGTTAAAGGTTTTGCTTTGAAGACTCGGCCCAGTCAAATCAGACTGAGTCCAAACGCTTTGCTCTGATGTTGACCATTGATTAGATGTAAGCAGCTGAGCGTCTCCTTCGGCCCGAGGCGATGATTCATGACGGAGTTTAATTTGGAGGAGGGTGAAGCGATGATGACGGACCTGAGGGATGATGGAGATTAATGGAGGATTGATCCCGGCCGGATTGAGGCGCCTCGCTGCTGTCAGGATAAATCAGCTGCTGTTCCAGTTAAACCTGGAGATCAGACTGAGTTTCATCAGAACGCTTTAAAACATCGTGGCTTCCTGTTGCAGGACCAGTTCAGGACCAGTTCAGGACCAGTTCCTCTCAGACCCTGAGTTTAAATCAACAGATTATTAGAATGATCTGATTTACAGTTGATCTCTACAATCAAAGCTTCTTAAGGCTTTGACTGCATTTCTTGATATTAATTGATCAGAATTAGAAACCAACACCAACAGCTTTAGTTTTGATCTAAATCTGGACTGAACAGTAACTGACATGATGTCCATCATTGCAGTGAGTTTGTGACCAATCAGAACTGAACCTGCGTTGTTCATTGCTGCAGTCAGAACTCAAGGACAATTATAGAAACCGAGTCAAACATGCAGGAGCATGCAGCTTAATCAGCCGTTACCCAGGATGCTTAGAGGCAGAATGAAACCAAAACAGAGTCTGGACTAACACAAGACCTGGATCAAGGCCTTCAGCTGACCTCAAGTCCAGTTCAGTCCAACTATGATCACCAGAAACAGCCTCTTCGTACAGTTACTCATTTGTACAGAGGAAACTGGTAGTAATGACACCTACTGATGGTCAAATCAACAATCAGTGAAGGTATGTTTGATTTTATGCCTGTGAATTTACCGTATGCATGGCAGCATGAGAACCTGCTGCAGTAACTGCAGTTTTTACATTTAAGATCCTCTTTATGCTAATGTTGGTTTTTTCACTGGTTATCTGTCGCATTCCTTACACAGTTTATAAAATGTTTTATGAACACTGAGTAAAACAACAAGCTACTCTAGAGTAAAATAAATGTAAACATCTAAAACAAATTCAGGGTGAAATGTGATCAGCATCCAGATGCAACGAGTTTTATTTCCACCAATTAGAAACTTTTCTATTTTGGAAAACATCTTGAAACTTTAATGTGCATAAATTGTATGTTTTGAAATCTAACAGGAAATGGACAGTTTACTGTGATTTAAAAATCCATCCTGAAGTCTGAACATCCGTCTCCCTGGTACCGGCCCACTGAGCCAGCAGTACCAGTACCAGCTTTAATCAGCGGTAAAGTCTCAGTTTATGGTTCCAGGTTCAGGTCTGAACACGGCAGAGAGGATTCCTCAGGTTAAAACCAGTTTCTGAAAACATTCTCCACAGAAAGAGGAAAGAAAAAGCCCATTTTGGATGGAGCCAGTCAGATTATTAGCTCTCTCTGGAGTTGTGACAGACGTTATGAGATGTAATTTCAGCCGACTGAATCACTTTCTTCAGTAATTGAACAAAGCCGTGAAAGGCAGCAGATTGTTCCGTTTGTCGGTTGTTCAGTTCATTGTTGGAGGAAAAGCTTTAGTGACCAGTGTTTCATTCTTACAGGTCTGTTGGAGGGAAGGTTGATTAAAAGAGCACACACACACACACACACACACACACAGAGTGCTCAGGGTTTCTATTACAGCAGGAATAAAATGTGTTCCTGTAACGTGTTGAAGCTGTGCAGCGATCAGGACTTTAAATTGGAAAGGAATTGACCATCAATCTGAGGAAAACCTTTCAGAAAGCATCTCAGTGGCTCCAGTTTTATCATTAAGTGCCACCATGACTCTCCTCTGGGACCATGAACCCGTTCCCTGCTGCACTGGGATCCCAGCTGGGATTCTGGCCCATTACTGACAGAACCGGTGGGACCGGGTCACGGTTCTGGCCACATATCATCAGAACCTGGTGATGGATGTTCTAGAATATTAACTTTGTTGTCATTCAGTAACAAACTCATTTGTGTCCAAACTTTAACTTCCTGTCTGATGACTTCCACTTCCTCCATCTGTTCAGAGAAGACAACCATTTCCTCAGGAACAAACGTTCAGCCGAATATTCAGGTTGGCGCTAAATACTTGACTTTAGTGACAAAGCTAAATATTTAGCTAGCAACATTTTTAGCCCCAAACTAAAAAATTAGTTAGCAAGCTAGCTTGACAACCAAACATTTAGTTTGCCGCTAAATATTTGTTGATAAACTGAATATTTAATTTTAAGTTGTAATATTTATAAATCAATGAATAACATGGCGATCTAACATTTTGCTTGTTGCTGTTCATTTTTGATTGTAACGTTACAAATGGCACAAATGGCACTCCATAGTTCCAGTCTGGAAAGTGAGACTTGTAGAGACTGGTGGAGTTTTGATTTTCCCAGTTCGGGTTTCCAGTGGCTCTTCGTTCACATAAAACGCTCTAAGACAAAATGCTGCTGTGTAGCAGAGAAATGTTTCTGCCTCTGAGCTGAGCTCTGTGCTGCAGGTAAACGACAAACTGGGATCAAACTGGGATCAAACTGGGAACAAACTGGGTTTGGGTCTCACGCTGCAGTGTGAGAAGCGTCCGTTCTCTGGTCGGATTCCCAGCCTTCCTGATGGAGCTCCTCTCCTCTCGCTCTTCTTTAGTGCTCTTGACCTTGTGTTTCCCAGCTGAGGGCCGTGAATGGACCCCTCCCCGCCATCCTCCTCCTCCCTCCTCCTCCTCCTCCTCCTCCTCCTCCTCTCATCTCCCATTCATTCTTTCTGTAAACCACAGAGTGAGTTCTCGTCTTTAAACGCTCTCACGTCGCTCTTCCCGCTTTGTTTAATAGAAAATGCTTCAGCTCTGATAAGTCCTCTTCAGGCTCTTCAGGCTGTGAGCTCTTCACGTTGCCAGTGAGTCATTATTCTGGAGCTGCTGCATGTGGAGAAAATTACATTTGGTTCTGCTGGTGCTTCATTCAGGCCTTTTTCAGCTCAATTAAAACAAAGTGTAACATCAAAGCTTTGCTCCATTCATGGAAACACAACGGCTGAGGCGGACCAAACCAAACTGTAGCTCTCGCAGCATGGAAACGTGTGCTGCAGTAACTGTGGTATTTACAGTTTTTACATTAAAGCACCTTTTTAGGATATTGTTTATTTTAAGCATTTTCCTGAAGGCAAATTTTCACAAGCTGGTATTCTTTAAGTCATTAGTCACCTGCTTTTACATTCATGTAATTTTCTATGTGTTTGTTTTATAAACCAGACCAAACCAGTACCTGGAGCAGCAGGCCTCCGGCTCCAGCTGGGCTCCCGACTCTTTGATTAAAGCCGGGCTAATGGTGGATGCAGAAGGTTTTGGTGAATGTGTTTCTGGCGTCCTGTGATCCAACAGACTCATAACACGTTCATACATAAAGACGGAGGATTAAAGATGAAAGATGTGGAGCTTCCTGCTGATCTCTGCAGCTGAATGAGTCGGGAAGCTTAATGTGCAGCTGCCATACTTTGCATATTGATGGGAAAATAAATAGGCCACACAAACAACGCGGCTCTCGGATTCATACTTGAACAGCGAGGAATAAATCACACACCTGTGGAGAAATGTTCGACAGATCAGAGCTCCGCTTTCCACCAAACTGGCCCCAGTGCTGAACTGGGACCAGTTTGGACCCAGGACCAGCCACAGGAAGCCGCAGCTCTGACCTCTGTGAGGGTTTGAATCCTGGACGGTTCTGTTCCTTTCAGCCTTTAGTCTTTGAGTTTTTGTTTCCTGTCATGAATAATCAGTGGATCATGTTGGACTCGCTGCTTATTAAAGACAGTTTCTAGTTTCCTGACCTCTCTGGTCCTCCAGCGTCTGATCCGGCGAGCCGCACCAGCGCAGCACCTGCAGGCGCCACACAGAGCGCCGCCACGCAGTGTCGCAGCCGTCGTCCTCTCATCTCAGCAGCGCTCGGCGTTCTGTCAGGCAGCCAGTTCAGCGCGGCTCATTTGTATGTTGATAAAGTGAAATCTCCCAGGTGCCCGGCTGCTTTTCTGAACACTTTCCTTCTGACATTTCAGAATGCCAAGCAACACACGGCTCAGCCAGCCGAGCCGCGAGTGTGTCGCTGTGTCTCTCCGGGCCCCTGAGTGTGTGTGTGTGTGTGTGTGTGTGTGTGGGTGTGTGGTTGTGTGTGGTGTGGAGGTGTGTAGTGTGTGTGCGTGTGCGGGGTGGTGTGTGTTGGATGTGTGTGTGTGTGTTGTGCGTGGGGTGTGCGTGTGGTGTGTGTGGGGGTGTGTGTTGGTGGCTCGTGTGGTGTGTGTGGTGTGGGTGTGTGTGTGTGTGTGTGTGTGTGTGTGGGTGTGGGTGTGGGTGGGTGTGTGTGTGTGTGTGTGTGTCGCAGATATTAGGAATGTCGGCTTTTATTTTCTGTTTGGTCCCAGAAGCCGAGAGACGATCAGCCTGAAGCTCATCAGATCCTCTGGACTGAAGGCTGAAGACGCTGGAACCGGTTCAAACTGGAACCGGTTCAAACCAGTTTACTCCCTCAGGTCAGACCATCAGCCGGGTCGGGTCACAGCATCAGTTCTGTTTGTGGCTCTGCTCAGCTGCAGCATCTCATTCCTCCATGATTCGTATCTGATGCTGCCAGCTGAGCGTTGCCGTGCCGACGGATCCGTTCATCTCCTCCGTCACCATCAGCCGTCAGTCGGCTCAGACCGTCTGCAGGTCTGAGCTGGAATCTGATCCGTTTATTCAGTCCCTGGGTTTGAGGCGTTTCTGCTGCAGAAACATCAGATCAGATGAACTTTTGTCTCTTGTTGATTTTATGAGCCAAAAAATTATTTTTCACCTCATCAGACTGAAAATGAAAAGTTAAAATGAAGCAGAATTTGTCCGTCAGGAGTTTCAGCACATTTTTCTCCAGCCCAGGCAGGGGGTTAAAGGTCATCAGAAATGTTTACATCCCATGGAGAGCTTCCAGAACCTTCTGGGCTCCACTGAACTCATTAACTGCTGCAGCTCCGTCCAACCCGCCTGACAGCAACGGATCTCCAGAACACGGAGGATCCTGGGTTTCATTAGGAGAGACGAGGGAACAGAGAGTCTGATGGGGGAACACTGGGAACACCTGGAGGAGGAGAAACACCTGGAGGCGGAGAAACACCTGGAGGAGGAGAAACACCTGGAGGAGGAGAAACACCTGGAGGAGGAGAAACACCTGGAGGCGGAGAAACACCTGGAGGAGGAGAAACACCTGGAGGAGGAGAAACACCTGGAGGAGGAGAAACACCTGGAGGCGGAGAAACACCTGGAGGCGGAGAAACACCTGGAGGCGGGTTAGCTTTCTGTCTGTCAGCTTCCTTCATCTGAACAGCAGGCTGACATTTTAAAATCCACCCAGAGACAGCGGCCATCTTTACCCCAGCGGCCGTCTTTACCCCAGCGGCCGTCTTTACCCCAGCGGCCGTCTTTACCCCAGCGGCCGTCTTTACCCCAGCGGCCGTCTTTACCCAGCGGCCGTCTTTACCCCAGCGCCGTCTTTACCCAGCGGCCGTCTTTACCCCAGCGGCCGTCTTTACCCCAGCGGCCGTCTTTACCCCAGCGGCCGTCTTTACCCCAGCGGCCGTCTTTACCCCAGCGGCCGTCTTTACCCCAGCGGCCGTCTTTACCCCAGCGGCCGTCTTTACCCCAGCGGCCGTCTTTACCCCAGCGGCCATCTTTACCCCAGCGGCCGTCTTTACCCCAGCGGCCATCTTTACAGAGCGCTGCAGCGTGTTCTTCTTGTGTCGGTCTCTTAAACGCATCATGGCGTTAAATAACAAGCTGATCAGACTCAAAATCAGATGTTCAGATTATCTGAATCTGAATTCTCTCTGTAGTTTTTCAGGAACAGATTTCCTCTTTTCTCTCTCTGCTTGTTTTTCCTGCTGCTCTCCAGTCGTGCATCATCTGAGGCGTTAACTCGTCTCTGATCCTCCTTTTCATTCTGACACAAAACAGGAAAACCTGAAACTAAATGAATTGAGTTACACAGTTCAATAGTCTGAGAAGTAAAGTTCATTTGTTTTGTGTTTGGTGAGGTTTTCCTTCCACTTTACTTTTTTACAAGATGAGTATAATTTGCAATCAAAGTGGATGACGACCTTTGCTCCTATTGGACAGACATGACGGGAGGGCGGGACAAAGAAGGAAACAAACATGGAAGATCTGCTGCTGCTTCCCTGTTCTGAACATTTTATAATAACTGGAAAAGCATTTTGAAAATGAAGAGCAGCAAAACACAGAGGAAGAACAACGAAGTGTCAAAATAAAAGCCTAAACATCAGAACGCTTCGTTAATCCAGCTGAGGTCCAGCTGGTCTCGTTTTTAAATGATGATGATGATGATGGGCCCTGGATTCCTCTTCCTCATTACAGAAGGTCAGCTGGGGCCTCCAGAACCACAAGGAGACGGACAGGAAGTGAAGCAGAACCAGCCGTGTCACATCCTGAAGCCTCGTCACGACCATCACCATGAAGGACTTTCACTGTTTTAATGAAGGCGGCTGAGTCAGACTGCAGCTCCCCCCGTCAGGCCTGCTTCATTTTCACCCCAACCCAGACAGAACCAGAACCACAGAAACGTTCAGGAATGACCAAATGACTCAAAATCAGAAAAATAGAAACCTGGAGAGATATGAGGATGAATCAAACATTCACAGAAATGAGGAGAAATTTTGTGAAAAATTCAAACTGAACACATTTTTTCTCACTTTCTCTTCCTTCCTGCAGAACGGCCAGTCAAACTCAACAGGAGTTTTCCTTCTCCTTCATTTAGAGTAAAATATGAATGAATGAACAGAAAACCTCAGATTTCTGAAACCTGCAGCGTCACTCAGAGCTTGTGGAGCGACAGAACCCGTCTGGATCGGAGCAGCAGAATCAGCAGCGGAGCCGAGAAAATGAAACAGGAGGAAGTGAGGAATCACTGTTTTATTCATGGACAGGTCGGAGCCCGACGCAGCTGAGCCCAACAGAACCGGCCTGTGAACCTGTGGGATCCGATGTGCAACACGTCCTGACTTCCTGGTCTGGAGGAAATGATGTCACTGCTCAATCAGCTGAGTTTGAATATGCAGGAAGAGCATGATGTCATTTCCTGTAAATGTTTTAATTTGACTCTCAGCTCTTCTTTGTTTCCTTCGATGGAAACTTTTCATCCAACAAACTGAACCTGATAAAATCAAAATCATTTTACATGTTTTTAGGCGACATGTTGTGAATTAGAGTCAGATAAACAAACTGAACTGAATCAGTTTTATTCTTTTATACTTTGTAAAACAAGCAGTTTGTTTCTCGTTTCTTTCGTAGCATCGATATTTCATCTGGAGAATCAGAAAACATGAAACATCCAGTCTGGAGTTTGTTGTCTTCAGGCCAAATGTCAGCCAATAACTTTACCTTCAGGGAAAATTCACATTTTTACTAAACTAAACCAAAGCAGCGTGATCCCAGACTCCCTTCCACTAAACATTTCATTTATTATCTGATTGTTGTTGGATCTTGGTCTTAATCCAAATGTTTTCCAATCTGCTCTGCAGAGCTGGAATGAGGACGAGCCACAGCCCGATGAGAGGAATGCTCTCAGTGAATAGATAACAGATGTGATGGTGAATTATTTATTTCTGTAATGTCATTGCAGAGGGAGAGCCGAGCGCCGTCAGCGCAGCTCTTACTGTGTCACTCCTAATAAACCGTGGCAGCCTGGTGACTAATTAGCCATAATTTTGCTCATTGGGCTGTGAGGGATGTTTGAAACTCCGGCCGAGTCGCAGCGCCGCTGCCAGGAGGAACGTCAGCCTGGCTGCGGCTGACGTGATGCTGGCACACCGTCGAGACGCAGGAGGCTGCAGGAACCTCCGGCTGACCTCTGACCTCCATCAGCCTCACTGACGGTTCTGATCCAAACACAGCAGGAGTCATGAGACCCAGCCGAAGAACGGGTCAGCGGGGATCTCTGATCAGAACAGTTCTGGACCTCTGGACCCGGTCTGGTTAAAATCCTCCTAACATGTCCAGGCTGCTGCTGGTGAGTTTCCAGTCTGAGCCAGGTGAACTGGTTCTACTGGTCTTACAGTCATAACATCATATTCTGAAGTTTTTGGAGATTTGGATCAGATTTCCTGCTGCTTTCACTGACAGCTCCGTAAAACGCAGCTCTACTCTCCTGGAGACGGATTTCCTCCAGGCTCTGAAAGGAGGCAAAATGTGAAACGTTTATTATTAATGTCACAAAGATAAGTTGAAATATTCCAGACAATCTGCTGGGACTGTAAACAGAACATTAACCCTCCATTACAGACTCAGAGATTAACCTGAACTACTCTGTTCTGCTGCCATTCGGCCTAGTTAAAGGCCACGCAGAACATGTAGGATTGCTGTTAGCAGTGTGAAAATATAAGATTCAGAGACAGAACTCAGAACTGGACAAGTTTAATTTATGACAATAAAAATGAAGAATATGGATGAAAGTTTGTGCTGCGGATCAAATCTGAGGTCAGACTGAACCTCCACCAGATCCTGGGTGTGTGAGCGGAGTGTGTGAGCGGAGGACAGGAGTGTGTGAGCGGAGGACAGGAGTGTGTGAGCGGAGGACAGGAGTGTGTGAGCGGAGGACAGGAGTGTGTGAGCGGAGGACAGGATGCAGATTTAAAATAATAATTTTATAATAAATAAACAAGAAATTATTTTTAAAAACAGTAATTTTAAATCCACCTGCTCAGATTGTTTTCTGAACTTTTAGCTTCAGAAAATAATCTGAAAATAATCTGACGGTCCAATAGGAAACGTCATAAAAAATCATAAAAACTTTGTGCTGGTCTCATTTTCAGGAGTTTCTTTATTATTGTTTTATTCCAGATGATCCGCTGTCTTCCAATGATATGACTGAGTACGAAATCCCGCGAGATTTTGTGGGATTTGAGTTTTAAGAGTGGGGCAGGGCTTAAGGCTTTTGGCTTCCCTTCATTTTAACTCGTTTTAAATAGTTTTTCATTTTTACTAGTGATGGTGAGATGAAGCCTCATGAGGCATCGAACCACTTGAACCAACTGGTTCGAGAAAGGGTTCATTCCTTGAAGCTGCACATGAAACCACCTACTGGCCAGGTGTATAATCACAGCCAGCTGTATCTTAACACGTGTGATGCATTGAATTTTTGTCTATTATGGCTCTTGGGAATGACTTCACAAAAGGTGGAGGACCAAATCATTTGTCTACATAAATTATGTATACACATATGTGTATAATAAAACATTGTTGGAATGTATTCTCTGTGTGTAATTTTTCCCAAAATAGTAGTGTCATGTGATATGGCATGTTGTGTAATGTTTTTCTGTGACTCTAGAAAAATGGCCTGGGCTTAATCAGGCAGACAGTGAAAGTGCTTGTGGAACTAGGGAGGGGTAGTGAACAGGCTAATGCTTGGATGATTTCATGCATTTTTATTAAGAAACAACAATTTCTCCACAGTTTTTGGTTTCAAACGATTTCTCTTTTTTGACACGACTTCTCCAGCCTTTGAAAGACACGCTCACATGGCACAGATGATGCCGGGGTGCATCAATAAATAAGTGCAAGTTTGTCCTCACGCTCCTAAATCTCCTATCTATCTATCTCTCTCCTAAACTCTCCAAACACCAAACTAACTGTCTCAGACTAAATAGCCACTATCCAAACTCTGCTATCCAAACTATCAAAACTCTATCCACTCTCTCAACTGACCGCAACTCGCCTACAACAACCCACATTTTGAATGGAGCCTGTGGGGTTTATAAAGCTGTTAAACCCCGCGCCAAAATCTGAGCCACTTCCCGAATCAGTCACGTGGTACAGCCCGGCAGCGAGGCTTCTGACGTCATCGTTTTCGGCTCCTCCCCTAAATGAAGCAAGCCTCGATACGCGCTTTACGGAAACGCCTCTCCGTTACTCGACACACGCCTGAAGCCTCGGCACATCACGTTACATCACTAATTTTTACCATGATATTTTTACCGACATGCCTCGTAGTTTCTAGACGCCTCTCATCTTTAAAAGAAATGGTTTTCCTGAATCTAGAAATGGGAAGAAACAAACAGGTGAGTGTTTGTTGTTTTGTTTGGAGCATGCTAATGCTAACATAGCATGCTCAGATTTAGCATGCTATGTTTTGCTGCGGTTCTGTTCCCATTAAGCTAATTTGTTCTGTATTATTTGATGAAAAAGAGAGTTATATATTGTTAAACGGTGAAATGTTAACATTTAGTTCTAATTTTAATAATTAATTGTATAATATTTAACTTATTTTTGCACTGGGTGATGCTAACCAGCTAAATGAATCATGTATATTTTTATCTATTCATTCATTTACATATAAGAAGAAAATGTTTGGTATTAATAAGGACTTTATATTGACTAATATTAGGAGGAAATGGCCGGAATGTTGGTCCTGTTTTTGGACCCGGTTCTGTTTGATGACCCACCGGGCCTCAGAACCAGGAACCTTCATCTGTGGTGGAGTTTTTGTGAACACTGGGCCGGGCTTCAGCAGATCCAGATGTTGAACAGAATCCTGTGGATCTGATGGCGACAGGCCACAGAAACTCCAACCACACAGATGGAGACCCGGCCGGTCAACGTCCTGGTTCTAAGACCCAGAGGCCCGGTGGGCCATCAAACGGAACCGGGCCCAAAAACCAGTCCAGCAGTCAGTCTATCGGTGGCCATGCTAACTAGCCTTAGCATTGGTGGCAGGCGGTGTTGCAGTGCAGCAAGTGGGAGGAGTTGAGCACCAGAGTGATTGACAGCACTAAGACCCGCCTCCTGGCTCTGATTCATTGTTCCTGATTGGGTTGGATGTTTCTGTTGTTGGTGAAAGAAGGCAGAGGAGCTCCGTTTTTTTTTCTCCAGATTATTGTCGTGACATAAAAATGATTTTAACAAACATGTAAGAAACATTTTTAATGGATTACTGCAGCTGTAAATCAATGCAGATGTAACCGGGTTGTTTTCACCACACAATGTCTATTTGTTTGGTTTGTCCTATTGTTCCTTATCTGACTGAATCACCTTTAAAAACTCTGTCATTGTTTTAACCGTGTTAGACTGGAAGCCCCTCCTCTTTATTTCTTCTTCTGTGGTATTGTCTGCAAACGTTGTCCCGCAGGAGACGTGTGCTGTTTATTTTTCATCTAAATGCATCCAGTTTATTTATAGATTTATTAGTTTACCTGTTATCATCACCATTTCAATATATAAATATGAATGAATAAATTAATATATTTTGTAATGTAAACATTTAAGTGAACCTGCAATTGTAAAATAGCAGGAATTAACTTTAGCTTGGTAATGTATTTTTGTTTTGTGTGGAGCGGGCAGCTTATAACGGGTTGTTTTCTGTTTGTTGTTCTCATCAGAATAAAATGGAGAAACCATTTTATAGACACCGTGTCCCGGCCCGATCAGGAAGGATCCGGTTACAGAGGCACATCTGCTCCTGAGCTTCATCAGCTGGAAGTGAGGCGCTGATTTGTTTCGTTTTAACGTAGATTATTGAAATGAAAGGGAACGAATGGAGGCTCCGCTCCGCCCAGATAAAATCCGTCTGCTATAATTATTCTGCAGCATCAGAGCCGTTAAAGCAGCAACCAGGTTCTGCTTTCTGCATTTTACTGCCCAAGATCATGAAGGTGCCACCGGTGTAATTTATCGAAACATCTGTGATGGAAGGCGCCTGTTTCTTAAGCCGATCGCCACACACACGCCACACACACACCACACACGCACACACACACACGCACGCACACACACACACACCCACACACACACCACACCACCCCACACACGCACACACACACACACCACACCACACACCACACCACACACACGCACACCCCCACACACACCACACACACACGCACCACACACACACACACACACACACCCACACACCACACCCACACACGCACCACACACACCACACACACCACCCACACACACACACACACACACACACACACACACGCACACACACACACACACACACACCCCACACACACACCACACACACACCCCCACGCACACACACACACACCCACGCACACCCACACACACACACCCACACACACTCACACACACACACCCCCACGCACACCACACACCACACACACCACACACACTCACACACAAACACCACCTCACACTCACACACACGCACACTCCACACACACACCACACACTCACACACACACACCACACATGACGACAAACATCAGAGAACAGGTGACATTCAGAGAAAACCTTCAAGGTCGTTTCTAAATCATGAACTTCTGTCAGAAAAATACGATCAGAACAAAATGATTGATCTGATCATAAACATCTGAAAATAATTACAACAAGTCTTCAAGTACCACTTCCTGCTTGTTAACAGTTAAAATATAGAAATGAGGCTTTTATAACTAATATAATCTTTCCTAATTAGAAAAACAGAAATCATTTGGAGACAAACGATGACAAACCAAATGTTTGCAAATTATATTCAACTCTTTGATTTTCCCTATCAGAGTAAACTTTCCCTTTTGTAGGTCAGTTACCTTTAAAATATTTGTTTCTGTTTGCTAAGTGGCAAAATAACGACACATGAATCATTTTATTACTTTCTTTAACTTTGTAAATTTCTCTTGTTGTAGCCTAGAAGTGCTTTTTTCTTTAACTGCCATCTAATTTTCATAATTCAACAGAAACATTTGGTCTGAAATGAGGATTTTTTTCAGCCGTATTAAAATCAGTTTATTTGTATTTCAGCATTTACAAAATTCTGATTTTTTAAAGAAATGATCTGCATTAATATTACAAATATTTACCAAAACTTTGTCAATATCCCATTAATGTTGATAAAATACAAATTTGTGACGTTTTTGTTAAGAAAGAAACCATTAAAAGCTTAATGCATAAGTTTGTTCACATGGGAAGTTATTTAAAAAACACGCAGCGCTTCGTCCTCCAACCACTTCCTGTCGTCTTCTTCGTGGTTTTCGCCAGCAGTAAAGCCAGTTGTTGATCATGTGACTCCTGATGTGAAAAGTGTTTTCACTGCAGTTTTGTGAAATCGATTTGAATTAAAATCCCTTTAAGTCATGAGGTCATGAGGTCGTGAGGTTGTGAGGTCACACCACAGCCTCACACTGAAATCTTTAATAATTTCCTGTTTCTCTGCAGATTGAAATCATTTTCTCATCATTGAAACTTTCCGTTCTGGAATGTTTTCTTCAGGCCGCTGACGTCTGATGCAAACGTTACAGTTTCACATTCATGTGACTTACTGATTTCTGCAGAGCAAATCTCCTCATGTTTCAGCTGCATCTCGGCTCCGACAGCAGAGGAGCGTCTCTCCACGCCGCTCAGCCAGACGGGACAAAGGTGAAGCTGGAAATGAAGGATGGGTCACTGGGGAGGAAGAGGAGCAGAGAGAAGAGCGATGAAGAGTTGGCGGAGAAACACGGAGTGTCAGCTGTGAGTTTAGCCGCGTTTGTCTGACTGACACTGAAAAGTGAAACAGTTCAGGTCTTTATCTCTGAACACAGAAAACAGCAGGTGTGTGAAGGTGTGTGTGTGTGTAGGTGTGTGTAGGTGTGTGTGTGTGTGGGTGTGTGTGTGTCGCCAGTGATTACTGGCCTCATTTTCTCTGCAGTACATAAACTGGTTTTACTGTCGCCGCGGCAACGGAACATTTGGTGTTATTAACTTTTTTGACCTCGTTAAAATGAGCCAAGATGCAGCAGAGATGTTTGATGTAGGCGGCGGCCGCAGGGCGTCAGGAGGCCGCAGGGCGTCAGGAGGCCGCAGGGCGTCAGGAGGCCGCAGGGCGTCAGGAGGCCGCAGGGCGTCAGGAGGCCGCAGGGCGTCAGGAGGCCGCAGGGCGTCCGGCCGGGTCACCTGCAGAACCTCAGCCTGCTCCTCTTCATGTCAGGAGGTTCGCAGCAGAAACGGATCTTAATTCCAGCCCAGTTTCTGTTCCGTGATGCCCTGACGTATGATACCAACATGTTCAGACGTTAATCTGCCTGAGGATCTCAGATCTCCTTTAAATGGTCCTGCGGACCGAACAGAACCGGACCGGACCAGTTTGTCCATGTTCTGTCCACAGTCAGAAGATGGAACCAGTTGAATCTCTGGGTGGAAGAAGTGGTGAAACTAAAATCATTAAATATTCTGAAGGGTTCCTGCTCACATGGTTCCGGTTCTGGAGGTTCTTATCTGCTCTGACTTTCCTCCTGCTGCCGTGTGGAGTCTGATGGTTGCCATGGAGATGCAGTGAGTGCTCGGTGATGCTTCGCCTCCCTCTCCGGTCGTCTTCCCGCCCGGTTGGACCCAGTTCCAGAGAACTGAATGTTTCTGTGAAGCAGAAACTTTTGGGAGGAATTTCACGACTTATGAAATCATCACAAACCGTCAGGAGATGTTGGTGTTTTTACAGGAGGAAACGAGCTGCAAGCGCATGAAAAACACACAGACCCCGAAAACTAACGCAACAAAACTGAAATATCAACACCAAGTCCTCCAGACCAGCAGGGGGAGTCTGGAGTCGGTATAATGTGTGAATACGCTGCAGTTCTTTAATATTGTGAAAGTGTAACACTCATTTTCTTTCTTCTAGTCATCCTGAGGGTCTGATCCGATACGATCTGTTGGTCGACTCCCCCTGGTGGCCTGGAGGTCATTTTCTCTCCTGTGGTTTCAGTATTTCTTCTTCTTCTTCTTTAAATTGTTTTTCTGTTGCATTTGTTGTTTTCCGTTTGTGTATTGTGGAGTTTGCATCATTCATGTGTTTGCAGAACAATTTGCATTTAATTTGGAGCTAAACATTTAACTTGACATATTTAGACATAAATATGCAGGATCAGATACATTTTTGCTTCTAATTAAATATTTTTGTTGTTTTATTGATAAATGAATGAATATCATGGAAAATGAGACCCATTTTGTCCTCATGACTGGATAAATAACCCAAATTATTGCTGTTAATGTTTGACGATCTGAGCTTCAGCTAAATGATGCTCTTATTAATAATGAGCTTTTATTTCCTGCTAATTTATGCTAATTCACTTTTTGAAAAGTCTCACCTGCTTCATACAGTCAGATTAATTGACAGGCTGTGTTTCGGTTTTGCATCATAAATGTAGATTTATCTGCAGATGGAAAAAGGTGGAGAAACAGGATAAAGAAGTGAAATGTGGCTCCTGTCGCCCTGACAGCCGCTGTGGTTGTTAATACATCTGAACTGCTGACGGGCCTCTTCCAGCCAGCGGGGTTAAGCTCCCTTTGGCCCGGCCTTGTTAAGATGGAGGCTGAAGTTGTAAATTATTGAGTGAGATGTTGCGGGCTGAAATGTAAGCGTGGAGTCAGCGCGTTTCAGGAGATGAGATGAGACCTGAATGGGAAGGAAGGAAGGGAGGATATTTACTTCTGTGATTGATGGAGGAGATTGTTGAGCGCAGGAACGGAGGATGAAGCTGCTGGACCGGATCCTCCAGCCTGAGGTTTAGCTGGGTCCGACCCGGCCGGACCGCCCAGAGGCTCAGGACCGGCTGTCTGCTTTGCTTTCACTCCCATGAACTTCGTTCCCGCGATCATCAGCCAGACTCGCATCTGGTGGAGTGAAAAATGTGCACATAACCCCGACATGCTCATCTCCTGCACCGAGCCACTTTCTATTAGTCCTCATCAAAAGCAAATCCATTAACATCCGCTGGGCCTGTTTCTGTCATTACTGTAAAAGTGACGCTACATTAGAGCTCGCTGAGCTTTTCCCTCTCCTCGTCATTAACAACACGGAAACCAATTAATATGCTTGTAAGGTTGTAATCCTCCAGACTCCGGCCTCTCTGAGGAGAGCAAAGCAGAAAAACAAATTAAAGCTGCAGGCCTGACAGCAGCAACTCACAAAACACAAAGTTGCTCATGTTTTCTCTCAAACTCTTTTAAACTTCAGTCCTGCCTCTTATTTCTGTCCGTTTGCTAACTCTGTAATTTATCTACTTACCTCTGAACAACTTGTTGGATTTCAAGTCCTTCTCTCCATCAACCCGACTGAAACTTTGGTTGGTGTGAATGCTAATCAACCTCTGACCTCTGGTCCTCCAAACCTCGTCTGGGAATGCCCTGTGCTCCTGGCTAGCGCTAGGCCAGCTAACATGTTAGCCTAGCGCTAGCAGCAGAAATGGCTCCTGGTCTTTAGCTTAAGAGAAATCCTCCAACATAAAATCTGACGCCTCCATCTTGTTTTCATCTGGTGAAACAGGAAGTTGCTCTCAGCGTCTTCAGAGGTTTTTGTGTCGTTTCCCTCAGTGGTTGTTGCTGCAGCGCCCCCACAGGCCAGGAGGGGAACAGGTTGGTTTGGGTCAGAACCACAGCAGCTGCAGGTGGAGCAGATGTTCTGGTTCCAGTAGAACCGGGTCGACCGGACCATCAGGAGGAAAACAGCCTGAGTTTCTGGTTCTTCGGGTCCAGAGGGAGAGTTTGGGCCTCAGCTCCATCTCTCTCTTTCTTAGTCAGCAAATACTTTATTGTGTTTGTTGAAGGAAGTTCATCAGGCTTTGATTTAGCCGTGTCCCACATGCCGAGGTCGTTAGGTGGAAATATTCGTTAATATTCATGTGCTGGATCTGAACGCTCTGAATTTTTTCTTGGTTGAGTCTCAGAGGATGCTGGGAATGAAAAGCGGCAGAGGATAAGGAGAGGTTGGAGAAACGAGTCAGAGAACAAAAAGAATTGAAAGAGAACGGAGACTGGGAGGCGACAGAGGAGAAGGTGGAGGGAATGAAAGAGATTACAAAAGTGACAAGAAAGTCGAAGCTGCACGACGGAAAAGGAGAAAGGAGAGACACGAGGAAGCATACGCAAAGACAAATGAAGCTTAAAAAGCGGATGAGGCTGAAAGTGAGCAGACTGTCAAGGCCGCGTTTAAAGCAGGAACTTCCAGAAGAAAGAAAACAGCAAATAAAATGAGGAGCGTGAAGAAAAGTAGGCGGGACGATGAGGGAGATCATCCTGTGGAAAACCCAGCAGACGACGGTGAAGGGCAAAGCAGACGTGAGCAGATCAGGGAGAGGAGAACAGAAGGTGTCAGACGAGACGCTGAGGAAGGACGACGAAGGACAGGAAGTGGAGAGGAAACTTCTGCTGACGGCTGATAATGAGAAACATGAAGCGTCAGAACCAGGAGGAGAACAGCAGGTCACAACCACCTGGAAACCTGGAGGTCCAGAAACACCAGAGTTAAACTTCAGTTTGGGACGTTTGATTTAAAAAGTTTTTGCAGTTTGTGGATCAGAACCAGCTCCGGTTCCAGAACCAGAGAGAACGGTTCTGGTGCTTTCTGGACCCTCTAGACGTCTTTGTGGTCCGGTTCTAGATAAAATGAAACACTTTTCTTATTGTCCATAACTGTGAAGCACTTTGATCAAAACTGGAACAGAAATGAAGGATAAAGTTAAAATCCATCAGTTTCAGAGAAAATAGAGATTTTATCACTGGACCGGGTCTGGACCGGGTCTGGACCGGGTCTGGACCGGGTCTGGACCGGGTCTGGACCGGGTCTGGACCAACATGTAAAGGAAACTTTTATTTCTGTCTGATTCACTTCCTGAAACAGAGAATAACTGCAAACTCCCAGAGGAAACTGACAGCATCATAATTATCTACAGGATGTTTCTGTGTTTTGTGAATCTTTGTCCGACAAACGGAGGAATAAATCCATGTTTTATTCATCTTTAGTAAATGTTTAACTGTTTTTTTTTCATCCTGACAGAAAATATCAAACTGTTTCCCAGTGAAGCTGAGCTGTCAGCGCCGCAGCTGCTGCTTCCTCCTCCTGTCGTCCCGCAGCATCGCCTGCCTCTACCGACTGGGCATCAATTATTCAGCGGAGCGTCAGGTGGCCCACGTACACCAGCCTGATGCGCGGCGGAGCCAGGCGGGGTCACAGGGAGGTCAGCAGACATTTAAATGTTGACATGAGGAAAAACATACAGCAGGTTTCTAAAAGCACAAAGAGTTCAGGAAATCATCTTCCAGCTGAAATCAGTTTATTAAAAATAAAAATCCAGAAGGGAAATGAAACTCAGAGGATCTCTGCAGCAGTCAGGCTTGCAGTGAATCTGAAGAAGCCTCTGACCGAAGCCTGTTGCTGTTTAAATACCAGGCAGCAGTCACCGTCAGCCGCTCTGCTGATCCACCTCCTTTGCTTTAGCTGAGGATGAAACACATTAATAATATAAAACTGTCTTGGACGTTCAACCAGTTTGTTTTTGCTGTTTCTCATCATGATGGATGGAAGTGATGATGCAACTTCCTGTTTCCTCTCTGCATCTATGAAGCCTCAGTTTCAATTCCTCTGGGGTTTGGGGTCAAAGTTCAGGTGTTATTTAAGATTCTGAGATGCTAATAAAAAACTCAGGTAAAAATCTCAGTCAGTGTTTTTGGCTTTAAAGTTTTATTTTCAGTAACAGATGAATTTTTACAACCTGCGGTGAGAATACTCTGAGGTTCTGGTTCTGATCACTTCCAGGTCCAGCTGCGGCTCTGAGTTAACGTCCAACCCGGTGAAGAACATTTGACCCAGTTTGGAGGAAGGAAACTGGATTCTGCAGCAGGACTCAGTCCAGCTGCTGCAGAGGAACCTGAACAACGCTCCGGCTTGTTGCTGCCCTTTAGTGAACACAAGGCCTTTGTCGCCTCCGCCTGGACTGGAATGTCGCCGGTTCAAATGAAGATGGAGAAAGGCGGCGGCGCCAAACGCAGATATGAGAGGCGGCTGGAAAGAATCTGACAGAAACACCAACGTGGAAACAAGAGGAGCAGAACCGAGGCTGGCGGTCACAAATAACCCGGTTTCATTCATCAGGAGGAGAAATGTGACGATTCGAGGCTGTTTGTGGTGCAGAGCAGCAAACAGGATAAAACAAATAAAATAAAACCATCTGGTGGAGAAACCTGTGACCCTCCAGATGAGGTCAGCTGCTTATTTCACTGCTGTGCCTTGAAGACATAAAGTCCATTATGACTTATGAACGACGGAGATTAAGGAAGGAGAAAGAGGGAGTGAGATGGATGGCGGCCGCTGCGCCTGCCGGACCATTAACGGGTCGGCGGGCCGGCCGGACAACGCCTCTGGATTTACAATTGGCCGGGCCGAACCATTAAATGACGGCGGCCGCTTGCTGAACAGCAATCCCTCCACTCAGGCCGCAGGCCGCCATGATGAGCCGAGACGACGGAGACGGCGACAGAACATTCTGACCGCCTGAAATGTTCCGGTCGGGTCATGGCTGCCATTAACTGGTCCAGTAATAATAATGATAACCTGTGAATGTTGAACATCTGAGCCTTTAGACTCACAGGATCGTCTCTCCTGACCAGCCGGTTCTGGTCCAGTTCTGGTTAATCCGTCTGAATTACACACCAGGCCTGTTCTGTCCGCTTTGACCCAGCTCCAGTCCGTTGGTCCAGAAAGTCCGGTTCGGTTGAACAGAACTCTGGTTCAGTTTGCATGAATCCACTGCGACAGGATGCTAGCAGCTAGCGGTGTCGTCACGTCGGATGTCCTGCTCTGGTCGGAACCGTTCCTGCCCGGGTCTCTGGGTCGAAGTCCGACTGTTTCAGCACCAGGATCCGATCCGATGGAGCTCAGCTTCCTGTTTACTCAGCCAGCCAGAAAAATAAATGATGCAACTCAGAAAACGACGTGATGCAACCCAAAGTTCCTGCGACCTGCTGAGGCCAACAGGAAGGGCGGGTTCAGGAGGAAACACGGGACCCGAGGAGCAAACTGCTGCTTCACTGAGAAAATGAGGTTAGCATGCTGTGAGCGGAGCCTCAACCTCTGATGAAGGAAAAACTGCTGCCAAAGTTTCAGTAAAATGAAAAATGTGGAACTTTCTGCAGCTTCTTAAAACTGAAATGATGAAATAGAAACAAGAGAGCAGAAACGTTCGTCCATCCAGACCCGTCCCGTCAATCACAACCAGAGGAACTTTGTGATTAGACTGAATGCAGTAAAAATCTCCATCGACCAATCAGATCGATTTTGAAGCAGCTTCCTGTTAGTGGCTGTAGCTGATGTGTCAGTTTTACAGGCGGACCAGAAACGCTGCGAACAGAACCTTTATTCACAATTTATTGATTATTGTTGAAATCCACATAATCAATTAATTTAAATTAGTGTGTTAAAATCCCGACCCGAGTCCAGTTCATGCTGATGGAGCTTTGGTTGAGCTGGGCCTGCTGGGCCGGTGCAGCAGGAAGTGACGAGCTTTAAGAACCAATCAGAGCCGAGGCAGAACTCAGAACCGACCGGTTCTGCTGCAGGTTCTGAGGAACCGACCGGTTCTGGAGTGAGATCCAGTCCCAGTGCTGCCACCTTCCTGGACCACAACAACAACCCACCGCAGCCTCAGTAGCTTTAGCATTAGCATTAGCATTAGCATTGCTACAAACTCAAAGACAGGAGAAAACCGCATCATGTTTCACTACTGGAGATGCAGCCAGAGTAGTATTAGCACACACACACCTAAACACACACACCTAAACACACACACCTAAACACACACCTAAACACACACACCTAAACACACACCTAAACACACACACCTAGACACACACACCTAAACACACACCTAAACACACACACACACACACCTAAACACACACACCTAAACACACACCTAAACACACACACCTAAACACACACACACACACCTAAACACACACACCTAAACACACACCTAAACACACACCTAAACACACACCTAAACACACACACCTAAACACACACACACACACCTAAACACACACCTAAACACACACACCTAAACACACACCTAAACACACACCTAAACACACACACCTAAACACACACACACACACCTAAACACACACCTAAACACACACACCTAAACACACACACCTAAACACACACACCTAAACACACACCTAAACACACACCTAAACACACACACCTAAACACACACACACACACCTAAACACACACCTAAACACACACCTAAACACACACACCTAAACACACACACCTAAACACACACCTAAACACACACACACACACCTAAACACACACCTAAACACACACACCTAAACACACACACCTAAACACACACACCTAAACACACACACCTAAACACACACACCTAGACACACACACACACACCTAAACACACACACCTAAACACACACACACACACCTAAACACACACACCTAAACACACACCTAAACACACACACACACACCCCAACACACACACCTAAACACACCCACACACACCTAAACACACACACCTAAACACACACACCTAAACACACACACCTAGACACACACACCTAGACACACACACCTAAACACACACACCTAGACACACACACCTAAACACACACACCTAGACACACACACCTAAACACACACACCTAAACACACACACCTAGACACACACACCTAAACACACACACCTAAACACACACACCTAAACACACACACCTAGACACACACACCTAAACACACACACCTAAACACACACACCTAAACACACACCTAAACACACACACCTAAACACACACACCTAAACACACACCTAAACACACACACACACACCTAAACACACACACACACACCTAAACACACACCTAAACACACACACCTAAACACACACACCTAAACACACACACCTAAACACACACACCTAGACACACACACACACACCTAAACACACACACCTAAACACACACACACACACCTAAACACACACACCTAAACACACACCTAAACACACACACACACACCCCAACACACACACCTAAACACACCCACACACACCTAAACACACACACCTAAACACACACACCTAAACACACACACCTAGACACACACACCTAGACACACACACCTAAACACACACACCTAGACACACACACCTAAACACACACACCTAAACACACACACCTAAAACACACACCTAGACACACACACCTAGACACACACACCTAAACACACACACCTAAACACACACACCTAGACACACACACCTAGACACACACACCTAAACACACACACCTAGACACACACACCTAAACACACACACCTAAACACACACACCTAAACACACACACCCCAACACACACACCTAAACACACCCACACACACCTAAACACACACACCTAAACACACACACCTAAACACACACACCTAGACACACACACCTAGACACACACACCTAAACACACACACCTAGACACACACACCTAAACACACACACCTAAACACACACACCCCAACACACACACCTAAACACACACACACACACCTAAACACACACACCTAAACACACACACCTAAACACACACACCTAGACACACACACACATTCCCCAGAAGGAGCAACAGTCATGCAGAGTACATGTGTTAAACTTTCAACCCCCACCTTCATGGAAACCTGCCTTGTTACCTTGATCCCTTCTGCTGCTGCCTGTGTGTGTGTGTGTGTCTGTGGGTGTGTGTGTGTGTATGTGTCTCTGTGTGTGTGGGTGTGTGTGTGTGTGTCTCTGTGTGGGGGTGTGTCTGTGTGTGTGTGTGTTAGACCTCATCTAACCTCAGCCTCTTTTCACTCATTTCAGATCAAATTAAATTTTTCATTCATTCATTTTTTCTCCCTGCAGACATTTTTCTGTCACTAATAAAATATATTAAACTGTCATAGTTTTGATTTTCTTTCATTTTGTTGGAAAATGATCTTCAAGGTTCAGATTTTAGACAGAAACCTGCAGGAAAATGTTTTTCATAGAATCGAACAAAGATGCAGATTTTAGCCTAAAACTTTCCTGCAGTTAAATTCAACTGAAGCACAAAAAGTTTCCGACTCAGAAAGAAGAAGAAGAAGAAGAATCTCTCGCCGTTTCAGGGATTTAATGATTCCTTTGACCTTTTCTGTTCCAGGGTGGAGAGATTTTACTTTAGAGACGGAAAATGGTCCAGATGTAACGGCTGAAGCTGGACTGAGACCCAACAGAAGGATTTACTCTGCATGTTCAGGCGACGTCTGCAGGGAAGAGGGTCAAAGGTCAAATTTCCTTTTACTAGACGCTGGACGGACAAACGAGACGACGACGCAGCGCAGAGTAAATCCTTGTTTCCATCTGGTGAAACAGGAAGTTGCTCTCAGCGTCTTCAGAGGTTTTTGTGTCGTTTCCTTCAGTGGTTGTTGGTGCAGCGCCCCCACAGGCCGGGAGGGGAACAGGTTGGAACAGACTGGTCCAAGTCCAGCCTGAACAAATTCAAAATGCACCAAAGCTCAGAAACCAAATGATGCTTTAAACAGAACCAGGTGCTGAGAGAAAAGGCGGGAAACATCGGACCAATCAGAGCCTTTTCATCAAGGCCACGCCCCCTGCAGGCTCAGGGTAGTACTGCTTTACAGGCAGAGTTAAGTTCATCATTAAATTCCTGCAACTATTGGATAACATGTCAGCTAAATGTTTGAAATGAGTCAACAGAATAAAACAATGTGACTGAAACAAACATGTCTGCTGTGACGAGGGCAGCTGATTGGACGAGGCAGCAGCCATAACTTCCTGCTGGGTTTGTTCCCAACAGCAGCAGAACCAGAGGAGAGATGGTGACTGATGGACAGACAGATGCAGAAATGACAAAAAGACGAATGGACGTCACAAACAGATTAATGACAGAGGGAGGACAGGTGGACAAGGACAAACACATCGCTGCTTCCCTCCAAAACAAAGGACGCCTTCGAAGTGTTGACCTTTTAACTGGGTTTCCAGAGAGATGCTGGGTGAAAGAGCTCCTTTCAGAGAAGCAGCTTGAGACATCGGTGGGATGTCTGTTCGATATGTGTCGGCGCCGCTGACCTTTCCCTAATGGCCGCCGCGGACGCAAGCTCATTGTTGAACAGCGCCGGGATGTTTGGAGGGAGGCGGCGGGTCACTGGAATCACTTTAAACTCATCTTTCACTTTTATTTTCACAGGCTGATCTGTGGACAGTCACCTGCAGACAGGATCGGTTCTGATGACGAGTCCAGACCGACCCGGTCCAAGTCCAGCCTGAACTCTGCGTCTTAATCCGACTTTTAGAGGAATTTCCTGATCTCTGCTGCTGCCTCAGGATCTCTAATCTCCAATGTGTGTGTGTGTGTGTGTGTGTGTGTGCTACATTACGTAGGAGTATTTCTGCAATCTGAAAATCTGCATCTTGGTGGTAAATTGGTCCCTGGTGCAGCTTTTAAATCTCTGGTTTGTGGGTTGAGGTGAGAAATGCAGTAAATTCTGCCTCCAACATAAAATATAACTTATTTATTCTATTTTTTAAAATCGATTTGCATCCGCCCTGCAGCCAGAGGAGCAGCTGCAAATGGAAACGGCCAGAGGAGCCAGATTTAAATGATGTGTGAAATCCCCCATCAGCCACCTGACAGGAAACTCCTGGGGAATAAAAACATAAAGCCTCCATGGTCTTGAATGACTTTCTAAACTTTTAGCTCTTTTAAAAACCTTTCTGAGCTTTGAACTCAGATTTTCTAACTGAGTCTAAAATTCAAGGTGAAAGTTTGATTTTCCAAACCAAACGTCTTCGTTCAGAGCTGAACAGTTCATTAGTTCCCACTGATTCAGTTCAGTTCAGTTCAGCGTTTTCTCTTGAACTTAAAGGAAATGCAGAGAGTTTATTAAACCATAAAACATTCATTTACTCCGTTCAGAAATATTCACTAATGAATCTTAATATTTTCTGCTCTGATGGAAACTCAACATGTCGAACCACCATTTTCCCCTGCAGGTCTTTGTTGTCCCGGATCAGAACCGGGCCTACAGAACCGAGGTTCTTTCATTCCTCTGACCGTCTCCTGTTGTCTGTGTTTCCTGGGTCCAGTTAGGATGTAACTGTCGGAACCGGTTCCGAGCTGAAGGTCAGGCCCGGTCTGTCTGCAGACTAACGGAGTCAAAGAGTTTAATTTTAGTCAGAGTGAGACCTCTTCTTGCAGAGACGATCTTCTGACAGGAAACATCAAACTGAATGAAATAATTAGACATAAACGGAAATAAAAACAAAAATAAAGATGAAAACAGATATCTGTCTGGAAAATGATTGAAACATAAATATCTACTGAAGTTGAATTAAAAACAAACTTTTAGCCTTTTGATCTGTAAATGTGATTAAATAATAAATGATGCTTCACTTTATGTGTTTTTAAAAATCAATCTTTGTTTATAAGAGTGAAAAAAAATATGTTATTTTTTAAAGTCAGACATTAAATAAAGGTTTAATATCTTTGTTGTTTTTCATGTTTTCCTAACATCATTTCCATAAACATTTTTCTCCATTTTGTCCCGTGAACATGAATTATTTTAACACTTAAAAATAGAAAAAAGCTGCAGCAATTTAAGAGTTACTTAAACATTATTTTAACATTTAAATCCTTTTGGGACCGACTAAACACCAAATCACTTCATTTCTACATTTTTATTATTGATGAGTTATCGATACTTTTGTTTAAGTTTGATACATTAATAAAATGTTTCTGTAGATTTTCCTTTGAAAAACTTCATAAATTTTAATTTTTTTTTAGGTGTTTACAAAAATACTTTAATAATAAATTAAACAATGAAAAAGCAAAACTAATTTCTGAGCCTTTTGCTAAATAAAGTACAAAAAATTATAATTTGACAGTAAATCAAATTTAGATTTGAGTAACTAAAACACAATAAATGATCAAAATAAAACTGAATCTAAAGTATCGATCTTACCGCGAGAGTATTGATCTGATATTATCGATATTTCTGCTGGACATATTAACTTCTTTCACATGATCCACCTTGTTTTTGCGGATCTGTTTTGTATTTTACAGAAAGTTGAGTTTGATTATATTTTACTTTATTTCATGGGTTTGTGTGGAACCGCAGAGAGACGATCTGATCGTCCGTCGCTGCAGCTTCATGTTTCCAGGCTGGACCTGAATGTCACAGAGTTTAATATCTGCGTCATCCGCCTGGACCTAAATATAACTCCTCACAGGCGGTTTGTCCGTCCAGCCGCAGCAGCAATCTGAGTCTCTATCAGGCGGCGGCCGGATCAGCAGCAGGAACCGGAGCGTCCTGTCGCTTCCCGTTAAGACCGGGTCGGGCAGCAGCAGATTAAATGTGTCACATTCATACAGATCCATCACTCTGTCCTTTTCCCAGCGGATGGATGGGAAACTGAGCTGTTTGCTTTCCGGAGAGCAGAAGAAGAAGCTGCAGAGATTCACACATAAAAAGGAGGAAATATTTCAGGAAAAGCTGCTGTCAGTTTTCCTTCTGTTGGTAAAAAACCTAAAATCAAAGCTCTGAGGCAGCCTGGAGATCAATTTATCATAATTATCATAATTGTCATGTGCTGCGCTCTGCAGCTGCTCTGTCTGCACTGACAAAGATTTACTCACTTCGGCATGACGAATGCTGCCGGGGATCCGCATCAGTCGGGTTTTATCTGTTAGCTAGCAGAAACCAGCAGATATCTCAGGTTCTCCTGAGTTTTTTCTGGAGTTATGCAGCTTTTTATTTTCTGTCTTTTCTCTCCATTGACGCGTTCTGATTGGCTGAGACTGGCTGACATCATGCTGCCCTCACCTGATCGTTAACTTCCTTATACCTAACAGAAACTTCTCTGGCTCAGTTCTTCTGCTCTGACTTCTCAGTACCTGCTCAGATGGTACTGAGCCAGGTTCTGGTTCTGGTTCTGCTGGAGGTTCTTCCTGTTAAAGGCGAGATTTTCCTTTCTACATTCGCTACATGCAACGTCAGAATGAGGGAGAGTCTGATCTAGGAAGAGTTTCATCTTTGCTCTTCATAGATAATGTGGTTCTGTGACCTTTGTCAGGTCAGGTGGTTCTGGAGGTTCAGGTGGTTCTGGAGGTGTTTGTCCTCTTCGGATCAAAGCTCCTCTGGACGACCAATGAAACTCCTGACCTCCTTTTCTTCTTCTCTTGCAGGGAAACGTGAGCCTTCCTGTTGTCGCCAGGCTGAAACTCTCGCCTGGGTGTCTGTGGAGGTTTGTGAAAAATGACTCCTGCTGTCAGAGTCTTGTTGCTCTGACAGCAGGAGGAGAAAATGATGCAGGAATATTTCTGGATGCTGGCAGACGAATGAAAACAGCAACAATAAATCACAGACTGATGAGTCATGATATGTTTTGTTTGTTGTCACATTTCCTCTCTGATCTACACAGGCTGGTCCAGTCAAAGGCTGCAGCTTCATCTTCGCCCAGCATAGATCTATAATCTAGAAGCTGACATTTACTTAGAGAATAGCAGGAATGATGCAAACACAGACGCAGTGACACTAATGAATGAATTATGGAATTAGATAAACTGCATATCCACAAAATAACATCTTCAATTCAAAAACCCATTTTGCTGCTCAGTTACCGAATAAATAGAAATAGCAGCTTAATAACCAGGATATTTATAGTTTTAATCTGTTCTTCATGGAGACGCTTCAGAAATGTGAACGCTGATATCAGAAATCAATCAGCTGCAGGATTGATTTCTGATTGATCGATAAGGTTGGTCTGGTGCTGAGACATTAGAAATGTTCTGCAGGTGACAGAAGGCCCACTTTGGATCCGTCTTTATTCTACAACCTTTATGTTATTTCAGAGGGAAAACAGAAGAATCACGCTGAGGATCCAAACAATGAGGCTCAAAGCGACTCGTCCATAAAAGCAGAGACTCTGACGGGAGCCGGTCTGCTGCAGGACGCAGGTAGAAGCAGCTGAACGGCGTCGCTTCACCTGGAGCCTCGACCAGAAGAGCAAATGAAGACATGATGGGAGGAAGTGATGCAGAGAGAAAGGCTCTGATTGGCTGACCGCCACCCCGATCCTCTGCAGCTGGTATTAGAGTACAGGGAACTGGATTCTCTGGTTCTGGAGCGAAGTGTGTCTCTGGTGTTACAGGAAGTGCAGAACAGAGTTTTGTCTGACTTCCTGTGTTTGTTTTGCTCCCAGTAATTACTGGTCAGATCAGCCATCAGGTTCCAGCAACACGACGCTAAAAATAAAGATTAACATTTCTGCTGATCGGATCGGAGCCTCCTGAAACCCGATTGGATCAAAACATTTCATCTTCATCAATGTTTTTTATTTGCATTTTGAGCCTGAGATGATCCAGAATGTTCTGATTCTTTGACCCGATTAAATCAGAACCGCAGGAAGAGAAAACATCCCAGTGAAAACGCTGAAGTTTCTGACATTAAATATAAGTGATATAAAAGCAACACAGAACTCACCTTCGACCCAGATTAGTCTCAGTTCACCTCCTAACTGTCTGAGAGTTCACCTCTGAATGACCTCTGACCTCTGCACAGCAGCATTAAAGACCTCAGATTCTGTCAGATGAAGTTGCTCTGCAGGATGAGAGTCGAGTTTTTATGTGAAAACGTCTTTAAATGGAAATAAAAACTCAGAATAATTCATAAAATGTCCGTGGTGTGAATTTGTTTCCTGTGGTGAGACCGACCCGGTCTCTGGGTCAGAGAGCGGAGAGCGGGCCGGAGAGCGGGCCGGAGAGCGGGCCGGAGAGCGGGCCGGAGAGCGGGCCGGAGAGCGGGCCGGAGAGCGGGCGGATCCGGTTTGGTACATTTGCTCTTCACTCCTCTAATTTGTTTAACTTGGTTCTTATTTCTCTTTTACGCTGTGAGAGTGGAAACATAATTCTCTGATTAAAAGTGTCTCTGTTGTGTGTGTGTGTGTGTCTTGTGTGTCTGTGTGTGTGTGTCTCTGTGTGTCTCTGTGTGTGTCTCTGTGTGTGTGTGTCTCTGTGTGTGTGTGTCTCTGTGTGTGTCTCTGTGTGTCTCTGTGTGTGTGTGTCTCTGTGTGTCTCTGTGTGTGTGTGTGTGTGTCTCTGTGTGTGTGTGTCTCTGTGTGTGTGTGTCTCTGTGTGTGTCTCTGTGTGTCTCTGTGTGTGTGTGTGTGTCTCTGTGTGTGTCTCTGTGTGTCTCTGTGTGTGTGTGTGTGTCTCTGTGTGTGTGTGTCTCTGTGTGTGTGTGGTGTCTCTGTGTGTGTGTGTCTCTGTGTGTGTGTGTCTCTGTGTGTGTGTGTCTCTGTGTGTGTGTGTGTCTCTGTGTGTGTGTGTGTGTCTCTGTGTGTGTGTGTCTCTGTGTGTGTGTCTCTGTGTGTGTGTTCTCTGTGTGTGTCTCTGTGTGTGTGTGTGTGTCTCTGTGTGTGTGTCTCTGTGTGTGTGTCTCTGTGTGTGTCTCTGTGTGTGTGTGTGTGTCTCTGTGTGTGTGTCTCTGTGTGTCTCTGTGTGTGTGTGTGTGTGTCTGTGTGTGTGTGTGTCTCTGTGTGTGTGTCTCTGTGTGTGTGTCTCTGTGTGTGTGTGTCTCTGTGTGTGTGTGTCTCTGTGTGTGTGTGTGTCTCTGTGTGTGTGTGTGTCTCTGTGTGTGTGTGTCTCTGTGTGTGTGTGTCTGTGTCTCTGTGTGTGTGTCTGTGTCTCTGTGTGTGTGTGTGTCTCTGTGTGTGTGTGTGTCTCTGTGTGTGTGTCTCTGTGTGTGTGTGTCTGTGTCTCTGTGTGTGTGTGTCTCTGTGTGTGTGTGTCTCTGTGTGTGTGTGTGTCTCTGTGTGTGTGTGTGTCTCTGTGTGTGTGTCTCTGTGTGTGTGTGTCTGTGTGTGTGTGTGTCTCTGTGTGTGTGTCTCTGTGTGTGTGTCTCTGTGTGTGTGTGTGTCTCTGTGTGTGTGTGTCTCTGTGTGTGTGTGGAGGTCACAACCTATTACTCATGGTGAGCTGTGTTTACTCTCATCTAATAGGAAAACAACAGTGATGGTTTCCACCACATTAGAAGTCGATAGATTAACCAAACACCAGATGAATCATGTTGCTCCGTTGCAGCAACGGACTCCTCTCATTGATTCCTGCACAGATTTAATAAGAAGCCCCCAGCAGACGCAGAGGATCACCGGCTGCTCTAAATCAGGCTCTGCAGGATGTAATCACACCTCAGTCCACTAAATGGGTCAGCTCATACGCTGGAGGCCCCCGGGGCCCCAGGCAGTCCGAGGCCTGCAGCTTCAGACTGGGTTTAAGAATAATCACAACTTGCAAATAGAAACATGCTTCACCTGGAAAAAAGCTTCAAACCGCTGCCACTCATAAACAACTAACATCTGATTAACGAGTTTCTGAAGCCGCCGTCTTAATTAAATGAAATCTGTCACTGATTTAATGTATCAGTTATAAACACAACTGATTTTCAATTAAGCCAATTATTTATTTGATCTTTTTCTGCTTTGCTTTGTGAACTGGTTGTTTGCAGACAGACCAGTTCTGTTAGCCTTAATTAGTTGAAAACTAATTTAAATGAGGAAAACAGTCGATCTGTCAGCGCTGGACTCATTTCTTCTTCTGCTGTTATTTAATATTGAAGCTTCATCAGGCAGATTTTCATGGCCTGACGCTGTAACTTTGATATAATTACTAATTTTGTTAATTATTGCTGACATTTATTAACTGGTATTCTTTGCTAAACCAGAGCTTCAGCTGCACAGCAGCTCTGCTCGGTGGATGCAGAGACTGGAATGAGCAGAATAAATACCAAGAGCCGTCTCTCTGAGGACACATGAAATATTTCCCAGAATTCATCCTGCTTTCTAAATAAAGTCACTAATGTTTCTGTCTGCATGTTTGTTCACTCACCAGCCATTAAACACAAGAGCTGCAGACAGTAATTCACTAATTACATGCTGAACACAGATGTTTTGTTTGGTCCGTCGGCCATGAGGCTCCACATCAGAATCTTCCAGCTGCTTCAGCCGCAGAAACCCGATCAGAGACCGAAACGTCCTGCAGCCTGAACATAAAGCTGCAAATAACAGGGAGTCACTTCAAACAGCATGCTGGGATAATTAGCAACCCAAACAATTAGCATTTTAGACGCCTCACCAATTATTTTCAGTTCTGTTCCAGAGAGGAGATGGAGGGAGAGATGAAGAGGATAAATGAGGAGCGTCTGAAGTCGAGTGGAAGGAAGACGGAAGGAGGCAGAAAGAAATTTAAAACCTTTTCTTTTTTTCACCTTGTTTTGTTTAAAGCAGGAAGGTGAGAAATACTCAGGAATATTAACTGATGGAGGGAAAATTCCCCATCCTGACAGGACAGTTGGGACAGATAAAAGTTGCTCATCAGAGTTTAAACACTTGTTGTTGCGTCACTAAAACCTGAGGACCGTCTCCGTTTCTTTTCTTAAACATTTACATAAAAATCTCAGGACTGAAGTTTTGTCCAATAAGGATTCAGGAAATCATTTCCTGCTGATCAGCAGTTTTCTGTTTTCTGCCTCGTCCTGCAGGATGAAATATCAATCATCATCACAGCTGACGGGAATCAGATTCCTCCTTCAGATGAGGCGGGAATCGGTCCAGATTTCTTTCCTCTCAGGAGTTTTCCTGCTGATTCGTTTCATGTCTGCTTCAGATCTCGTATTGATCTGTTCGACTCGTCAAGCAGCCCAACTCTTTGATATCAGACAAACAAACAGAATAAAGCAGAAGTTGTCAGTGGAAGAACTCTGTCATTTCTACTGAAGTTTTTGTAAACTGATAACTGGAACAAACTTTAAATAGGACAATAATTATTTGTAAACAGTCCACCCGAACAGTTTATAACAGCAAAGCAACGAGGAAAGGCGTCGCTTTGGTTTGGTTCATGATGAACATCAGACTTTAAGTGAAGCCTTTCGGGTCATAAAACACACCACGTTCTGATTTTCTGACCTTCAGTTGTGAAAATATATAAACTATAACTTAAAATAAATCAGACTTCACGTTGATGTTGGTCTGCCTGTTTAAAAAGCTGCTCCGCCTTCACAGCAATGCTCCTCCACGATGCCGTTTACTACCAGCTGTGCAGTTCTTCCAGGCGTTTGCTAATTGCTGCTGCCGCTAGTCTAGAGGAGCAGTGAGAAATGGTTCAACTTTGGTTGATTATTTATGACATTTATCTGAGTTTGAAATCACAACTGGAGAAAAATGTCCGACTCAGAGTTGATCTGATAACTTGAACGTTTCTCCTGGAATCTTTTTCAGTTTAGTTGTTTTTTTAGGTCAACTGAGTGCCGTCCTGCAGCAGCTCTGCGTTTCCCTCAAAGGATTCTGGGTATTATGGGCTGGCAGTGTGGGACAGCTCACAGCTGGAGCGTTCCCAGTCCGAGTCCAGGCCCGGTCCAGCATCCCGTCTGATTCCCGTTCAATCCCTTTAGAGCCGGGCCAACCGTCTCCGTGGCAACTGGCCGTGGCGGCGCCTCGTTTGTGTTCAGACCTCTCAGGTTGTTTTCCCTCTTACACTCATTATCTGGGTTTGTGGTTCGCATGTAGCAATCGGCTCCCATCCACTGGAACTCAAATGTTGCCACATTTCATGAAAACGATAATCGGAGCAAATTCTTTACCTCCCTTCCTGAACTTTGACTGTTTTCTGTTTGGTGAAAAATGCAACCAGCAGGAATTTAAAATGTTTCCAAACATGAAACCACAAAAAGAAACAGAGTTCAGTCTCCAACATTCAGACGGGAATCTCACTAAATCCCTCGAGATCCAACGGGAGTTGGACCGTAAACAAACATGGCCGACGGTTTGAGTAACGGCAAAAACCCACAAAAACAGTTTTTCCATCAGTCTGACATTCATGTCCAGATCGGTGTGTCCTCAACCTGCTGTCGCCATGGCGACCACCACATCCAGCTGTTGCTGGTGTTTGGTTATGTTCACCTCAGGACTGAACATCAGATGTTTTTCAAATATCTTAAATCCTCCCAAAACTCAAAGTTTAATAAAATCTGTTCAAACCTTAATAAAGTTTTCCAAGGCCGAAGTCAGAGTAACTTTTAGAGCCTTTCTGTCCCTGCAGAGACACAAACCTTCAGACAGGATGTGAGGTCACAGCATGATGTTTGTTGCCATGCCAACCCTCAGTGGGCGGGCCTCTGGACCACACAGGCACAAATAAATCTCTCGGCATGCAGTGGCTGATGTGATGGAGTCTCAACCCAGAATCGGATTAAAGCGCCGGACGGAGTTCAGGTTCTGCAGAATTAGCCCAGTGGTTCCTTTGGACCCGGTGGAAGGAAAACCTGCCAGTCTCCAGGTCCTGAGGTGAAAGTGGTCAGTTAGAGGAATAAAACGATAAAAACAGAGTTTCAGTGACGGATTCACAGAAAGATAATGCAGATTCAGCTCAGCACTAAAATGGCTTTGAAACTTGATTTATTCTGTTATGTTTCATGGCCAAACGGAGAATCGGAGCCGTTTTTATCGCCTGTCCAGTGATAATTAGATGAAATAAGCTTTTATTGCTCTGCTGCTATTAGCAGTCACTAAATCAATCCAGACTTTTGCTTTTACCCACAGTGGCTCTGAGTGGATTTAAATTAGACTTTAAGAAGCAAACGGGGATAAATTGGGTTTTTTCCACTTTTTCCCCACCTGAACTTTGGGGAACCAGAACTTCACTAGCTGCTAGCCTAGCGCTGCTAGCCTAGCGCTGCTAGCCTAGCGCTGCTAGCCTAGCGCTGCTAGCCTAGCGCTGCTAGCCTAGCGCTGCTAGCCTAGCGCTGCTAGCCTAGCGCTAGCAGCAGAAATGGCTCCTGGTCTTTAGCTTAAAGAGAAATCCTCCGACACTAAAATCTGACGCCTCCATCTTGTTTCCATCTGGTGAAACAGGAAGTTGCTCTCAGTGTCTTCAGAGGTTTTTGTGTCGTTTCCTTCAGTGGTTGTTGGTGCAGCGCCCCCACAGGCCAGGAGGGGAACAGGTTGGTTTGGGTCAGAACCGCAGCAGCTGCAGGTGGAGCAGATGTTCTGGTTCCAGTAGAACCGGGTCGTTCGGACCATCAGGAGGAAAACAGTCTTTCAGTCATCATGATGTTGGATCTGTGGTGAACGAAGTCAGTAGTTATCGCATTACTGTCTGCAGTTTTCTCTGCATCGCATCATTCTGACAGAGAAAATCAGAACCATAAGGGTTGAAAAATGTTTTCAGTTTCTTCTGAAAGTTTTAGTTCATTTAATCAATCTCTTGGCTCCAAGTAACTGAGGACCTGAAATGCAGGATTTGGTGAAAGAGAAGGATAAAAACATGGCTGAGCGCACGATGCTGAGTCCGGAGGGAGGAGCAGCAGCTGCGGCACAGAGACACCTGCAGGGAAGGAGAGGAACTCCACATATCAGTCAGCGCTGGCGGTCGCTGCCAGCTGCAGCAGATGTTCCTCTTCGCCTCTGCAGACTCCTCAGCCGATCCAGGAAACCCTCCGGCCGCCGAGGCTCGCTGCTGATGCCACAGGGATCCGGTCCGCTCATCCTCTCCCTGCTTTGTTTTCCTCCCTGTGCGACGGGTTGAGTTGGATCTGGACCGGCAGGGAGGTCACCGCCGGCAGAACGGGGTCATGTCGGAGCGCCGGGTCCGGGTTACAGGGAGCAGCCATTACATTAGCATCTAAATTAATTACTGCTGTTGCTCTGAACTCTGACACAGCAGAGCAGCTGATACCTGGGCTCCTTCAAGCCGCTGCTGCTTTCAGCCGCTGCTTTATGAATATGAAGACGAGTCAGATCAGATTCCCAACAACGTAACCAGTTCTTCATGTTTTCATGCATCTTTTATTCCTGGCTGCTCAAAGAACTGAAACATTCACATTAAACATTTTAACTAATTATGAGGCATAAAGAAGAAATGTATTCATTCTTTACAGAATCTGGAATCCAGAACATTTATTTTACTATTCAGATTTCTGAAGGCTTGTTTTCATGGGCTGTAGTGTCGCTGATGACAGGGGAGGCCTTAACGCCATTATTAATAAACGCAGTAAGTTAGATCAGTGTGACCATGAATCTTATTATTGAGCAAATAACCAGAGTTGGTAGTTAAACTACATGAACTCCAAGTTAATGACTAAATTAAAGAGACAAAATGATGATGGGACTAAAAACAGTAAAAATATGAAAACAGACACAAAAGAACGACATAGTGATGAATCTGGAGCTCATTCGTTTTAACTCACAATAGAAATGTGCAACAAATAAGACATAAAATCCACAGAATGATGTGAATATTTATCCCTACAGACCAGGAAACGTTTTGAAAGGTTTTAGTAAAGCCAATTAGTTAAATAATTAGTTTATAAAATGGACAAACGCTGCGTTTCAAACAGCCTTTACTATAATAATTCACTATCTACACAATAATCTGATAATGTGAACTGTGGGTAAAGTTGGAGTTTGACAGAGCAGTGAGGATGATGATGATGAAGAGGCTCTCCACACTGGATCTAACCGGATTCCTGATAAACACCAGATCTATTCTCTAAAGGTTTGCTGATAGCAGCAGCTGGAGGATTTTGGTTTGGCTTTATGATTATTTATCTGTGTTACTTTGACAGAGCCGTTACTCCCTGAGTTTAATTAGTTTCAGTTTTAGTCTAGAAACATTCAGTTAGATTCTCTCGCTGTTCTGAAGCACCAGCAGAGTCACTAATTAAAACAAAATGTCTTCAGCAGCGCTAATGTCTCCGCTTCCATTTTGGAGAATGACACCTCGCTCTTTCGCTGCAAACAGGTAAACATCCTGTTAATGAGCCGCTTCGCTCCACCGGATTAATGGACGCTGCAGAACCAGAACACCCGACCCGTCACACTTACACTTTTAATGCAAGCGAAACGAAATGAAGCGCAGCAGGAACCGACCCACAAACAGCCGCTGAACTGAATCACTTCATTCAAACAGAACCCGTCTGACAGCATGAAGCAGGCTAAAAAAACACAATTATCATGGATCTGGTTTGTTTACCAGATCTCTCCCTGGCATTCAGAAATTGTTACAGGTCTAAAAGTTGTTCTGTAAAGAACAGAGAAAATTATATAACAATTGGTGAACTTCCTGCTTCTTTTAATTAACATTAACATGTTTTATTCTGGTTAGACACGTTAGCATTGTTAGCATACGCTCAAAACAACAGCGTTCATTCAAAACGCCATTTTACAAACAAACCGTTGGCTGATAGATACTTTAATTTGACACGGAAGCTCCAAATAAAACATATTTTCAGTTTAAATAATCCACAAACCTGTAAAAAAAAACTGGAAAATGATGACCGGTAACAAGTGGTCGCTTCCTGCTTCTTCTCTGTCAGTCTGAGGGGAGGCGACACCAGCGTGCTGCCCCCAGTGGCAACATTTAGTATTACACCACCATTAACGTCATTCTGGGAAACTCGCAACAGTTCAGGTTATTTTCGACATAATGCCGAATCAACCAAAATAAGGAAATATACATAAACACATTTAATGAACATTTAAGGGTGTCACGATCATTTAAATAGAACCCGTCTGACAACATAAAGTAGGCTAGAAAAGTCTCGGAAATTAACACACTGAACCAGGATCCACGGAAATTCAAGAACCAATTCACCAGCACTCTGGAAAGGGTTATAATATAATATAATATAATATAATATAATATAATATAATATAATATAATATAATATAATTTAATATAATATAATATAATATAATATAATTTAATATAATAACTGGTCCTTCCTGGAAGGTTCTGGTCCTGTTACATCTGCAGCATTTCAGAGCAACAACAGTCAAACACAGTGGTGGCAGTATGATGGTCTGGACCTGCTTTTCTGCTCCAGGATCTGAATGACCTGGTTAAATTATTCAGCAGAGCAGAGAGGGTCAAAGTTCATCTGCAACGATGTAAGACTCAAGACTTAATTCAGGGTGTGCTTACTTTTTCACTCAGGGCTCGGTTGGTTGGAGAGATTTCCTTTCCTTCTAAATAAATTAAATCATATTTTCAGTATTTACTCAGGTTTCATCTGATATTAGTAACAGATGTGAAACATTTGAGAGACTGAAACCTGCAGGGTGTTAAAACTTTTCTCAGCACGGCGGAAACTTTGGACCTTCAACGAAGTTAATCAGAAAAACACGGTAAATATGTTCTGTTCTCTTTCTGCATGAAAAATGAGATTTAAACAATGAAATGGTAAAAATACATTTTTTTACTAAAATTATTCTGGGGTTTTTTCAGTGTTTTGTTTGAGCAATTTCTGCTTATCTTGTTCTCTTTTCTGTAAACCATCAAAAACCCATTTTCATATATTCTGTCCTTTCTCTAAACTTTCCCTCGTTGTCTCAATCCCAGCAGACGAATTAAGCCGAACTCAGCGCCCCGCTCTGCGTCTGTTCGTTTTTCACAGCTCATCAAACCCAATCACTCTGCTGGTTCCAGTTTGGTTAAAGAATTACAGAGTTTGTGAAGAACCTCTGAGCCCGGTTCGCAGCAGCAGAGTCACAGCGGAGTCGGCAGCCGCTAATTAAAGAAACTCCAAAAAGTCACGTTTTTAAAATCCTTCTGGCTTGTTGAGGCGAAGTCATGTGACCCGTAAAGACGACAGGTGACCCGCGGCAGAGCGCAGGAAATGGAGGTAGTGAGGAAACAGAGAGAGACGAAGGAAACGATGGGCTGGGAACCCGAACAGAACCGACCCGGAACGAGCCGGGCCCAGCAGAAACACAGAGAGGTCACGACCTCTGGGTGGAGATGCAAACGAGGCAAAGTTTGTTAAAAACACAAAATCAGAACAAAATAAGCAGAAATATTTCAGCCTGTCAGAGTAAAACCATCAGTGTTCATTTCTCAGACTCACGTTTTCACCATAAACGTCACAGTTACAAACTGAATATTTCATTCACAAGTTATTTGGTTTGTTAGCTAGTTATTTTGTTACAAGGTAAATATTTAGTTTAAAATAAATATTTAGTCTGGAAGCTACATATTTAATTTAGAACTAAAAATTTAGTTGTAAAATAAATATTTAAATTGAATCTAAATATTTAGTTTCATATTAAATCATTTAACTGGAGTTCTTTGGAGACAGGAAAGATTCTGCTTTTTTCAACACTTTGTGTTTTTGGCAGGCTGCTATTTTATTAATATTATCTCTGTCTGTATTAGTTTTGTCTTTTTTGTTTTTCTTTTATTTTGAAATCTGGACTGGTTAAAAAAGACTGAAATAAATCGATCCATTAAAGCTCATCAATACCAAACAGCTGTTTGGGAGGATGTGGATGTTTTCCTGTCTGTAGCTCAGCAGAGAACCAGCCCTGCAGTTTGCTGCTCCTCCGTCCGGCGCCAGACTAAAATAATTCTCCTGGAGGAGAGGAGCCTGTATCTGTGTCAAGGGCAGTGACTAATGTAGGTGCTGATGGCTGGCGGTGCTAAATGTGACGATCTCTTTCTTATCGCTCTGACTCATCCGGGATTAGCAGGAGTTCCTCTGTGCAGCATCTGCATGTTTGGCTGATCAGTTGGAGACTTTCTGCTTCCTATGATTATTTAAACATCTGCTGAACATCATCCCACATCACTGACACAGCCACTAATAACGCTGCGGCTCCTCTAATGTTAAGGTTTTAGCAGAAATCATTAGCAGAATTATTTTTTATGACTCATTTAATCAGCGGTTTCATTACTGTGCTGACAGAACCCGGTCCTTCCTTCCAGCACCGGCTTCCACTCAGCACTGTTCATGGTCCATTATCTCCCAGAGATGAGCAGACTGTCATCAGCAAAGGCCATTACAGAGTCTGGGAGGGGCGCCGTGACTCCCCTCCCGCCGGCCGGGACCCAGAGCGTCGGAGGCGGCCGGCGCTGTTCTCAAGAGGAAAACCGTCTGAAACCGAGACAGCTGGGAAACCGGATGCTCGCCGACACTGTGCTGCCTGGAAAAGCAGCCAATCCTGGAGCGCCGTTCATTTCCCTCTGCACTGATTGGCTGAGCCGCCGGGAGCAAAGACAAGGAAAACTATTTTCAGCTTCTCCATTCAGTTCAGTTCATTTATGTAGCATCAGCTAGCATACATACAAGATACATGATACCGTAACAAACCAGAACCAGAACCGGAGCCGGAACCAGAACCAGAGCCAGAGCCGGAACCGGAACCGGAGCCAGAGCCGGAACCAGAGCCAGAGCCGGAACCAGAACCAGAGCCGGAACCAGAACCAGAGCCAGAACCAGAACCAGAACCTGAGCCAGAGTCGGAACCAGAGCCAGAGCCGGAACCAGAACCAGAGCCGGAGCCAGAGTCGGAACCAGAGCCGGAACCGGAACCGGAGCCGGAACCAGAACCAGAACCAGAGCCGGAACCGGAACCGGAGCCGGAACCAGAACCAGAGCCGGAACCAGAACCAGAGCCGGAGCCGGAGCCGGAACCAGAGCCAGAGCCGGAACCAGAACCAGAGCCGGAACCAGAACCAGAGCCAGAACCAGAACCAGAACCTGAGCCGGAGCCGGAACCAGAACCAGAGCCAGAACCAGAACCAGAACCAGAACCAGAACCTGAGCCGGAACCAGAACCAGAACCAGAACCTGAGCCAGAGCCAGAACCAGAGCCGGAACCAGAACCGGAGCCAGAACCAGAGCCAGAACCAGAACCAGAACCGGAGCCGGAACCAGAACCAGAACCGGAACCAGATGGAAAAGTCAGTAAATATGTTACAATATCTGCAGCATCCACTCAGTGGGCAGGAATGTATATAATATGACACAAGCATGACTCACTGGTCTTTGTTGACTCAGTATTTACTGACAGTTCATCCAACCAGCCTCCGTCTCCATGAAACGCTTCCAGGTCGTTTGTCAAACCTTCAAACATTCGCCATTCGTGCATCACTGATCGCTCTGGTTCCAGATTCTCAGCTGAGCTGCTGCTGCTCCAGCAAAAGTTTCTGTCTGCAGCTCCGTCCTGCAGGCTCTGAAAGCCGAACATAATTTACCATACATTGCCAGCAGAAGTGCGATTTCATTGAAAAGCATAAAATACCAGTAACTCCTCATAACCTAATCTGTAAACTTCAAGAATGTTGTCTGTAAATCTACTAAATCCAGTCAGAAGATTAAGTCTGAGGTGAATAGACCAACATGAACTGAAGGCCAATCAGAGAGGAGGAAGCGTTACTTTAACATAAAAACCAGATTACAGGCAGCAAATGAACTGAAAACAACTCATTATTTGATCTGAAGCTGATCTGTTGATGAAAAAAGCAAAGCTTGCAAACTGAGCTGAGCCGAATACGGCGGTGGCAGCATCATGATGGGGAGATTTTTACTGCCACGCTTTATAAAAGAGATGAGAAAAGAACCTGAGACATCCCAACAGTTTTAGGTTTGGACTGAAATGTTTCTTCCAAATGAACATCGATCTTAAATTCACCAGATTAGTTATGAATAACCGTAGCAATAAAGTTTATTCCTAACTTTATTGTGAATAAAGTTAGGAATAAACTTTATTCATACTAAAGTTTTGACATTCCTGTCAATGTTTTGGAGGATTCAGCACTAAGCCCTGATCTGAAGTGTTTGTTAGCAGGTTGGCATGGAAACCTGATGCAGGGAAAGACTGTTGTTGTGTCAGGAGGAGTTAGTGTGTGTGTGTGTGTGTTTCCAGTGAAGGAATGTGGGTTCTGTCTGTGTGTGTGAAGGTCACGGTGTGTGAGCGTCTCTCTGTGCGTAGCGGTGCAACAGAGGAGCGGCCATCTTGTGAGGCCCTCCACCTGCCCTCTGTGGTTCTCCTTCAGCTGATTGTTTTCTTGGTGATCCCTTAAATCCGAAGCTCTGCGTGTGTGTGTGTGTGTGTGTGTGTGCGCGCTGAAGCAGAGTGCTGTATACACTCTGAGTCAATGCTGATTCAGCAGAACGATGGAGTTAACCTTCTAACACACAAATTACTGTAAGCAGCTTCTATTGGTTTTAGATCTGCAGCAGCTGGCTCTGTGTGTGTGTGCGTGGTGTGAGCTAACTGCTAACTGAAGGAAGCAGAGCAGAAACAAAAACTCATCACCATGACAGTTGTAAACACCTGCAGACTCTCAGTTGAAAACGTCTTAAACTAAAATAACAAACTGAACTTGATGCATAGATTGAAAACCAGGATCAGTTGGAATGAAAAGTTTCTGTTGCTTTGAGACGTTTTGTCCAGAAATAAAGGAGATGGAGTGAATTTGCTGCGACTCAGCCTGAGGTTGCTGACTGATGACCGTTCAGCACCAGAAGGTTTCCTTCTCACCTTGAAGCCGCTTCAATGTTTGACCGGCTGCCAAACAGCAGAGAGTCTCTTCAGCAGCAGCCTGGGAGGCCAGTTTGGTCACAAAGCAACAGCAATAATTTGGGTTTTTATCCTAAGAAAATATTTAGAGTTAAGCTAAATATTTAGTTTAAGCTAATAGTTAGTTAGCAAGCTAAATAGTTAGCTGGTTTGCCACTAAACAACGTGTGTCTGAGTGTTGTCTTCCACATGCCAAACCCACAGGGGGCGCTGTAGGGCGAAGCTAACCTTATGTGAGCTAATCAGATTGCTTCAAAACAATCATGACTTCCTGCTAGGAACTGGACATGGCACCATGAGGTTCATTTGTGTGGACAGATATATAAACTGAACTAGTTTACATCGTTATTATATCGTAAAATTATTTAAACATAAACAAGTATGTGGACATTTTGGTGCATAATTTGTTGCAGTTTTTTTGTGAATGAAAAGCCACAATGCAGGTATTTGTCTCCCTATATGTTTGGACCAAGGCTGAATCTGAGAGCAGGATGGAAAACGAGGGAAATGAAGGGCAGGATGAGGCGCAGGAGGAGGTAGAGGAGGATAGGTGGCGTTTCGGTCGCTGCTGACCAAATGATTCATGACAAGTGAGCTCAGTGCTCAGACCTCTGGGTCACGCAGGAAGATAATGGGAGGAGAGGGCGATGACAAAATGAGATGGAGCAGAAAAAAAGGAAGGAGTGTGATTGGAAGAGAAAGATGGGAAGATTACAGAAAAGAGTGAAAGAAGCTGGGAGGTAATAGTCGGTATAAATGTGGGTCAGCTGTTACAGTTTGGAGGTCGCACAGAGAGAAGCAGCAGCTCCTGATGGACGGCGTGTCCACGGTCATGGAACAATTTTAGACTCCCTCCCAGCGGAGCTGACAGGATGTCAGTCGCTTTGTGTCTTCTTGGAACGCCGAGCCCGACTGTCTGCGCGGCGGCGCTTCATCGCCTCGCCTGACCTCCACTTCCTGGACTCCAGAGGAGAACCTGGAGCGCTGATTCAAGGACAGGAACCAGCACAGCCAGGGAAGGAAAACAGCTTCCACAACCAAGATTAACAAACCATCAGGTCATCCCTGATGGTTCCTTACGTTCTGGACCGGTTCTGTTCTGTAGATGGTCCAAACCCGAGGACGGCAGAGAAAATGAGCAGCAGCTCCTGCAGAAGGCTGGGCATCTTGAGCTAAGCTAATCACTGGACTGGACGTTTACAAAAAGTACATTAGCTAAGAAGCTAACGAAGCTAAGAGCGCTAAACGTTTTCAAAGTTCATCTCAACACTTTAATGTTGAAAACTTTCTCTTTCAATCATATAAACGCTGCTTTTCTTCTGTTTGGAAGAATTAAAATATACTTTATTGTTCACCAGAGGAAACCTGTCAGGGTCTGAAGGGCTGCACAGCAGCAGCTGTCAAACAGACAATAATGACACATAATGTCATGAAAACAGCTGGAAACGTCTACATGGCATAACTACATAAAATCTACAACCGAACCCAAAACTACTGCACAAAGTCCAGGCCTCAACTTCCTGGTTTGAATTTAAATCGAATTTAGTTGGAGGAAAAGCTCATTGTTCGCAGACAGGATGTGGAACGGATCCAGTAGTGCCCAACAACTGTGAATGTGTGTGTGTGTGTGTGTGTGTCTGTCTGCAGAACAGCAACCTGCTATTAAAAAGCATCTATGTAGAGCCAGGATTGATTCCTCTAAATGTTTTCCTGTTTTTAAATAATGTAATAAATACAAAATAGTAAAAATGCTAAAGGGCTAAAAGAAAAATTAGCTCCACTATTAGCACATTAGCAGGAGAAAATCAACATGACCTGATGGTGATTTCAGATCAGATGGGGCTGCTGCCGTGACCGACCAATCAGAGAGCTTCCTCTCCTCCAATCAGAGAGCTTCCTCTCCACCAATCAGAGAGCTTCCTCTCCACCAATCAGAGAGCTTCCTCTCCTCCAATCAGAGAGCTTCCTCTCCTCCAATCAGAGAGCTTAATCTCCTCCAATCAGAGAGCTTCCTCTCCTCCAATCAGAGAGCTTCCTCTCCACCAATCAGAGAGCTTGCTCTCCTCCAATCAGAGAGCTTCCTCTCCACCAATCAGAGAGCTTCCTCTCCACCAATCAGAGAGCTTAATCTCCTCCAATCAGAGAGCTTCCTCTCCTCCAATCAGAGAGCTTCCTCTCCTCCAATCAGAGAGCTTAATCTCCTCCAATCAGAGAGCTTCCTCTCCTCCAATCAGAGAGCTTGCTCTCCACCAATCAGAGAGCTTCCTCTCCACCAATCAGAGAGCTTCCTCTCCTCCAATCAGAGAGCTTCCTCTCCACCAATCAGAGAGCTTCCTCTCCTCCAATCAGAGAGCTTCCTCTCCACCAATCAGAGAGCTTCCTCTCCTCCAATCAGAGAGCTTCCTCTCCTCCAATCAGAGAGCTTCCTCTCCTCCAATCAGAGAGCTTGCTCTCCACCAATCAGAGAGCTTCCTCTCCTCCAATCAGAGAGCTTCCTCTCCTCCAATCAGAGAGCTTCCTCTCCTCAATCAGAGAGCTTCCTCTCCACCAATCAGAGAGCTTCCTCTCCTCCAATCAGAGAGCTTAATCTCCTCCAATCAGAGAGCTTCCTCTCCTCCAATCAGAGAGCTTGCTCTCCACCAATCAGAGAGCTTCCTCTCCACCAATCAGAGAGCTTCCTCTCCTCCAATCAGAGAGCTTCCTCTCCTCAATCAGAGAGCTTCCTCTCCACCAATCAGAGAGCTTCCTCTCCTCCAATCAGAGAGCTTCCTCTCCACCAATCAGAGAGCTTCCTCTCCACCAATCAGAGAGCTTCCTCTCCTCCAATCAGAGAGCTTCCTCTCCTCCAATCAGAGAGCTTCCAGTCTGTCCATCAGGAACCAGAGTGATGCTGATGCTGTTAGTTTATTATCTCTGTGGAAGAAAACCTGAGTTGTACCAACAGGAGGCAGATTCTCTGCCGCCTGCAGCACGGGCGGGCAGCACCGAGAGGTCAAGAGGTCACGGCTAACATGGTATTAGCCGTGACGGGCGGCTTGTTCTAACTGCTGGTTATCTCCTCCAGGCAACAGAGAATCTGGAGCTCTGCTCTGTTTCACACTGCGGTTCTGTTGGGTTCTGTTTGGTTTTTGATTTTTCCACTCAATACAGAATTTATTTAATTTCAGATAACTAGGAAGTTAGTTTGTAACGATATTGTGTGTTTAGTAAATAGAATAAAGACTTTTTCCCTCCAGTCTGAATGGAGCTTCTGAAGTTTGTTACTCTGAATGTTTTTATTAAAAATTATATTTTTCTATCACTGACATGAAGCTCCCAGTACAACTTAGAGGATATCATCACTATATATTTATTGATTTCATTTTACATGTTTAATGTTTATCTTGCATGTTAACATAGTTAATATTCACATTTTAATGTCTCCTTCTACATAACATGTAAATAAAAAACAGCTGACTGAAGATATTTCCTTCCCATCTGTTTACATTTTGTTAGATGGATATTTCAGATAGTTTTATTCAGATGAACATCTAAACGCCTCATCGTCTGTAAAACCTAAAAACCTTCAACTTTCTCTGTTTCTGCTGTGGTTGGTTTGAACTTTGCCTTTCTGGATTCAGGCTGGTCGTTTCTTTCTGCTCTGCTGATGGATGAAGATGAAAATGTTTTGATTCTGTGATTGAATCGTGTCGTTTCACCTGAACGCCACAGGAAGTGCTGAATGTCTCTGCTCTTCCTGCTGAGGTTCAAATCCCATCTGGGTGCCGATGACGACGCTGCAGCATCATTTCACTGAGTTTGCGTTGCTGCTCGTGTTTCTCTGATATCTGCAACGTGTGAGGAAATCTGTGCAGCAACAGTCTGTAATACAAGAATAAAATGGATTAATTATCAGTCATATTTTTACCATGTTATTCGGTTATAAACCAGTTTCAAACTCAATATTTCATTAGCCAGATAAATATAAACATTTCCCTGGAGATACATTTGAACAAATATTTAGTTTGAGGGTAAATATTTAGTTAGCAAGCTAACTATTTAACTAATATGCAAATAATAAAGCTAAATCCTCAAAACAAAATGTCTACCAGACGCTCTGCATGGCGTCCAGCAAGGAAACCAGAACCAGGACGGGTCCAACAGGACGGAGTGAAGTAATGAGGATCCAGCTGATGTTGGTTTACCCAACAGTCTGTGTTTCTGTCGGCGGCAAACTAGGCGCTCCTGACTGAAGCTTTGTTGTTGGTCTCAGCTGGACATCATCTCCATTCAGGCCAGAAACATCAGATCATATGATGTTTGATCTGATGTTAACTGGTTACATCACGACACAGGTGATGTAACCAGGGGTTGCATCACCTGTGATCATTACTGAACCTGTGTGTGTGTGTGTGTGTGTGTGTGTGTGTGCGTGTGTTGGAAGATGGTGAGGAATATTTTAGTAGAGAGCATCCAGCCTCATGTTTCATCAGTTTGAACCTCTGAGCTGATTAAGGCGTTTTTGTTCCTATGGCAACCAAGAACATCGATTAGAAATCATTTATTGATAGTACAATTATTATTCTGAACCAAATTAAAAGCATTTATCTGTAGAATGCTAAGTGTATGTGTTGCTTGATGCACATGTTGTTGATATAGTTCAGGGATTCAAGGGTTTTTATTGTCATACCACCAGCGGCCACCAGGGGCTCCCCAACGTGCCCCAGCCCCAGGCCAGGGTGGCTCCAGGGTGGGACCTCATGTACGGAGAGAACAACCCCTGTTTCCAAAGGTCGTATCATCATCAGGGATGTTTGGGCTGCACTTGGTCTGGTTCCTCACCTAGAACCCGTCTGCACTGGGCAGCAGAACTCCTAGGATCACTGGGACACGCAAACCCCCCCACCACGATAAGGTGGCAGCCCATGGAGGGGATGTGTGTGTGTGTGTGTGTGTATAAGTAATGTGTTAATTATGTAGCAGAGAGAGGAAGAAAGTTGATTTGTTGGTCCATTTGTGAGGTGAAATGTATGTTTTAGTTGTTTGTTTTAGTTTTTTAGGGTCTAATTAAGGTTTTTAGGCTCTTTTGGCCGTTATTTGGAAATTGGGAGGAGAGAGAAGGGAATGACATGCAGCAGATTCTGGGAATCAAACCCAGGTTGACAAACAAAACCTTTCAGTAACGTCCTAAACAAAACATAATTTTCAGTCTTACTATAAAGCTGGTTAAAGAAATACCTGAATTAGGCATTTCTTAGCCCCTTTTTCTTCTCTTTTCTACAAGCAGACGACACATGACTGCTTGTAGAAAAGAGAGCAGCTCAGCAACACAAAAACTTTATATTTATTACAAACTATTAATCTAAGAATTGATTTCTTGTTAATTGTTCTTCCTTTTCCCCTTTTCTACACGGTTTTCATGTTAAATTGCACTTTTTGTTAAGTTTGTTGTAATATCTTGATCCATTATTGTAAATAAAGACTAACAGAAAGATCACACAGTAACTTTTACTTTTGATAAAACCTGTTTTGTCCTAATAACAAACAAACAAACCAGATAAAACAACTTTTGGCTTCTTCTTGATCCGGAGTATTAAATTATGATCACAATTATCATCTATATTATGTACAGATTTAACTGTAATCTTAATTTAACACCCTGAAGAAATCCAAATGTGTTAAATCAGCTTTTCTTTGTTTGCTATAAAAACAGAAACAGGATTTATCAAAGACAAAAAGGTGAATGCACTGAACTGATGAAGAGCTTTGCTAGTCATGCTGACCACTCAAAGCGCTTCACCCCACAGTCACATTCACCCACACACACATTTACACAGGTGTAAATGTGGCGCCTCAACATGTGGCTGAGGAAGCTGGAATCGAACTCACAACCTTCTGGCCACAAGACAACCACTCTACCACCGAGCCACAGTCGGCCTAAAGACACTGCATGATCCTTTCGCTAATCTTTTCTGAAATACAGATTTAAACAGAATAACGAGCAACAATTCAGTGCAACTTAACATAAAAAGCGAGTAGAAAAGGTAAAATAAAGAACAAACCCTAAAAGCACAAAAACAGTGAAAATAAGCAGAAATCATTACTATTAAAAGACGAAAGTTTAATACTTAGATCAATACTTTGCAATAAATATTGAGCTGCGTGTTGCGGCACTAAACCAGCGAAGGGAAAATGTGTGCAACAATAAAACTGATGAGTTTGGAGTTTGTTTTTGGGGGCGATTTGCAGCGACCAACTGACCTGACCTGCATGTTTTAGGAGATGTGGGGGGAACCGGAGCGCCCGGAGAAAACCCACGCAAACACGGGGAGACCATGCAAACTCCACACAGATGGTCTCTGTGAAGACGCAGCGCTAACCGCTGCGCCACCGTGCTGCCCACGTTTTTTCCAATTGGGTGGGGATTGATCTTTTGTCTTGTTTGTCAATGGCGGGAAAAACGTAACTGTTATAAACTTCCTCCTGTCGGAGCGCCGCATGGCGCCCGAACACAGAGGCCACAACCTGCCTGGGTCTGATTCCCGTCCTCAGTCTCTCCTGCACGTCTTCCTCCTTCTCTAAATGTCTTCACTCTTTTGGTTTCTTTGACTTCTTCAGTCGCAGAGTGTTACGTATTTTTTTCCAGATTGAAAATTTAGACTTTCTCTTCTCTCCCTCCTGCATGGTGTTGGTATGCGGATGGTCCATATCGTCCTGGCCAGGTTCTCCATAGATCTCTGTGGATTCTGGATCCTTGGAAGATCCCGGTAATGTTTCACCTGAGAGATCCTCCTCTGAAGAAACCTCCTGACTTGAAACGTTAACCAGGTCGACTCGGCCCAGTGAGGTTTCCTCCTCCTCTTGGGAAACGCTGATCTGTTTCTGATGGGAATCGTCTTCCTCTGTTTTCAGCATGTCAGGCTGCAGCAGGTCCTCTCTTGCTCTCTCTAATTCATTCCTCAGACATCTCATCTCCTGCTCATATTGCTCTCCTTGCTGTTTCAAAGAAGTGATGTCTGTTTCGTACCGACAGCTGAGCTCTTTGTTCAAACCGTCAGCCTTCTGCAGCTCAGCCTGGGAGCTGCTCAGCTTCTCCTGCAGGATTGTAATTTCTTGTCTTGTCTTTTCTAGGAGGACGGCGTTCTCGGCTCTGATGTTCTTGAGCATCGCCAGGTCCTCCTCTGACTTCTCTAGATGACTTTCTCTCTCCTGTGTAATCTCCTGCTGCAGTTTTTCTATCTGCTGCTTCAGGATATAAAAGATTGTTTCCTGGAGAAGCTTCTCTCCAGGACACAGCTTGTCTCTGTCTGAAAGACTCGTTTCCTCCTGATTCATCCTCTGCCGGTATGTCTCTCCCTCCTGCATGGTGCTGGTTTGTGGCTGGTCCAAATCGTCCTGGCCGGTTTCTGCAGAGGTCTCAGTGTCTTGGGTGGATTCAGGATCCATTGAACATCCAGAGGAGGAACTCTCTCCTGAGAGCTCCTCCTCTGAAGAAACCTCCTGACTTGAAACGTTAACCAGGTCGACTCGGCCCAGTGAGGTTTCCTCCTCCTCTTGGGAAACGCTGATCTGTTTCTGATGGGAATCGTCTTCCTCTGTTCTCAGCATGTCAGGCTGCAGCAGGTCCTCTCTTGCTCTCTCTAATTCATTCCTCAGACATCTCATCTCCTGCTCATATTGCTCTCCTTGCTGTTTCAAAGCAGTGATGTCTGTTTCGTACCGACAGCTGAGCTCTTTGTTCAAACCGTCAGCCTTCTGCAGCTCAGCCTGGGAGCTGCTCAGCTTCTCCTGCAGGATTGTAATTTCTTGTCTTGTCTTTTCTAGGAGGACGGCGTTCTCGGCTCTGATGTTCTTGAGCATCGCCAGGTCCTCCTCTGACTTCTCTAGATGACTTTCTCTCTCCTGTTTAATCTCCTGCTGCAGTTTTTCTATCTGCTGCTTCAGGACAGAAAAGTTTCTTTCCTGGAGAAGCTTCTCTTTCTTGTCTCGGTCTGAAAGACTCGGTTCCTCCTGCTTCATCCTCTGCTGGTATGTCTCAACCTGCTGCTGGAATCCCATGATGTCTGTCTCATATCTACGTTTCAGCTCCTCAAATGAAAAGAAAACCTGATCCAGTTCATTGAGGACCTGTTTCTCCCTCTTTCGCATTATTGTGATGTTTCTTGACATGTTTTGGAAGATCTCTTCCTTCTCTGCTTTCAGGTTATTGATAAGCTCCAGATTCTCTTTCTCTCTTTCCAAGTTCGTCTCTTTCTCACCCCTCACCTCCTGTTGGTATCTTTCCATGTCTTGTTGTAGTGCAGAAACATCGCTTTGGTATTTGATGTTTAGTTCATTGTATGAACATTTCATCTCGTTCAATTGGTCCTGCAGAAGTTTTTCACTGTCCTGCAGGAACTGGATCTTTTGAGACATCTCTTGAAACATCTGGTCTTTTTCTGCTCTCAGATTCTGCAGGAGTCTTTGTTCTTCATGGAGCCTCTCCTCATAAACCTTTTGGGTTTCGGCCTCCTGCCTCACCAAAGCAACTTCAGCTTCGTACTTAGAGCGCAGCTCCTCGTGCGAAGTCTGGAGGGCGTCCATTTCTTCCTGGAGGGTCTTGCTGTTCTCTCTCTCTCGCTGTATTTCAGCTGCAAATGACTCCTGGCTGAGGAGGTGGGCCACCTTTAAATCTGCAAAGTCTCGTTGCAAGGACTTCTTCTTCATGTGTTTCACACTGTTGTGAACGTTGGAAGCAGTGACCGCAGCGTTAAGGACTGCTGGGTCACTGAGCTTCTCCACTCTCTCCAGCTCCCTCTTTGCCTCCTTGGCCTGGTTGATGAACATTTCTTTGAGAGCTTTCTGCTTTTTTAACTGGACTTTGGATTCCTCCAGCTCTGCCTCCAGGTGGGCCAGTCGCTGGTGGTCTTCATACCGTCCAGCTCTCTCCATCTCCAGGATTGAGCTCAGCCTGTGGATTTCTCCATGTAAGGCGTTGGGGTGAGCAGGAGGGAACCTGCCATGGGGGTTTTGCTGGACTCCCCTCCTCCCATGGGGTCCCATCAGTTCGATGTTGTATCTCGGCGCACGATGAGACATTTTCTCCTAGATACTATCGCTATCTATACTATCGTTTGGAAAACTTTCCTAAAGGGCTTTGCGGGCGTCTGAACAGGTCAGCGGTATTGCAAGCAATGACAAACATGCAGAATTGTGTTACATACAATTCTGCAGTTGATGACATCACAGACTGCATCGCCTGTGACATCACAGAATCTCCCTCTGCTGGTGGTGTGACATCATTCCACCACCAAATATCCAATCTTTATCCTTGTTTACATTCAAAACAAGAATAATTCATGATTCATTGTTTTTATATCAGGGACATCAAACTCATTTCCATTTGGGGCCAGATTGAAAACGAGAGTGGGAAAGAAAATGTATCATAAATAGATGTAAACAACATGAAAAAGTAAAAGATAAAACTATAACTATTGATTTGTAAATCTTGTTATAAGTTGGTTAGCATTGATTAAGCCTCGTTTTTAATATCAGGCTTAAGACTCAAAAATTGTCCGTGAGTAACAGCTGTAATGCACTGGTGTTGTTGTGGCTATTGTTGTCATAGCAACCACCTACCAAGATGGCGGTCAGTTAAAACAAAGAATGCTGTAATCTATATTTTCAGTGTGTTTCCTGGTTTGGTCACATGATCTGCAGACTAACAGACAAACTTTTAAGAAAACTTTGAATGGCAGGTAAAGCAGCAGGTAAATAGTGGTGAAACCAGAAACAGCTCTGTCTCAACTGTTTGCTGAAAGAACATGGAAGATGGTGAGGAATATTTTAGTAGAGAGCATCCAGCCTCATGTTTCATCAGTTTGAACCTCTGAGCTGATTAAGGCGTTTTTGTTCCTATGGCAACTAAGAACATCGATTAGAAATCATTTATTGATAGTACAATTATTATTCTGAACCAAATTAAAAGCATTTATCTGTGGAATGCTAAGTGTATGTATTGCTTGATGCACATGTTGTTGATATAGTTCAGGGATTCAAGGGTTTTTATTGTCATACCACCAGCGGCCACCAGGGGCTCCCCAACGTGCCCCAGCCCCAGGCCAGGGTGGCTCCAGGGTGGGACCTCATGTACGGAGAGAACAACCCCTGTTTCCAAAGGTCGTATCATCATCAGGGATGTTTGGGCTGCACTTGGTCTGGTTCCTCACCTAGAACCCGTCTGCACTGGGCAGCAGAACTCCTAGGATCACTGGGACACGCAAACCCCCCCACCACGATAAGGTGGCAGCCCATGGAGGGGATGTGTGTGTGTGTGTGTGTGTGTGTGGTTATTGCTGCTAACAACAGGACAGATGGTCGATATTGCAAAGATATTTATCATCTCCCATTAAACTGTTTTTTCATGAGATTTATTTTATTAATACAGGAAGTAAAATCTGCTGCCGCCTCACAGAATCACTTCACTGTAAAAACTCATTAATAAAAACATGAATTAAAAACAAATGTTATTAAAATGATTCATATTTCTCTCAACAGTAGTTTCCACAGGAAGAGATGTTTTGCTGAACCATCAGACTGATTTAGTTTCAAACTAAATGTTTAGTTTGAAATATTCAGGTGCTGCTGATGACCAGAAATGGACTACCAAAATAAAAGCTTCATAAACTTCTGCTTTTGAGCTGCTTCATCTCAAATCTTCATCATTTTTTTCCTCTTTTCTTGTCCAACATTTGGGTTTAAAAATAATCCAAACTTTTACCAGCAGAGACGCTCAGCCTCAAGATCCAGCTTTTATTTTGACAGTCCACTTGCACATTAGCTGAACATTTAGCTAGCTGGGAGCTAACCAGTTAGGAGCTAAATATTTAGCTTTTCTGATTGAATATTTAGTTTGAAAATGGGATTTTACAAATGAATTATAGTGAAAATAAACTCTGCTTTATTCTTTTATGACGAGATAAATCAACTGGATTATTGTTGTTCATTTCTGGCTCTGAATCTTTTCAAACAGGATTTCAGTTGGATTTTCATATTTAAATTAGAGGAATATGGAGTGTAGGACGGCGTGATGAGGAAGGTTCTGGATACCTGAGCGGTTCTCCAGACGGATCTCACTGGAACCTCTGGAAACTTTCACATGTTGCTCATAAATTCATTATCATCAATGTGAGGATCAGCTGTTAGTTCAGGAGTTCGGCTGCAATTTCAGAGCAGATCATCCTGAACGTCTCACAACAGAAACAGGATCTTACTGGGAGGACTGGTTTCCTTACTGGCAGGACTGGTTTCCTTACTGGGAGGACTGGTTTCCTCACTGGCAGGACTGGTTTCCTTACTGGGAGGACTGGTTTCCTTACTGGGAGGACTGGTTTCCTTACTGGCAGGACTGGTTTCCTTACTGGAAGGACTGGTTTCCTCACTGGGAGGACTGGTTTCCTTACTGGCAGGACTGGTTTCCTTACTGGGAGGACTGGTTTCCTTACTGGGAGGACTGGTTTCCTTACTGGCAGGACTGGTTTCCTTACTGGGAGGACTGTTTTTCTCACTGGGAGGACTGGTTTCCTCACTGGGAGGACTGGTTTCCTTACTGGCAGGACTGGTTTCCTTACTGGCAGGACTGGTTTCCTCACTGGGAGGACTGGTTTCCTCACTGGGAGGACTGTTTTCCTCACTGGGAGGACTGGTTTCCTCACTGGGAGGACTGGTTTCCTTACTGGCAGGACTGGTTTCCTTACTGGCAGGACTGGTTTCCTTACTGGCAGGACTGGTTTCCTCACTGGGAGGACTGTTTTCCTCACTGGAAGGACTGGTTTCCTCACTGGCAGGACTGGTTTCCTCACTGGGAGGACTGGTTTCCTTACTGGCAGGACTGGTTTCCTTACTGGCAGGACTGGTTTCCTCACTGGGAGGACTGTTTTCCTCACTGGGAGGACTGTTTTCCTCACTGGAAGGACTGGTTTCCTCACTGGGAGGACTGGTTTCCTCACTGGGAGGACTGTTTTCCTCACTGGGAGGACTGGTTTCCTCACTGGGAGGACTGGTTTCCTTACTGGCAGGACTGGTTTCCTTACTGGCAGGACTGGTTTCCTCACTGGGAGGACTGTTTTCCTCACTGGGAGGACTGGTTTCCTCACTGGGAGGACTGGTTTCCTTACTGGCAGGACTGGTTTCCTTACTGGCAGGACTGGTTTCCTCACTGGGAGGACTGTTTTCCTCACTGGGAGGACTGGTTTCCTCACTGGGAGGACTGGTTTCCTTACTGGCAGGACTGGTTTCCTTACTGGCAGGACTGGTTTTCTCACTGGGAGGACTGTTTTCCTCACTGGAAGGACTGGTTTCCTTACTGGCAGGACTGGTTTCCTCACTGGCAGGACTGGTTTCCTTACTGGCAGGACTGGTTTCCTTTCTGGCAGGACTGGTTTCCTTATTGGGAGGACTGGTTTTCTCACTGGGAGGACTGGCTTCCTCACTGGGAGGACTGGTTTCCTTTCTGGCAGGACTGGTTTCCTTACTGGCAGGACTGGTTTCCTCACTGGGAGGACTGTTTTCCTCACTGGAAGGACTGGTTTCCTCACTGGCAGGACTGGTTTCCTTACTGGCAGGACTGGTTTCCTCACTGGGAGGACTGTTTTCCTCACTGGAAGGACTGGTTTCCTCACTGGCAGGACTGGTTTCCTTACTGGCAGGACTGGTTTCCTTACTGGCAGGACTGGTTTCCTTACTGGCAGGACTTGTTTCCTTATTGGGAGGACTGGTTTTCTCACTGGGAGGACTGGTTTCCTCACTGGGAGGACTGTTTTCCTCACTGGGAGGACTGGTTTCCTCACTGGGAGGACTGGTTTCCTTACTGGCAGGACTGGTTTCCTTACTGGCAGGACTGGTTTCCTCACTGGAAGGACTGGTTTCCTTACTGGCAGGACTGGTTTCCTTACTGGGAGGACTGGTTTCCTCACTGGAAGGACTGGTTTCCTTACTGGGAGGACTGGTTTCCCACCAGTTCCAGCTGGTCTGATGAGCTGGGATTTGAATCACATCACATTGTGTCATTATTGGCTTTTCTTCTTTACTAACTTTTATCCTTTTATTGATAAAATCTTTAAATAAGTTCAGACGACAGCAGACGCAGCGGGAATCGAACCAGCGGCCCTCCGATTACAGGATGAACTCCTGCTCTGCCACCATCACTGCTTCTGGACTCACAACTCAAAGCAAACAGTTCCTTTGGTAACTTTGTCTTCATATCAAAATATGTAGATATAAAATATAAACCAGTTTATTTCTTACATCTATAACTCACCAATTTAACCAAATCATTAAAACTTCATCTCAAACTGACGTGATCCACTTTTCTCATTGTTTCAGTTCTTCCTCATCATGCCTCCTCCACCACCGTGCTTCAGCAGGACCAGCAGTGCGTCCTGGTCCATCAGGTCTCCTTTGGTCTCACCTGTCCAGATGACATCACTCAGGTGAAACTCTAAAACCAGCAGGCTGTGGGATTCTGTGTGTTCAGGGTTTCAGTTCTCACATCCACCAGAGTCTGTAACTTCCTGCTTGATTTAACATGATTAAACTTTTGACATCCATTAACTTTGCAGTTTTATTCCAGATGAACTGAAATTTGCTGATCACATCTAATCTCACAACTTCCTCATAAACTTGAACTTTTTGTCAGCGTTACTCAGAGAGACGTGAAATGAATTTTTCCTCAGTATTTTTCCAGCTGGGATTCAGCTGGTCGTCATGACGTTTCATATCCACACAAACCTTCAATCTGCAGAAAATAAATAAATATTAATAATGGAGAATAAAAGGAGGAGGAGGATTCAATCCACCGAGGGTTGAACCGAAACGATTCCAGATGAACTGGATCTGGTCTAAAAACAGGATCAGGCAGAAACTCAGGTCATAATGATAATAATAATAATCCTCTCCTCCCTCGTTTCCCTCCCTCTTCCATCTTCTCTCCTTCCTTTGCGTCGCTCTGCGTTGCTGTTTTTTAATTACAGAAACTAAACTTTGGAATTGAGTTTGTTTCTCCAGAACCAGCCTTAACATGGCGGCACTATCAGGCTCTAAGCTCCCGTACGGTAATTGGATCCGCGGGTGGCTCCAGGCTCCGTTTTGCGCTCAGTTAAAATTGTTTTGGCACTTTAAAAAGAAGCTTCTTCTAATTTCACCGTGACAAATATTCGCTGCCTCTGCGTCTGTCAGGTTCTCCTGCTGATAAAGTGCAGCTGCATCAAAGCGCTGCTGTTTCTGACGTATGAATCTTACCTCACTGCTTCTAAACAACTTCCACTGATCCAACCACCGTCACCGTTGCTTTTCTCTCCAAACTCCAGGCTGCAGTGAAGGATTTCCAGGTGACCCATCAGAGTCACGTTTTGTTTGAAACGCATCAGTTTGGTCATATTTATTCCTGTTCCTGCTTCACTTCCTGAATGATTCAGACTCAGAAGAACAAGATTTAAAAGCAAAACCATTTTCAGTCTGTAGAGTCGTTGTGTTTTCGTGGAGGAACATTTTGTCTCCCTGTTTTCTCTGGAACATTCAGACAGAAAACTCCCTGAAACACGAAGATCCACTCATCCTCCTGCAGGAAGTGGGCTTTTCTCACAGCTGAAATCTGTGGTCCAACTGTTTCTGTTTCCAGGTTTTAAAACAAAAAAACATAAAACATTTCCAAAATGAGGGTTGATACATTTTCTTCTGATGTTTGTGGAGAAACAAAGAAACAAAAACACTTATTTACCAACCTAATGGTGAGGGGAAAATAGTAAATATTAGTCATGCTGGAGTCATTCTGTTGTGAAATTGAATGCAGTTTTTATTCCAGATAAATATCTGCAGTTTTCTGCTTCCTGCCACCAGAGCTGGAGCTCAGCAGGAGGCTGTGGTGGTATAATTAAAGTCCCGGAGCTCAGAGTTTGAGTGGTGCAGCAATGCTGCCACCTGCTGCTGACTTTAGAGATGACATGCTGTCTATATCTGGACTCTGGTTAACTTTGGACACAATATATTAGTGAAATCAATACATTTCAATGGATCCATGTTTTCCCAAGAGAAAAAGACCTGAACTTCCTGAAAATATTAAAACATATATGAACTGATTGGAGGGCAGCAGTAGGGAGACATGTTGGTCCTACAGATCCAATAATTTCTTACTGAGGATGAAATATGCAAATATATTAATAAATCATTTTGTGGGATTATTTTCTAAAAAAAATCTAGAACAATAAAACTGATCTTTGTATGATGAACTCCAGGTTTGCTCTCACAGCTAAAGTCCTGAACCTGATGAACATTTCAGAGATGCTGGCCCTTTAAGAGACTCTCTGTCGCCTTGGTTACCGTGCCAATCGGGAAGTAACGTCAAATAACAGAAGTGGCTGGAGTCTGTGCTTTTCCTCTCACTGCCCAGACCTTACCTTCAACTCTGACCTTTGACCTCTCCACCGGAGGAAGGTGAGCAGAGAACCGGCTCCGTTCATCCCCGCCTCCGTTAGCCGCTGTTAGCCTCCGTTAGCCTCCGTTAGCCGCTGTTAGCCGCCGTTAGCCGCATGCTAACCGTGTATTTCTGAACAAAGTTCACCTGAAGCTAAACGGCTCATTAAAATGAATCGGTTCCTTTCTCAGAGCTGCTTTGAACCTGTCTTAGTCCATGGAGTCGCTGTCCGTGGTGCTGGCCGCGGCCTCCAGACGTCATTCAGAAGATGCCGCATTAAGATGAAATCAGCTGCAGGCCGCTCAGCTCGGTGCTTCTGAAGACAGGAAAACTGTTTTTAACACAATATTTCAAAAGTAAAAATTCGGCTCAGTTTATGAACGTTTTGGTTAAAACATGAAGAATTTAATTTCCCTGTGGGATCAATAAAGTAAATTTGAATTGAGTTGAACCGAACGAATTCAATATTCAGTTCAGTTCAAAGGGAAATGAAATGTCGTAACTCGTGACGTCATCCATGTTTTTGTCTCCAGAGATGAGTGAGGAGGATGGCAGCAGACAGCCGCTCGCCTGCACAGTCAAACCTCCAGTCTACCTGCAGATCGGAGAGTCCAAAGCAGAACCGGGTCAGTCCGGGGTCTGTGTGCTCGATGTCCCCCTCCCCTTTGGAAAACCAGTCAGTGTAAGTGAGACACACAACAGAAACAGTTAAAAATCTAAAATCCTCCCAGAACCTCACTCTGCTCTGCTTCAGACTGAGGAAACTAAACTGAAGGTTTTGGTTCCTCCAGAGAAACAAGCTGCTGATTGACGGATGTGAATGAACTGTTCATTTCTGAACAGGAAACCAGAGGTTCCCTCAGCTGGACTGGGAGTTACATGTTCACCTCTACAAGTTTTCGCAGCGTTAAGTTTAAACAGTTCAGAGCGCTGAAAGAAAGGAGCAAACGTTGAACAAAAGTTTCTAAAATCAGTCTGTTTGTTTTGGCTGAGTTTTTGGCTGCCAGACGTCCAGCAGGAAGTTGTGCTGTGACAGCGGAGATCTGGAGATCCAGCTGTAATTTAGCTGTAATTACAAACTGTTTTCGCTGCAGAGCAGCTCCTCTTCACCTCAGAGCTTCAGGTTTGGCTGCTTCAGTGTTTGTTTTCCACCGTCTGTCTGCAGGTTGAGGAAATCACCTTTAAGAACTACTACACCGCCTACGTTACTGTGCGTTTGCTGAGGAGGGCTTCTGATCTTTAAATAAGTTCAGACGACAGCAGACGCAGCGGGAATCGAACCAGCGGCCCTCCGATTACAGGATGAACTCCTGCTCTGCCACCATCACTGCTTCTGGACTCACAACTCAAAGCAAACATTCCTTTGGTAACTTTGTCTTCATATCAAAATATGTAGATATAAAATATAAACCAGTTTATTTCTTACATCTATAACTCACCAATTTAACCAAATCATTAAAACTTCATCTCAAACTGACGTGATCCACTTTTCTCATTGTTTCAGTTCTTCCTCATCATGCCTCCTCCACCACCGTGCTTCAGCAGGACCAGCAGTGCGTCCTGGTCCATCAGGTCTCCTTTGGTCTCACCTGTCCAGATGACATCACTCAGGTGAACTCTAAAACCAGCAGGCTGTGGGATTCTGTGTTTCAGGGTTTCAGTTCTCACATCCACCAGAGTCTGTAACTTCCTGCTTGATTTAACATGATTAAACTTTTGACATCCATTAACTTTGCAGTTTTATTCCAGATGAACTGAAATTTGCTGATCACATCTAATCTCACAACTTCCTCATAAACTTGAACTTTTTGTCAGCGTTACTCAGAGAGACGTGAAATGAATTTTTCCTCTATTTTTCCAGCTGGGATTCAGCTGGTCGTCATGACGTTTCATATCCACACAAACCTTCAATCTGCAGAAAATAAATAAATATTAATAATGGAGAATAAAAGGAGGAGGAGGATTCAATCCACCGAGGGTTGAACCGAAACGATTCCAGATGAACTGGATCTGGTCTAAAAAACAGGATCAGGCAGAAACTCAGGTCATAATGATAATAATAATAATCCTCTCCTCCCTCGTTTCCCTCCCTCTTCCATCTTCTCTCCTTCCTTTGCGTCGCTCTGCGTTGCTGTTTTTTAATTACAGAAACTAAACTTTGGAATTGAGTTTGTTTCTCCAGAACCAGCCTTAACATGGCGGCACTATCAGGCTCTAAGCTCCCGTACGGTAATTGGATCCGCGGGTGGCTCCAGGCTCGTTTTGCGCTCAGTTAAAATTGTTTTGGCACTTTAAAAAAAGCTTCTTTAATTTCACCGTGACAAATATTCGCTGCCTCTGCGTCTGTCAGGTTTCCTGCTGATAAAGTGCAGCTGCATCAAAGCGCTGCTGTTTCTGACGTATGAATCTTACCTCACTGCTTCTAAAAACTTCCACTGATCCAACCACCGTCACCGTTGCTTTTCTCTCCAAACTCCAGGCTGCAGTGAAGGATTTCCAGGTGACCCATCAGAGTCCGTTTTGTTTGAAACGCATCAGTTTGGTCATATTTATTCCTGTTCCTGCTTCACTTCCTGAATGATTCAGACTCAGAAGAACAAGATTTAAAAGCAAAACCATTTTCAGTCTGTAGAGTCGTTGTGTTTTCGTGGAGGAACATTTTGTCTCCCTGTTTTCTCTGGAACATTCAGACAGAAAACTCCCTGAAACACGAAGATCCACTCATCCTCCTGCAGGAAGTGGGCTTTTCTCACAGCTGAAATCTGTGGTCCAACTGTTTCTGTTTCCAGGTTTTAAAACAAAAAAACATAAAACATTTCCAAAATGAGGGTTGATACATTTTCTTCTGATGTTTGTGGAGAAACAAAGAAACAAAAAACACTTATTTACCAACCTAATGGTGAGGGGAAAATAGTAAATATTAGTCATGCTGGAGTCATTCTGTTGTGAAATTGAATGCAGTTTTTATTCCAGATAAATATCTGCAGTTTTCTGCTTCCTGCCACCAGAGCTGGAGCTCAGCAGGAGGCTGTGGTGGTATAATTAAAGTCCCGGAGCTCAGAGTTTGAGTGGTGCAGCAATGCTGCCACCTGCTGCTGACTTTAGAGATGACATGCTGTCTATATCTGGACTCTGGTTAACTTTGGACACAATATATTAGTGAAATCAATACATTTCAATGGATCCATGTTTTCCCAAGAGAAAAAGATCCTGAAAATATTAAAACATATATGAACTGATTGGAGGGCAGCAGTAGGGAGACATGTTGGTCCTACAGATCCAATAATTTCTTACTGAGGATGAAATATGCAAATATATTAATAAATCATTTCTGTGGGATTATTTTCTAATAAAAAATATCTAGAACAATAAAACTGATCTTTGTATGATGAACTCCAGGTTTGCTCTCACAGCTAAAGTCCTGAACCTGATGAACATTTCAGAGATGCTGGCCCTTTAAGAGACTCTCTGTCGCCTTGGTCACCGTGCCAATCGGGAAGTAACGTCAAATAACAGAAGTGGCTGGAGTCTGTGCTTTTCCTCTCACTGCCCAGACCTTACCTTCAACTCTGACCTTTGACCTCTCCACCGGAGGAAGGTGAGCAGAGAACCGGCTCCGTTCATCCCCGCCTCCGTTAGCCGCTGTTAGCCTCCGTTAGCCTCCGTTAGCCGCTGTTAGCCGCCGTTAGCCGCATGCTAACCGTGTATTTCTGAACAAAGTTCACCTGAAGCTAAACGGCTCATTAAAATGAATCGGTTCCTTTCTCAGAGCTGCTTTGAACCTGTCTTAGTCCATGGAGTCGCTGTCCGTGGTGCTGGCCGCGGCCTCCAGACGTCATTCAGAAGATGCCGCATTAAGATGAAATCAGCTGCAGGCCGCTCAGCTCGGTGCTTCTGAAGACAGGAAAACTGTTTTTAACACAATATTTCAAAAGTAAAAATTCGGCTCAGTTTATGAACGTTTTGGTTAAAACATGAAGAATTTAATTTCCCTGTGGGATCAATAAAGTAAATTTGAATTGAGTTGAACCGAACGAATTCAATATTCAGTTCAGTTCAAAGGGAAATGAAATGTCGTAACTCGTGACGTCATCCATGTTTTTGTCTCCAGAGATGAGTGAGGAGGATGGCAGCAGACAGCCGCTCGCCTGCACAGTCAAACCTCCAGTCTACCTGCAGATCGGAGAGTCCAAAGCAGAACCGGGTCAGTCCGGGGTCTGTGTGCTCGATGTCCCCCTCCCCTTTGGAAAACCAGTCAGTGTAAGTGAGACACACAACAGAAACAGTAAAACATCTAAAATCCTCCCAGAACCTCACTCTGCTCTGCTTCAGACTGAGGAAACTAAACTGAAGGTTTTGGTTCCTCCAGAGAAACAAGCTGCTGATTGACGGATGTGAATGAACTGTTCATTTCTGAACAGGAAACCAGAGGTTCCCTCAGCTGGACTGGGAGTTACATGTTCACCTCTACAAGTTTTCGCAGCGTTAAGTTTAAACAGTTCAGAGCGCTGAAAGAAAGGAGCAAACGTTGAACAAAAGTTTCTAAAATCAGTCTGTTTGTTTTGGCTGAGTTTTTGGCTGCCAGACGTCCAGCAGGAAGTTGTGCTGTGACAGCGGAGATCTGGAGATCCAGCTGTAATTTAGCTGTAATTACAAACTGTTTTCGCTGCAGAGCAGCTCCTCTTCACCTCAGAGCTTCAGGTTTGGCTGCTTCAGTGTTTGTTTTCCACCGTCTGTCTGCAGGTTGAGGAAATCACCTTTAAGAACTACTACACCGCCTACGTTACTGTGCGTTTGCTGAGGAGGGCTTCTGGACAGGATGGGCCGACCAAGTGGGTCACGGCTCTCAGAGACCTGCCGCTGATGGACAACCCGCACACAGAGAGAGGCTCCCAGGATTACTACTCCATCCACAGGAAGCAGGTGGGTCAGATAAACGGGTCTGCTGACCAGCAGCTTCTGGCTCAGCCCAGGTTTATCTCTGAACAGACCCAAAGTCTGATTCAGGCCAAAATGACAGAACAGACGAGTGGCACAGCCATCATCATCCTCAGACAGCAGCGATGAAGAGTCTGTGGTTCCACTGGGTCCCACTGGGTTCCACTGGCTCCCACTGGGTTCCACTGGCTCCCACTGGCTTCCACTGGCTCCCACTGGCTCCCACTGGCTCCCACTGGGTTCCACTGGCTCCCACTGGCTTCCACTGGGTTCCACTGGCTCCCACTGGGTTCCACTGGCTCCCACTGGCTTCCACTGGGTTCCACTGGCTTCCACTGGGTTCCACTGGCTCCCACTGGCTCCCACTGGCTCCCACTGGCTTCCACTGGGTTCCACTGGCTCCCACTGGGTTCCACTGGGTTCCACTGGCTCCCACTGGGTTCCACTGGGTTCCACTGGCTTCTAGTTTCTGCTTCTAATCGATCTGATTGGATGCTGGAAAGCACTGCTGTTGTGTTCAAGTTAAGCTAAAAGGAGTTAGCCTGTCAGTGAAACCATGCTAGCCCAAAACAGCATTTCAATGCTACAGATGTAGCCGCTAACGCTAAGCCAAAGAGCTTCCTGAAACTCTGGAAAGATGAATGGAAAGAAAAACAGTTTGATGGTTGAAGAACAGATGAAACCTCTAAATGTATTTGATGTTGAGCTCATATTTCTAGTTATTCAGTAATGACCACAGGAACCAGAACAGAGGCCTGGACATACTGGGGTCATGTGACCTTAGCATGAGGCGTGTCGTTCTCCGTGTCCGCCCTGCAGCAGGACCAGGCTGAAATCATTTTACTCTTTTAACACAAATAAAGACAGAAACTTCACATTAACTTGATATTATTTCCTATATCTATAAATCCCTCAGTTGGAGTTGCTATGGAAACCAGTATTTTATTATATTTTTTATATTACTTGGTTTTGGGGAGCAGTCGGATGATATTCCTCTGTTCTTTATGACCCGTTTAGTTTGGACCGGTCAGTAGATCAGTAACGGTTCATAAAGATTATAAAACATGTTTGTTGTTGGTTTTACATTTTTTGTTAAATTATGTCACATTACATATTTGGAAGAAAAGTTTATTTCAGCCCCGTTCCTGTTTAAAGCATCAGATTATTGACTGTTGGATTAATAAGTTTATTTAATTCCCTCCATTATTTCAGCTGAAAACAATAAAACATGATTTTTATGTTTATTTGATAACTGCCCAGATATTTACCTCAAGTTAAGATATTATCCTGAATCTGTAGACCAGACATACATCTGGTCTACAGATGTCTGTCTGCATCGAATATGAATGAATTTAACCAAATTTGTCTGATAAGTTTGTCATTTTAAAATACTGAGATGAGTAAACCAGAAACAAGCAGATGATCAGATTTTAAACTTTTTCTCCATCCTCACTCAGATCTTCATCTGTGAGATTTTTACTTCATCCAGAGTGTAAATATAAGGAAACATCTTGTCAGTGAAGGTGTGTGTGAAGGTGTGTATGTGTGTGTTAGTGTCCGGATCACAGAACGAAAGCTTTCCACCGTCCCAGTCCAGATCCACTCGGATCCTCTGGATCTTCCTCTGGGCTGATAGATCTGAGGAGGAACCTGGAGAACAAACTGATAATCCATCTTCTGTTAACGTCAATCCCCATAAACCAGACTGAATGTTTCGCCTCCTGTGGACAGATTCTGCTAACACACCCAGAGTCCAAACCTCACTGTCTCCAACATCCACATCCCAGCTGTGGATCCCGGAGTTAAAACCCTGAGAGCCGAGAACGGACCACCAAACGTCCAACCGCTCCGGATTATCAGGCAGCTGCTGCCTCTGTCCTGCTGTCACAACGCTCATATCGTCAGACAGAAAGAGCTTTGGATGAGCCGTGTTTGGGTCCAGAACCAGAGGAGTGTAGGTCACCATGTCCTTCATGTTGCTCCAGATGTTGAAGGCCAGGTTGCCCAGATGTTTGGCCTGGTCTATCAGAGCTCCTGAGGGCAGCTGTGGATCCTCCAGCAGGGGGCAGCGCTGGACTCTTTCCACTGCAGCCTTGTAGTTGTGCAGGAATGAGACGTCTGCAGCTCTCAGCTCCTCCTCTGTGGCTCTGACTGTGTCTGAAAGAGCTGCTATCTCTCTGCTCAGAGCCTCCATCTTCTCCTCCATCATCCCTCTCTTCTGCTCCTCTTCCTCCCTCAGTGCAGCCAGCCTGGCCTCCTCTTCCTCTGCTAGAAACTGATGAAGCTTCTTAAACTGCTCAACAATCTGCCTCTCTGTGTGTCGGGCCTGGACCTTCATGTGTTCTGCTGTCTGATCAAACTCCTCTTTAACTTCCTTCTTCTGCTCCAGTTTCTTCTTTAAAGGCTCCAGAGATGTTTTCAGATTCTCTCTGTGATCCTGAGCAGCTTCATCGATGGGTCTGAATCTGTGCTTGGTGTGTTTTTCTGAATCTCTGCAGACGAGACAAACTGGCTGCTGATGATCCAGACAGAAGAGTTTGAGTTTCTCAGAGTGCAGACTGCAGAGACCCTCTGAAACATTTTGGTTTCTCTGCTCTAAGAATGATTCACAGAGTCTCTTCAGAACCAGGATTAGAAGCTGGTTCAGCTTTTGAGGATCTTTTCCTACAAACTGGACACTCTCTTGCTGGTTTCTCTCTCCACCAGTTCTTCAGACACTCCTTACAGAAGCTGTGGCTGCATGACAGAACAACCGGATCCTTAAAGACGTCCTGACAGACCGGACAGCAGAGATCCTCCTCTGATCTGGAAGCCATTTTGTCTCTGACTGAAGCTGAAACCCAGTCCGTCAGCCTCCCTCCCTCCGTCCTGCAGCTGGACTCACTCAGATGAAGCAGTCAGTTTGTTCTGACGGTGAATCTCATCGTCTGTGTTTTACGAGCTGCTTCCTGTTTCCCTTCAGGTGAGTCAGAGAAGGGGCGGAGCTAAAACCTGTTAGTCTTCCTGTGAGGATCTTTGTTTAAACATGTAGCTGAAGTTTTTCCTTCCTCTCCTTGTCAGTCTGTCTGAAGCTCCATTCAGACAGCTGAGCTCAGTAACCATGGAGAAACTAAGATGAATGTTTCTGTCGTTGTGCCATAATGACGGAGAGTTGTCACACATTGTGAGAGCAGCATTAATATCTGGTGAAGCTCAGTGTGACTCATTATGATTAATGTTGGAATAACTAACTGATCTACCAGCTGACTGGTTGATGGATGGACAGACGGATGTTTTTAGACTTTAGGAACTGAAATCATCTCTTTAGTGAGATTCTCTGACTTGTTTCTCCACAGGTTTTTAGTTTTCTGTCGTGCTGCGTTCACTGTAACCTGGACATTAACAAACATTAAACCTCCCCATACAAACTTTAATGCTGGATATGCTAATTTGGAAATTCATCATCTTCAGGTCCGTTTCTCCAAGTAGAACTCCGATCATTGTTCAGAGGAGCTGAGGTCCAAAGTTTCCCTGTTTAGCTTTTTTCTTCCAGTTCTAATAAATACTAAATAATATGTCTGAGGAAGTAAAACTTCCTGCAGGACAAGGGGCTAACTGCCAGCTAACTACTGGCTAACTCCTAGCTAACTTCCAGCTAACTCCTAGCTAACTTTGTTCCCCCCAGTTGCTGATGGAGCCAGACCACGTGGTTTCTGTCAGGCTGATCCTGAGGCAGCCGTCGTCCGCCTGGCTGACCTTCAGCTTGGAGGAGATTAAAATTTTCCCCCACATGGAGCCGGTCAGTCTTTACGTTTTCCTCTCTGCATGAGTTATATATAAGCCCATAAACCAGATGTGTTATTATTATTCCTCTTGTCTGGTTCAGGAGCCCCAGAAGGAGGTTTCTGATTGGCTGTCTGACCTGATTCTGGTCGACCAGCTTCCTGATGTGGAGGTACGCGCTCCGTCCCAAACAGTTTGAATTCATGAGCTTTAAAGGGTTTTCATCTGGTCTGTTCTGCTGGACGTCCTGCAGGGCCTCCCGGACCCGCACACCGTTTCCTCCAGCATCCAGCAGATGTGGGCTCTGACCGAGGTCATGCAGACCAACCAGACCACGGCCTCCATCGGACGCTTCGATGTGAGTCCTTTGTCTCCGGTCCACTGTCAACTCCAAGTATCGATACCTGGAAAACAACTGAAAACAATTTCCCATCTTAAAATGTTTCACTTTGGTAATCAAACCAAACAGCCTCATGAAATCAAGAAGTTTTTGAGACGACTGACCTCACTGTGTGGTCAGCTAGATCAGAGGGGATCTAAACAGAGATCCCTGAGGAACACCTCTGTGCCGCCGTGTGAGGCTGATGGCGCTGTGATGGCGCTCTGATGACGCTCTGATGGCGCTCTGATGACCCTCTGATGACGCTCTGATGGCGCTCTGATGGCGCTCTGATGACGCTCTGATGACGCTCTGATGGCGCTCAGATGACGCTCTGATGGCGCTCTGATGACGCTCTGATGACGCTCTGATGGCGCTCTGATGGCGCTCTGATGGCGCTCTGATGACGTTCTGATGGCGCTCTGATGACGTTCTGATGGCGCTCTGATGACGCTCTGATGGCGCTCTGATGACGCTCTGATGACGCTCTGATGACGCTCTGATGGCGCTCTGATGGCGCTCTGATGACCCTCTGATGGCGCTCTGATGACGCTCTGATGGCGCTCTGATGGCGCTCTGATGGCGCTCTGATGACGCTCTGATGGCGCTCAGATGGCGCTCTGATGACGCTCTGATGACGCTCTGATGACGCTCTGATGGCGCTCAGATGACGCTCTGATGGCGCTCTGATGACGCTCTGATGGCGCTCTGATGACGCTCTGATGGCGCTCTGATGGCGCTCTGATGACGCTCTGATGACGCTCTGATGGCGCTCAGATGACGCTCTGATGGCGCTCTGATGGCGCTCTGATGACGCTCTGATGACGCTCTGATGACGCTCTGATGGCGCTCTGATGGCGCTCAGATGACGCTCTGATGACGCTCTGATGACGCTCTGATGACGCTCTGATGACGCTCTGATGGCGCTCTGATGACGCTCTGATGGCGCTCAGATGACGCTCTGATGACGCTCTGATGACGCTCTGATGACGCTCTGATGACGCTCTGATGACGCTCTGATGGCGCTCAGATGACGCTCTGATGGCGCTGTGATGACGCTCTGATGACGCTGTGATGGCGCTCTGATGACGCTCTGATGACGCTCTGATGGCGCTCAGATGACGCTCTGATGGCGCTGTGATGACGCTCTGATGACGCTCTGATGACCCTCTGATGACGCTCTGATGACGCTCTGATGGCGCTGTGATGACGCTCTGATGACGCTCTGATGACCCTCTGATGACGCTCTGATGACGCTCTGATGACGCTCTGATGGCGCTCAGATGACGCTCTGATGGCGCTCTGATGACGCTCTGATGGCGCTCTGATGGCGCTCTGATGACGCTCTTATGGCGCTCTGATGACGCTCTGATGGCGCTCTGATGGCGCTCTGATGGCGCTCTGATGACGCTCTGATGACGCTCTGATGGCGCTCTGATGACGTTCTGATGGTGCTCTGATGACGCTCTGATGGCGCTCTGATGACGCTCTGATGGCGCTCTGATGACGCTCTGATGGCGCTCTGATGACGTTCTGATGGTGCTCTGATGACGCTCTGATGGCGCTCTGATGACCCTCTGATGGCGCTCTGATGACGCTCTGATGGCGCTCTGATGACGCTCTGATGGCGCTCTGATGACGCTCTGATGACGCTCTGATGGCGCTCTGATGACGCTCTGATGACGCTCTGATGGCGCTCTGATGACGCTCTGATGGCGCTCTGATGGCGCTCTGATGACGCTCTGATGGCGCTCTGATGACGCTCTGATGGCGCTCTGATGACGCTCTGATGACGCTCTGATGGCGCTCTGATGGCGCTCTGATGACGCTCTGATGGCGCTCTGATGACGCTCTGATGACCCTCTGATGGCGCTCTGATGGCGCTCTGATGACGCTCTGATGACGCTCTGATGACGCTCTGATGGCGCTCTGATGACGCTCTGATGGCGCTCTGATGGCGCTCTGATGACGCTCTGATGGCGCTCTGATGACGCTCTGATGGCGCTCTGATGACGCTCTGATGACGCTCTGATGGCGCTCTGATGGCGCTCTGATGACGCTCTGATGGCGCTCTGATGACGCTCTGATGGCGCTCTGATGACGCTCTGATGACGCTCTGATGGCGCTCTGATGGCGCTCTGATGGCGTTCTGATGACGCTCTGATGACGCTCTGATGACGCTCTGATGACGCTCTGATGGCGCTCTGATGACGCTCTGATGACGCTCTGATGACGCTCTGATGACGCTCTGATGGCGCTCTGATGACGCTCTGATGGCGCTCTGATGACGCTCTGCTTGTTTGCAGCCTGGCAGAAACAGGAACTCTGGGAATAAACTTTTGGTTCTGTGTTTTATGTTCCTGCAGGTGGACGGATGTTACGACATCAACCTGCTGTCGCTGACGTAACGCGGCTTTCAGAGCAACACACACTTCCTGTGTTTGTGGAGAGAGAGGAGCAGAACGCCACCTGCTGGTTTATCGCTTTGTGTCATCAGACATGAACTTAACAAAACAGGAATTCAGCTTCAACGTAAGAAACGTGAACCAAACATTTAGCAGAATAACTCCTGAGTCTTCAGTCCTGATCCTGAACCTGATCCTGATCCACTTCTGGTTTTATTTGGACGTTTCTCTCATTTTGTCTCTTAGATATAAATGATCTTTTCTTCTTCGTTTGTTTTGGTGATGCTAATAGTTCTGACTGTTAAAGAAATAAAAACCATAAAACTGATCAAGTTAAATCCATTTTCACAGGATTTAGATCCTAAATGAGGAAAATGATTATCTACGGAATCTCTACTGTCGATCTTAGATGTTTATGTTTCACTTTCAGGGTCAAGATGAATATTAAAATCCTCACTGCAACATCATCAGTATTACTGTGTGTGTGTGTCTGTCTGTCTCTGTGTGTCTCTGTCTCTGTGTGTGTGTGTGTGTGTCTCTGTGTGTGTGTCTGTCTCTGTGTGTGTGTGTGTGTGTGTCTGTGTGTGTGTGTCTCTGTCTCTGTGTGTGTGTGTGTGAAACACACTTTGGCTCAGATCCTCCTGTTCGCTCGGTCCTGCAGTCGGTGTTGGTTTGCTGATCTGATGGAATCTGAAACTCAAATTCAATAAAGGTTTTATTTTTTCTTTTGGCCAAAAAACACAGTTACTGATTCGGATCCATGCGATTTGCTTTGCCAGCAGAAACAGAAGGTGTTGGGGAGTTCAGCTTGTTCTGAGTTCAAAGGTCACAGTTTGCTTCCTGAAGCTCCTCCTCTTCCTGCTGCTCCAACCGATCTGGGTCAACGCAGTTTCTGTTCTCATCTTCCAGGCCATCATGGCTGGAGGCCCAACAGGTTCTAATTTTCTGAACGTGTCATTTTGTGTTCAGTTGCTGCTGATGGAGATGTTGTCATGAGACGAACGACGTGTCAGCAGTTTGTTGTTTCCTCCTGACAGACGACGTGTCAGGAGCGCGAGCCGCTCTCCGTCTGAAGCTGAATTGGTTTTTATGCTGTGAAGTTTGTCTCTTTCCTCCTCCTCCTCGTCTTCCTGCCCTCCTCGTTCGCTTTGATTTGATCTTTCTAACATCTCATCACTCACCGCGCTGAGCGATGCGCTGCAGCTCCTCACCTCAGAGTCATGAATCATTTATTCAGATGAGTCTGAGACAGCCGTGTCACCGGCCGCTCCAACAACCACAGCAAGAAAAAAGAGGCTTCATGCTGTGACTGGAATAACTGAAGAGACGAGTTTCACTCAGAGCAGAAACTTTACAGCTTTATTATCTTCTGGACCAAATGCCAGATGTTCTCTGTGGAGGGGCAGTTATTACTCATTAATCCTCAGGAAACATTTTGTGACTTTAACCAGCTTCATGTATTTCCTGGATTCAAAGCGTTGAACACTGGATGGAGTCAGATTTCTGTTCGGTTTTGGTGATTTGTAGGTTTTTATTGTCAACTGGAATATTTTATGTAGCGTATATTTATGCACATTTTCCTGCAACGTTGATTTTTGTCCAACGTTTAGACATGAAGGGTTAGGAACAAATTACTGCAGTTAAACTTTCATATTGTTCAATGTTTCAGTAAAGATTCGGTTCCAAACCCAAAGAACTTCTGCCTGGGTTTTATTTGTAGTTCTGACCATTTCAGAACCACCAGAACCATCTGTGTGTGCTGCTGTGAATAGAACAGATCCTGACTCTAAAACCGAGTGACGGACCTGAAGCAGCCGATCCGATCCGATCCGATCAGAATAGTCCTGATAATCCTGAATCTCTGCAGAAACCACCAGATTTAAAGCAGATGCTGTTTGGAGGTGATTGACACCAACCCAGGTGTTTCTGAACCAGGTGAGTCCTATAATAGGACTGCTGTTCCAGATGCCGCCAGCAGGGGGCGTCTGCTGAAATCTGCAGAGGTTTTCATCTAAACACGAATTTATTCTGAGGAGGATATTATTATTATTATTATTATTATTATTATTATTATTATTATTATTATTAGTGTTGTTGTTGTTATTAATAATATTGTTGTTATTTGATAACAATGTGTAAGCAGCCCTCAGATAACACGCAATGTGAGTGAAACCTTTAATGTTGATGATTCTGTCTGACGGCTGCAGTGAAGATGAAGATGATGAAGATGGAATCTGTGAAACGGACCGGACCGGACCGGTGAACCCGCTCAGTGACTCGGATGCAGAAGAACCTCCAGAACCGAATCAGTTCAAACTGTTTATTTTTAAATCAAATATTCTTGAGACACTGTTTTTATTGTTTCATTCTTCCAGGTTTTGATCACAGAGCAGAAACTGATTCTGATTCTTTCCTGTTGCTGCAGATGAAGCTGATTTCGGGGGGTCACCACACGGTGGCGCTGCTGCTCCTCACATCAGACCTGCGCTCAACATTCCTCCACATTTCACCAACCAGAGGATCAGGTCTGATCTTTATGTCCAGATCGGAGAAAACGCAGAAACTGGAGACACATGTGAACATCTGGAGACACATGTGGACGTCTGGAGACACATGTGGACGTCTGGGGACACGTGAACATCTGGAGACACATGTGGACATCTGGGGACACATGTGGACATCTGGGGACATGTGGACTGCTGGAATCCAGCCGCCGTCAGTCGATGAGCAGCACTCGGCCTCCGATGGAGGATCTGTCTCAGCCAATCAAAATGCCTCCAGTGAGATGCAGAACCAATCAGAGCTGCTCTCATTTGCTTCTTCTGCTGCTTTTATTTGTTTTATTTTTTGCTTCTTGACGATTTGCCGCTGAGCAGAAACGCTGTGATCAGTTAGTCAGGAGGAAACTCGACCCAAAGCATCAGAAACTGCTGGGCTACCGAGGATGAAAAGGCAGAAAACAACGGAGAGAAGAAGAAATGAGGCGTTTCAGGATTTAATCCCACATGAAGGTTTGGAGCTCTGAGTCTGCAGGGAGATCAGATTCTGCTGCGTCAGCCAAAAACAAACACACCTGAGTCCAGATCCAACATTATTCTCACATTTCCTGCAGCTGGGCAGAAACCGCAGGAGGAGCCCAGGGGCTGAAACACCGGGGGCCGCAGGGGGCCGCCCACCATGAAGAGCAACATGGAGGAGCATTTCCTTCAGCTGGAGCTGCCTGAGTCAACATGCAGATCCTCCCATCATGTCTGCAGCATCTGCACCTTCTGCAGCATCTGCAGCATTCTGCTCAGAAACAGAAAAATATCCCAAATCAATATTTTACTGTTAAACTGTATAAATGTGTTTAGACTTTAAATGTTAGGTTAAAGTTGTGATTCTGCCCAGATATTCATTTATATCCCTGCTGTTTCTCTGTTCACTGATATGGCAAAACTAAAAAAGGCTTAAAAATACAGCAGCTTAACAAGTTATAGTTTAAAAATCCCATAACTTTTATTGGGAGCCATTTCAATAAATCAGTGTTTATGAGGGATTTTATTCAGATCAGTTCCTCATTAAAGCTTTTTTATTCAGAACCTGAAATGTTTGTAAATGTGTAGCAGAGATTGTATCAGTCAGACTGAACTAAACTCGTATTTGAGCAACATTTGAATTTCAGTTTTATTTCTCTGCAGGATGTTTACTGACAGTAAAACATGTTTGATGTGCATAGCTGCTCATTTCTGGTCCTGCAGCTTCAATGTAGTTTATAAACCTTTAAAAACATATCTGACATTATATTTCACTGTAACTTCGCCCCAAAATTGCTCTTAATACATTTTCCTGCTTATGGTGGATAATGAGATTTATGCCTTGATGTGAACATGAACAAATGTTTAAAGTTTTGTTCCTCCAGGTTCTTCAGTTTGTCTGAAACTGGAAATAAAATCAGGCTTCCTCAGAAATGATGTTTATTTGATGGAAAAAATCTGAACTTAATGTCATTTTTATGGCCTTTCTGATTGGCTGCCTGTGAACTCAACACTCCTGTGTATGAATGTGATTTCAGATTCTCATTATCGGGAATTTAACCTGGATATTTTTAATGTTCTTGTTGTTTTTGCCTTCAGTTGAAATGATGCTGCATAAAAGCAGCAGCTTCCAGTTTTAATCTGATGATGAAGAGACCAGAGAGCCGACGTAATCCAGAAGAGGAAACATCTGGATTACACTCCAGATTCTGAGACACGGTGGTCAGAGTGTGTGTGTGTGTGGGGGTGTGTGCGTGTGTGTGTGTGTGTGACTGTCAGGTCTGCTGAACTTGATAGAGAATAGGAACAAACTGCTGCAGAGGTTAAACATCTGGTTCTGGTTCTGGTCCTGGTCCTGGTCCTGCTATGCATGCTCAGTATGTTGCAGGTAAAGTCAACGATGTCTGCTGTCGCCCCCTGCTGGGCAGGAGGACTGATCGTTCTGCTGGTTAATCCTCTGATAACCAGGATTAAATGTTTGGGATTGGAATTAAATTTTTTAAGTTTCGTCATGAAGTAAATGCATTGAAAACCAGATGATTATTTATCGTATTGTTTATCGTGATAAATTTAATTTTGATTTATCACACAGTAAATCCCAACTGATGATGATTAAAACAACCCAAACCTGTGGTTAATGCTGGATGACAGTTTTCCTCATGTTTGTTTATTCGATAAAAACAACAATAAATACCAATAATTTGGTAAAATACAGTTTTACCATCTGCAGTTTCCTGATGTGAATCACTTTTTATGATTTTACAGAGAGAACGTTGGAGCAGGGTTTGTGTCTGTAGGGATGTAATGACTGTGACACGTGTCGGTTTATTTCAGAGTTTTACATCAGAAAAACTCAAAGTCAAAATAGAAACCAGTCAAATCGGTCGTTTTCGTCGATGTTTCGTCGATGTTTCGTCGATGTTTCGTCGATGTTTCGTTGATGTTTCGTCAATGTTTCGTCGATGTTTCGTCAATGTTTTGTTGATGTTTCGTAAATGTTTAGTCAATGTTTCGTCGATGTTTCGTCAATGTTTCGTCGATGTTTCGTTGATGTTTCGTCAATGTTTCGTTGATGTTTCGTAAATGTTTAGTCAATGTTACATTGATGTTTCGTTGACGTTTTGTTGATGTTTCGTTGATGTTTCGTCGATGTTTCGTTGATGTTTCGTCGATGTTTCGTTAATGTTTCGTCAATGTTTCGTCGATGTTTTGTCGATGTTTCGTTGATGTTTCGTCGATGTTTTGTTTATGTTTCGTCAATGTTTCGTCGATGTTTTGTCGATGTTTCGTTGATGTTTCGTCGATGTTTTGTTTATGTTTCGTTGATGTTTCGTTGATGTTTCGTCGATGTTTCGTCGATGTTTCGTCGATGTTTCGTTGATGTTTCGTCGATGTTTTGTTTATGTTTCGTTGATGTTTCGTTGATGTTTCTTCGATGTTTCGTCGATGTTTCGTTGATGTTTCGTCGATGTTTCGTCGATGTTTCGTTGATGTTTTGTCGATGTTTCGTCGATGTTTCGTCGATGTTTCGTTGATGTTTCGTCGATGTTTCGTCGATGTTTTGTCGATGTTTCGTTGATGTTTCGTCGATGTTTCGTTAATGTTTCGTCGATGTTTCGTTGATGTTTCGTCGATGTTTCGTTGATGTTTCGTCGATGTTTTGTTTATGTTTTGTTGATGTTTCGTTGATGTTTCGTCGATGTTTCGTTGATGTTTCATCAATGTTTTGTCAATGTTTCGTTGATGTTTCGTCAATGTTTCGTCGATGTTTCGTCGATGTTTCGTTGATGTTTCGTCGATGTTTTGTCGATGTTTCGTTGATGTTTCCTCGATGTTTCGTTAATGTTTCGTTGATGTTTCGTCGATGTTTCGTCGATGTTTTGTTGATGTTTCGTCGATGTTTCGTCGATGTTTTGTTGATGTTTCGTTGATGTTTCGTTGATGTTTCGTCGATGTTTTGTTGATGTTTCGTCGATGTTTCATTGATGTTTCGTTGATGTTTCGTCGATGTTTTGTTGATGTTTCGTCAATGTTTCGTCGATGTTTCGTTAATGTTTCGTCGATGTTTTGTCGATGTTTCGTTGATGTTTCGTTAATGTTTTGTCAATGTTTCATTGATGTTTTGTCGATGTTTCGTTGATGTTTCGTCGATGTTTCGTCGATGTTTTGTTGATGTTTCGTCGATGTTTTGTCAATGTTTCATTGATGTTTCGTCGATGTTTCGTTGAATCAGATCCAACCAGCTGGTTTCAGTCTGGATTTAAAGGAACTCAGGGTTTCGTCTGCTTTACTGTTTTCTGGCAGTTTGTTCCAGATTTGTGCTGTGTAGAAGCTGAATGCTTCTCCATGTTCGGTTCTGGTTCTGGATGCAGAGCAGAACCTGCAGGCTGAAGCCGTCCAGGTGGAACCTGGTGATGTGGGGATGAAACTCGGCCTGCTGCCGACGCCTGGATGGTTTTTAATTAGTTCAGAGATTTTCTGGCTTTGGGAGTCACAGCGGAGATCCTCTGAACTCCTCGGAGGCTCCGCTCCGCCCGGATCCTGATCCGGAGCAGATTGGGTTTAAAATCTCTTTTCCAATCATGTTTTATCTGATTCATCTTCACCAAGCAAATTAAAGCCTGATTAAAAGTCTGCAGTGCTTTTCCCTCCTGCGGCTCAGCGGCGGTCAGCAGGGAGCCGCTGTCTGGGACTCGTCTGTAACACCCGCGGCCCCCGGGGGCCTCCTAATGTCTGCTCCACTCCTCTGCTCCACTCCTCTTCAGAGATGTGATCATTCACTTGATTGACTGTTTTCTCTGCTGTCCTCTGGGGTCGGCAGCAGATAGAGCTGGTAATTGACTAAGCTGTTGTTGGAGAACGGGTCAATGTCTGATGGGCCCCTGAGGAGCCGGAGCTCTTCAGCGATCTGGTACCAGCGGAGTCAGCGTCTGTCCACTCTGCTTTCTGATTGGACAGAAAACAGAAAGTCCTCCTGACTCACTGATTTAGCTTAACAACAACCAACCAAAGTGACCGTAAAACCTCATCCCAACAGAAACGAGTGGAAAGTCCAGATAAACAAGGCGGGGCATTTAAAGGGACAGTGTCACATAAAATGATCATCATGCTGTTATTCCCTCATCAAAAACAGACCTGGAGTGTTGCTTGAATTGTTTTACCATGCATATTTGAGAAATCCTTAATCTCCATGGCAATCATTCAGCTGTGCAAATGCCACTCAGCTCCTTCAGACTAGCCAGCAGGAATTAGCAAACAGCTGCTGAGCTCATTATAGGAGCTGCTGCTCAGATCAACGCTGCTAAAAACTTTAAAGGGTTAATAGAGGAGCCATGTTGGGATGACTTCCTGGAGGCGGAGCTTCAGAAAGAGCAGGAGCTTCTTAAAGAGACAGAGGCCCAATTTCAATCAGGAAGTTACATTTTTTTAAGTCATATTTGATTTACATATATAATTTTTATAAGGTAACATAGTTACTTGTGGCTTGAAAATACATAATACTGGCCCTTTAAGAGCCTCAAATGCAAACAAAACTTTAAAATCAATTCTAAAATGGAGAAAAACCAAATTTAAAGGAGATAAAACTGGTGACGTGTTCATGTCTGTTGGCTTAAAGCCGAGTCTCTGATCGTGATTTGACCAGAGTCCATTTGTTTATCAAACTTCAGGTCCTGATCAAAGTTTTCCTTTAGGTTTCCAGCAGTGACAAAGCTCTGAAGTTTGTAATGTCATCAAACAAAATATGTTCTGTCTGCTGGGATTTGAATAGGACGTTTGACTTAAACAGTCAGAGGAAGAGAGAACCACGTTACTGACAAATGGATTAGAACCGGCTCAGAGTAAGTTTTACTTATGAGACGTTCAGCTGATGTCTGCCAGCAGGCAGTAGGACAGATGGTAACGGCTCAGGGGTCAGGGGTCAGGAGAAGAAGAGCCACCAACTCCAGCTGGGTCAGAGTTCAGGTCTGTTTTTGAGTCAACTGACCTCCTGACAGTTCAAACCTTTTCTATTCGCTCAGGTTCATTCAGCTGTAAATTGTAAATAAAGCGGGTTATTTGTTGTGAAAGTCGTCCAGATCCTCAGCAGCTTCACCAAACCGGTAATGAATCCGTTCAGATTGAACTCTGACCTTCAGCAGCAGCATGACCCTCTGCTCTGTGATGCACCTGGATGACACGTTCATGTCTGACTTGTGTCTTCCTGCAGATGAAAGCCTCCATGTTAACGAGGCGAACAGAGGAAATGGAGCCTGGCATGGAGCCGCAGGCCCGATTCCCCGTCTGCAGCCTCTTTAGATGCATATCAGTGAAGGTCGGACGGTCAGAGGAGAAGTGCTTCAGATCCGCATGTGGTCAGATCTGGTTGGAGCACTTCAGATGCATAATCAATCAATTCCCTGCTTAGAGATTCTGAGGTCAGAGCGCAGCGCCTCACACTTCCAGCATATTAAATGCAGCAGCATGAAGGGAAGGAGATGAGAAGCTCCATGTTTGCTGCTGTGAGGAGCAGCAAAGTGATTCAAACCTCCAGGGAAAGAGATGCAATCAGTCACTGCTGCTGGGTTTACAGGCAGGACGGCACGTCTGAGTGTTTGATGCTGCAGGATCACTCAGATCCTGCCGAGGATGGAGAAACTCCAACACGCCGGGCGCAGAGTTTCCTCTTCTGGCAGCACAAATCTGCAGAATGACTGAAAAAATGTCATAAATAAAAGTCTAAAAGCCAACAGGAAGGCTTTTCATGAGCAGCTTGGCCTGCGCGACATTCTGCGCAGATTAATGGCTGTTTATTGATCAAATATTGGTTATTTGGCCAACCGCGATAAAGTGACAGAGAAACAGAGCTGTGGTTCTAGGACGATTCCTGAGCTCACCTCTGGGGGCGCTGTGTCACAGTTTGCGCATGCCCATTGCTGCCTGTATTCAGGTTTAATTCTCATGTTTTATAAATGTTGACGTTCCAGTCTGTCTGATTCATTACATTAATATTTGGGACATGTTTAGTGTTTCCGGTTCAGCCATAAATCAAGTCAATAGTCGTCTGAAGACAAAGGAAGCCGTTTCTGGAGCGCCACACCTGATTGGACGAAATTAACGTCCATCAGACGACCTTTTATTTTGAAAAACATGGCGAGCTTTCTGCTTTTTTGTTGTTATTTTTTCCTTTTGGTTTTTGATGGAGGTAACGCGCATTCAGCGTCCCGGTCCACAATCCATCCAGTAGATGGCGGTAGTGCACATCAAGACGTTGCTTTCCAACCGCCAGAAGAAGAAGAAGAAGAAGAAGAAGAACCACTCTAGGGGTTCAGTCCGTGATGTGTGATTATCTGTTAGCTTAGCTACAGGAAGCTATTAGCCGAATCTTTTCCAGACTTTAACGTCAGACGCAAATGATCTAATAAGTCTAAAAATATTTAATCTCACATTATAGAAAACAAGGAAATATAAAATAACCCAGCTGAATCCAATGTTGATTTATACATTTAATAATAAGAAGCTGAGGATGAATAAAGGGAAGTTGGGCTCGTCCAGGTGAGTTCTGCAGAATCATCAGTTTGTTTGACATTCATAAATTAATGGCTCCTCAAACAGGCTTTGCTTTAATGAACAGGAAAACAAACATCATCAATGTTAATATTGTATCTGCAGCTTTTGTTAAAGGAAATGTTTCATTTTAGCCGTTAGAACCAACATCTCACCATCCACCTGTTAACCTTTGACCTTAGCTGCAGTTTGCTAAATTATAGCAGATTAATAAAACACAACAGCATTAAAGGGTCATTCTGCTTTATTCTGCCGGGTTAAAACGGCTCCTTTAGTTTTTACTTGTTTCTGGTACAGCCTGTCATTTTCCACGGGTCAGATTTAAATGTTGGTAACTGGCATGCCCTGACCTCTGACCTCTAACCCCATCTGCCTCCCAAAGCATCTGAACTATTTATTTCAACTCAACCAAACCCAGAAACAGGCAGAAACCAGATTCTGCTGACAGTTTTTGGTTAAACAGTCAGAAATTAACAGCAATAATTTTGGTTTTTAGCCTGGCAAGAGAAAAACGTGGTTTTATTTTTCACAGTAAGATCTTCATGGATAAAAGTTAAAACTTCAAGCTAAACATTTAACTAGCAAGCTAAATAGTTAGCTAAATGTTTGGTTTGCATATTTAGCTAGCTCAGAGCTAAGCATGAAGCTAATATGCAAATGAAGCTCCGGCTTTGTAACACGGCCGACATCCAGGCCTGTGAACGTCCAGCAGTGATGACTGCAAAGATTATTCATAAAGAATCTGCTTCTCACTAGTTCACATTCATCAGTCTGTCAGCCGGTTCTTGGCTACTTGCTGCTGTCTGACCCTTTGTTGTGACACAATGAATGCAAAAGGTCAGAAGGTCATCAGGGCCTGCAGGCGTCCCCTGACAGAAAATGCCTGACCTGCAGTGAGTAGAGCTTGGATGGTCATGAGTTTCATGAGGTTTTCTACATAATAACTCGAATCCTCTGAGCTACGAGACCGACTTTCATATCCATTGTGGAAACATGCAGATAGCTAATAATTAGCCGAGCTAAAACAGCCGAGCTAAAGCAGCCGAGCTAAAGCAGCCGAGCTAAAGCAGCCGAGCTAAAGCAGCCGAGCTAAAGCAGCCGAGCTAAAACAGCCGAGCTAAAGCAGCCGAGCTAAAGCAGCCGAGCTAAAGCAGCCGAGCTAAAACAGCCGAGCTAAAACAGCCGAGCTAAAGCAGCCGAGCTAAAACAGCCGAGCTAAAGCAGCCGAGCTAAAACAGCCGAGCTAAAGCAGCCGAGCTAAAACAGCCGAGCTAAAGCAGCCGAGCTAAAACAGCCGAGCTAAAGCAGCCGAGCCTGCTAACTCAGCCAAACAGACAGATAAGAACCTGTTCTATATAATAACCTGGACCCGGTAAGAACCCGGTCCCGGGAGGAAGGACCCGGTAAGAACCCGGACCCTGGAGGAGTTTCAGAAACTCAGCTGCGATTCTCCCAAACACATGAAACAGATTATCAGTAAATTCTGGACTGATTAGTTGAACTATTTATTCATTATCAGATGTTTTCTGGGTGAATAAATTTATCTGAATCGTTACTGGTGTCCAACCTGAGGTTCTGCATCTGAATGGGTCCGGCCCGTTTCCCTGCAGAGACGAAGCTTCATTTAATCAGAGCCGACGGAGACGGAGAGTCGTGTAAATTCAGCGTTTCTTGTTCTGATGCAGATACTTTAGTAAAACTCATTTAAAAGCAGCAGTTTGTTTTAATAAATGAATCTCTTCATATTGATAAAAAGTTTATTTTCCATTGGCAAATTATTTCACTAAAAACACCAGGAAATAAGTCAATTAATCTGCCAATTTTAACCAATATTATTTACTGAAAACAAATTTCTGTAATCTGCTGCAGAAAAACCTGGAAGTTAGTTTAGACGTCTTTAAAGTGTAATAGGACTAAAAATACTCAAAACATCCAACCAGAATCAACCAGAACCGACAGCAGAACCAGCAGAACCAACCAGAACTGACAGCAGAACCAACAGAACCAACCAGAACCGACAGCAGAACCAACAGAACCAACCAGAACTGACAGCAGAACCAACAGAACCAACCAGAACCGACAGCAGAACCAGCAGAACCAACCAGAACTGACAGCAGAACCAGCAGAACCAACCAGAACCGACAGCAGAACCAACAGAACCAACCAGAACCGACAGCAGAACCAGCAGAACCAACCAGAACCGACAGCAGAACCAGCAGAACCAACCAGAACCGACAGCAGAACCAACAGAACCAACCAGAACTGACAGCAGAACCAGCAGAACCAACCAGAACCGACAGCAGAACCAACAGAACCAACCAGAACTGACAGCAGAACCAGCAGAACCAACCAGAACTGACAGCAGAACCAACAGAACCAACCAGAACCGACAGCAGAACCAACAGAACCAACCAGAACCGACAGCAGAACCAACAGAACCAACCAGAACTGACAGCAGAACCAGCAGAACCAACCAGAACTGACAGCAGAACCAACAGAACCAACCAGAACCGACAGCAGAACCAGCAGAACCAACCAGAACCGACAGCAGAACCAGCAGAACCAACCAGAACCGACAGCAGAACCAGCAGAACCAACCAGAACCGACAGCAGAACCAGCAGAACGCTCCTGATGGTTGCAGACCAGATGAACCACAGACAGAAATACAGTCTCTTTATTCAGAAATCAGAATCTTTCATTATTTAGTTTGGATATTTTTGAAGTTTTGAAGAAAACTGTCAGAGCAGAATTATTAATTATGAATCAAAGATATTTTTTAGTTAAATGATCTCAGTGTTTCGGCCGTTTTGTAGTTTTCAGGAAGTTTATTCCAGATTTATGGTGCATAGAAGCTGAATGTTGCTTCTCCATGTTCCACATCCTAATTTGTCCCTCTTTGCTTCCCGTATCTAATTATTCAGTTTTAAATGTTCCTAAAGCTTCTGGTTCTTCTTTATTTGCTGCCAGCGTTTCGTTGAGGTTGATCTTTATTTCTCGTTGTTCTCCAGTTTCTTTGTAGCGTTTTGAATCGGATCAATTCTGAACGGCTGATGTTCATCCTGCTGATCGGACCGACCCGTTTTCTCTTTGCTCCGGTTTCATGGTTCTGTCTTCAGACGCAGGATCTGTCAACTTTAACCTCACCTGGCTGACGTTTGTTTCTGTCCTGAAGTCTTTAGTTTGTCTGAAGCAGCTGAGCTGCAGCAGGACTTCAGTCCTCTGGACGCGGCTCCAATCCTCACGGTGACATTTGATTGATCAGATTAGCAGCTTGTTTAAATCAGTGGTGCAAAGTAAACATAATTATTAAATCAAATATTCAGAGAAGAACAGAGAAATCCATTAAATTTGTTCCAGAAGTACATTTTGTTCTGGTTCTGTCCAATCAGGCGAATGGGAGGAAAAATTTCACCGATATTAAAGAAGCAGCTTCTGTTATGAGATCAGAAATATTGAAGTGGTTCTGCTTCAGGTCAACTAAACTGAACAAAACTCACTAGAAACATGAAAAAATGATGTTTTATGTCACTGAACATGAAGAATAAAAGATGAAAACCAATCGGATCTCATGATTCATAACGATGTGGAGAAAACCTGATGAACTCGACGATGTTTTGGTCAAAATGTTTCAGAAAAGTGAATCCAGAGGTTGATGAACTGCAGCGGATTTCCTCGTTCAGCTGATTTAAATCCAGATGTTCTGTGGCGGCGCTGCAGCGCCATCAATTGGTCTGGCATGCATACTACAACATTTCTCTGGTTCTGCATCCTCACATTTTCTCTTAAACGTTTGCAAACATCAACCAAGAATGTCTTCATTTGCACAGACCAGTAAAAACATAAACGTCAACGCTAACCGCTTTATTATGCTAGGCTACGTGATGGAAGGGATTTTTCTTCATGATTAATTAGACGCAGATTTTCACCTTAATGCCAAACCTGATTGCATCTTACTAATCTTAGTTACTGAAACAGTGCATGAAGGTTAATCTTCCGACCTGCAAACTCACTGCGAGTCTTTATGACTGACGGTTCCGATCGCCGCCATCTTCTCCCCTCATCAAAACGTTGCAATAAATGACGAGTTTGGTTTCAGTTCCTGTTGGCAGCGCAGCGTATTAGAAACCAAACCTCTGCTTTAGGAGTTAACGTACAAGCGTAGGTTGCTCTGTAGGGTAGGTATAGCTACCTACTGTAGCTACCAACTATTGAAAGGGTAAATTTAAAAAGAGACACCAGATCAAACCAAAGGACTCCCAGCTGACGTAACATTAAGGTTCACTCTCTGTGATCAGAGTGTCGACGCATTTCTGAGTAAAGATCCAAAATCCTCATCATCCCAAACATAAAACCCTTGAGCTCACATGGGAACGGAGCTGCAGCCTGCAGGAAGCAGATCAGGAAGGACAAACCCTGAGGGTGAAAGTCCCACATCGCAGCCCGGCTGCGGAGGAAGTTTGAAATGCCACTTTACGGAGACAACCACTTTCATTTAGAGCCCATCAATGTCTTTTTCAATATCCATTAGCAGCAGAGAGGCGAGGGATCAATGGTCTGATTAAAGACTCTCAGACCCTCATGAGCTCCGGTCTCTGGAAGATCCGCTGAAACGGCGGTTTGAGGTCAGGTTGTTAATGATGTGGCTCTGAACGCCTCACTTTACTGGACAAAGGACAAAATGAGCCAAATTACCAGCTGCATTGATCCGAAGGCTTTTACCTTTCTGACAGTTTGTCTCGTTTCAGACATTTTCTCAGTTTCAACACGTCGAACCAAACAAACATCAGCAGCAAATTCATTCAAACTATTAGAGATCAGATTAAAGACAGATATCAGTTTTATTTTGAAAATTCAACATCTAAAATCTGATGTCTCTTATTTCTGCTCAGAACCCTGACCCAGCCGGTTCTGGTTCTGGTTCTGGAAGAAAACGGGGAGATATTTCTGTCTATTCAACATTCATATGAATGAGAAGGATGGATTTTACTGAACATCAGTTAGAAACTCGGATCTGATGAGACAAATTTTCACCACATTTTCAATCTAAAACATGATGAGTCGGGGTTATTCAGCAGTTTCATTCAGGAGTTTCTGTAAATAAATCCAGGAAGCAACCGACTCAGAAACCTGAGAGGGAATAAAACCAGGAGCTTAGCTGGAGTTAAAATTAAAACTATATTTTTCTGTTTCTTGGAGCAGCAGAGTCAGAAAAAGCAGAAGCTCCAAGCCAACAGGAGTCCCAGATTAATCAGGGAGCCACCAGGACCTGCATTGTTTCAGGAAGCAGCTCCATCATTAACGCGGCTCCACCTGAGGCCTGCAGCCGCCGCCATCCCTCACTGTCCACATCATCACGCCTCTTTATTTGCTGCCTTTATTTATCCGGCCGCCTCCTGTAAGCATTGTTTACCCTGCTGGCGCTGTCCTTGGACTTCCATACGTCTCTGAAATGGATAATACCTGCCACGATCTAATTTGCAGCATCCCGCCCCGTCCCCTCTCGGAGCAGGCGGGTCCGTTTGGGTCCGTCTGGGTCCGTTTGGACCCAGAGATAACGGATATCTGACCCTGTCGCTGCGGATGAACCAGATTAGAGAAGAAAACCAGCAGAGATATGGAGAGGTCGCCACGGACACGGTGTGTGTGTGTGTGTGTGTGTGTGTGTGTGTGTGTGTGTGTAGGTGGGTGTGGGTGTGTGTGTGTGTGTTTCTCTGGGCTATCAGATCAAACCGTTTATCAAACTGACCACAGGGAGGAGTTTTGTTTATTAGTTTGCTTCAAACAAACCTGGAAAATAAAAGACTGAAAGAAACAGAAAAATGACAAACTCTGAATTAACATAATAACTGAGATTATTAAAAATAATCAACTGTTATTATGACCCAGAAGAGGAAAACATGGAACATCATTCTTCAAAGTCATCTTCATATTTGCTCATTGTAGAAGTTTGGCACCTAGAGAGGAACTGACTTTATACCGACACTTTCTACTTGTTGTGAATCTGTTTTTATTTCCTTTAAACTCAGTAAAGACTAAAGATGATCATATTTTAGCAGAAATGTGTCAAAACTAGTGAAACCTTAACACACTTACAATATTATTAACTCATTTACAAAATGTCAAAGTTTACAAAATATTATTGGTAAAGAAAATATTTACCTTCAAGCTAAATATTTATTAAATAAAGTAAATATTTAATGAAATATTTATTTTAAAGCTAAATATTGGTCTGATATGCACATTCACATGGTAGCGGACGTGGACTATCAAAATAAAAGCTTTATCTTGACTGATCTGTTGCTAAACATCTGGATTGTCTTAAAAAGTTTTTCCTGGTTTTCAGCTGAAATGTTGGACAAGAAAAGATGATGAAGTGATGAAGACGAAACACGAAGCAATTCGACGGTTTATTAAGCTTTTATTTTGGTAGTCCACTTCCAGTTATCGGCAAGTGAATTTACATATGAGCCAAATATTTAGCTTGACGTTTAAAATGACTGAATAACCAGGTGAAAATAAGACTTTGAGAAATGAAGTCCTTGTTTTCTGTCATGCTAAATAATCCAAATTATGAATTTTTAAATTGTTAATTTTTAACTCTGCAGAGTTTATGAGTGTAAGTAAAAACCAAACTGATCCGTATGCGGTCGTTTGTTTGGTTTTAAACTTCTATTAAAATATTCTCTGCTTGTTTCTTTAATCTTCTTTAATTCTTTAATTTGCTCATCCTGTATTTCACAGTTTCTCTCCACAGACAGAAAAATTAAATATTTTCACAGTTTGAGGATCTTCAGGTCATTTTTCTTCTGGTTTTATTGCCGCCATCCCAGTCTGAAAATATCTTTTGCAGATTTACAGGCAGCAGACATTTTTGTTGTCTGCAAATAAAACAGATTCATTTTGTTGGAAACGTGCAGCGTGAATAATTCAGGGCCCCACAGTGGCCCCCGAGGGCCCCGTCTGCAGATTACTGCCTGTTTCTGAACCAGATCTTCATCCCATCTCATCATTCAGAGCCAGTATCGTTCTGAACGGCTTCCTGCTGTGAGCCTTAATGGACCCGACTCACCTGGCAGAAGAACCTTCCTGTTACTGTGACCTGCGGTCCGAAAGCAAAACTTGAGGCTCAGAGCTGCAGCTTTGATGGATGGAAATATGTGGGAATATCACTGAACAGATGAATGTGGGTATTTACAGTGTGTGTGTGTGTGTGTGTGTGTGCGTGTGCACAGTTTCTGTCAGATATTTGACGTATTTAATCCTGAGCTGTAACAGGATCTGTTCTTCAGCACAAAGAGCTTCGTAGGTTTTTTATTTTGGACTTTAAACTGATTTCTCTGTGTTGGTGAGGCAGAAAAATGGCTGCCACTTCCTGTTGTCTTCTCCCATCGATCATCAGGGACTTCAGGTTACCTGGAAGGTTACCTGGAACACCTGGAGATCCGACCAGCCACTGTGGCCTCAAAGACAAATCTCTTTTTATTTCTACAGATGCTGAAATATTCATGGTGTGTTTTATTTACACCGTTTGTGTCAAACTCCAGTTTTCCTTCTGGTCTTTCCGGCCGCTGACGTCACGCTTCCTCCGCAGCTTCCGGTCGGTTTAAGCTCTGCTTCGGGTCATAAATCTGTTTACAAACAGGCAGGCAGTAAATCATCATCATGTTGGTCAATGTTTCATTTTTTATAGTTTAAAAGCAACAGAAAGACCAGATTTAAAGGAACTCCGAATGTAACAGGTCATTATTTGTTTTGTAAGTTACTTATTTTTTCTTAATAACTGTTTGAAGTGAGAATTTCCTGTTGCACTTGAACGCACCTGACAGTGGTTTGCCCCGCCCCTTCCTGTTGGCCGCAGCCAGGTGTTCCAAGTGGTCCGTCCCGCCCCTTTCTGTTTGCTGTGGCGAGGTCCTTCTCAGGTGTTCAGGTAGAGGCTAATGCTGCGGGGCTAATGCTGTTAGCCTAGTGCTGCGGGCTAATGCTGTTAGCCTAGTGCTGCGGGCTAATGCTGTTAGCCTAGTGCTGCGGGGCTAATGCTGTTAGCCTAGTGCTGCGGGCTAATGCTGCGGGGCTAATGCTGTTAGCCTAGTGCTGCGGGGCTAATGCTGCGGGCTAATGCTGTTAGCCTAGTGCTGCGGGCTAATGCTGTTAGCCTAGTGCTGCGGGCTAATGCTGTTAGCCTAGTGCTGCGGGGCTAATGCTGTTAGCCTAGTGCTGCGGGCTAATGCTGCGGGGCTAATGCTGTTAGCCTAGTGCTGCGGGGCTAATGCTGCGGGCTAATGCTGTTAGCCTAGTGCTGCGGGCTAATGCTGTTAGCCTAGTGCTGCGGGCTAATGCTGTTAGCCTAGTGCTGCGGGGCTAATGCTGTTAGCCTAGTGCTGCGGGCTAATGCTGCGGGGCTAATGCTGTTAGCCTAGTGCTGCGGGGCTAATGCTGCGGGCTAATGCTGTTAGCCTAGTGCTGCGGGCTAATGCTGTTAGCCTAGTGCTGCGGGCTAATGCTGCGGGGCTAATGCTGTTAGCCTAGTGCTGCGGGGCTAATGCTGTTAGCCTAGTGCTGCGGGCTAATGCTGCGGGGCTAATGCTGTTAGCCTAGTGCTGCGGGGCTAATGCTGTTAGCCTAGTGCTGCGGGCTAATGCTGCGGGGCTAATGCTGTTAGCCTAGTGCTGCGGGGCTAATGCTGCGGGCTAATGCTGTTAGCCTAGTGCTGCGGGCTAATGCTGCGGGGCTAATGCTGTTAGCCTAGTGCTGCGGGGCTAATGCTGCGGGCTAATGCTGTTAGCCTAGTGCTGCGGGCTAATGCTGTTAGCCTAGTGCTGCGGGCTAATGCTGCGGGGCTAATGCTGTTAGCCTAGTGCTGCGGGGCTAATGCTGCGGGCTAATGCTGTTAGCCTAGTGCTGCGGGCTAATGCTGTTAGCCTAGTGCTGCGGGCTAATGCTGCGGGGCTAATGCTGTTAGCCTAGTGCTGCGGGGCTAATGCTGCGGGCTAATGCTGTTAGCCTAGTGCTGCGGGCTAATGCTGTTAGCCTAGTGCTGCGGGGCTAATGCTGCGGGCTAATGCTGTTAGCCTAGTGCTGCGGGCTAATGCTGTTAGCCTAGTGCTGCGGGCTAATGCTGCGGGGCTAATGCTGTTAGCCTAGTGCTGCGGGGCTAATGCTGTTAGCCTAGTGCTGCGGGCTAATGCTGCGGGGCTAATGCTGTTAGCCTAGTGCTGCGGGCTAATGCTGCGGGCTAATGCTGTTAGCCTAGTGCTGCGGGCTAATGCTGCGGGGCTAATGCTGTTAGCCTAGTGCTGCGGGGCTAATGCTGCGGGCTAATGCTGTTAGCCTAGTGCTGCGGGCTAATGCTGTTAGCCTAGTGCTGCGGGCTAATGCTGCGGGGCTAATGCTGTTAGCCTAGTGCTGCGGGGCTAATGCTGCGGGCTAATGCTGTTAGCCTAGTGCTGCGGGCTAATGCTGTTAGCCTAGTGCTGCGGGCTAATGCTGCGGGGCTAATGCTGTTAGCCTAGTGCTGCGGGGCTAATGCTGCGGGCTAATGCTGTTAGCCTAGTGCTGCGGGCTAATGCTGTTAGCCTAGTGCTGCGGGGCTAATGCTGCGGGCTAATGCTGTTAGCCTAGTGCTGCGGGCTAATGCTGTTAGCCTAGTGCTGCGGGCTAGCAGGAGGTGAGACGTGTTGCTGTCGGTCCAGATGTAAAACGTGTTTCTGGGTTAAATCATCTTCCATAAGTTTTATTTTCTATCTGTGTGGAGGCTAATGCTAGGGTAAGGGTTAGGGTTATTGACGGTTTCGCGTCAAATAGTCGATATTATTTAAATGTACATGAAGCTAATAACAGTTTCTGTGTTACAGTTATGATTTTATTATTTGTTCTTTATTTTGTCTGTTATTTCCCTGCAAAGTGACACGTTGTGGGTCAGATCGCCGGTCGCCGCCGGTCGCCGCCGGTCGCCGCCGGTCGCCGCCGGTCGCCGCCGGTCGCCGCCGGTCTCGCCGCCGGTCGCCGCCGGTCGCCGCCGGTCGCCGCCGGTCGCCGCCGGTCGCCGCCGGTCGCCGCCGGTCGCACAGACAGAATAAAGACAGTAAACCCTTTGGTTACTGTCACAAAGGTTGGACCGGTTCTGGTGCACAACAGAACCAGAACCAGCAGCAGATCTATAATTCATTCAATGATTTATAAAATACCAGCAGTTTAAAGTCTCAGTGAAGGAATGTAGAACTAGACGGTGCAGAACCGGGTGGTGTAGAACCGGGTGGTGCAGAACCGGGTGGTGTAGAACCAGCTGGTGTCTCCATCCTCCTGGTTCTAGTCAGGACTCCAGCTGCAGGTTCTGGTTTGTCAGGAATCAAAGTTTCTCTGATCTGGTTCTGGAAAAGTTCTGCTAGACGGCCCACTGTGGAACCGGCTTTATGTGGCTCTGGAGGTCAGAGGTCAGCCTGACCAAAGATAAAACCTTCAGTTTCTGTTCAGATGGAGAAAGTTTTGATTTTATCGGCTGTTTTTGTTTTGGAGTTTGATTTATTGATTCCAGTTTCATTGTTATTGTGTCGTTATATTTTATCTTACGTTTATTTTCGTATTTTCCTTGAAACTCCTGCTGCCTTCTGTTCCTCGCTTGGACGTTTTTCTCTCCAGCAGAAAATTAGCATTTAGAAATGACTCAGGTTGTCTTTGTATTTGGACTTCTTTAATATGAAACATTTCAGAGATAAAAGGTTGAATAAATGAAAACTCACATTAAGATTCGTTTGTAGGTTTTAGGTTTTTATCTAGTGGAGCGACTAAATGTTTCCATCTGCTGTGAAAACGGAGCAGCTGAAGAGCAAATATCCAGTAAAATGAAACGTCACTAAATAACCGGCAGCGATCCTCATCAGAGTTAAACCTACAGAACGTAACGGCTGATGAGTTCATCCTGCAGCCTCCCTTCAGTAAAGGTACGTCGATGTTTTCCTGTAATGGCCCAATTATCCTCCTGGCTTTTAGTGCAAAGTCAATGAGGAATGACTGATGCAGAATCACACAACGTCTTCAGGGCGACTCCAAGAAAAAATAAGTTTCATTCTCCCAAACTGAGCGTTGCTGTGAATCTTCACATTCAGCTGCAGTCAGAAAAATGAAGCATTTTAATCTGTTTAGTGAATAGCTGGCAGGTTTTATAACCAGGCATTAAATGCTGATAAACCTGCCAGGTTCAGGGACTTCCTGCTGTTTTTCTTCTAAATTTTAACGACATTCAGACAAACTGGCTTCAGTTCAAACATTTTCACAAAGTAAATGTTTAAATGTAAAACAATCTGAACGTGTTTAGACAGAAAACCTGAATTCAGGGATTTTTTCCTGGATTCTGTGGGATTTGAGGTTTTGTTGGTGAGAAGCCGCCAGCCGTTCTGAAATCCTCTCCCACAAACGTCACCTGAACGCATCGCTGCATTTCCTCGACTCCAGAAAATAAAAACATGGAAAATGATTTTAATCAACTGAATTTACACAAACCTACTGCTGGCTTTTCATCATAGCTCTGACACATATGGGAGAAAATAGAAAAATCAGTTTGATAAATCTTAATCAGACTTTAGAAGATCCTAAAATATGGATTTACTCTGAACTTCAACTGTCTTTATCTTCACAGTACAAAGATCAGCAGAGAAATGATGTTAAAATGAGCCTGAAATACTAAACTTCTAGTTTAGTTTTATAAATCTGATTAGTTTAACAGAAAATGAAGCTCAGAAAGCAAATATGTACCATGACACTGAAATGACTTCTTATGCTTTTTATGATGTTTTGTTTCCTTTTCTTGCATTTATTGTTTTAGTTTTTGGTATTATTTGAGAACAGTTGTGCAGTTAAGTGATTTTAACTGCACAAAATCATTTATACTCATTTATATTTATGTTCTACATAAATATTAATTAATGTCCAAATAAATGAGCTGCATCAGTTTTATTATCAGCTGTGAAGAAACTGGTTCTGCTGCTGATCTCAGTCCAGACGAAACGGATTTATGGGATATTTATGATAAAACCTTCAGCAGATACTAGACTTTAAATCCAATCCTGAGATTATAATCTGTGGATTAAATTAAAAGGTTTATGAAAGTGTTTGATGGTTTCAGCTGCTGCTCCATCGGGTCGTCATCCGGGTCGATTCGCTGCTCACCACATTTAGGTAAAGAGGCTTAAAGTGGATTCTTTCTATTCCAATTGGATTTGCATTCATTAGGAGACGAATGACTGGAGAAACTAATCTGCTGCTCCTGCAGTTTCCTGACGTTCACCTGCTGAAATGTGAGATTTTAATTGTTTTTATCTTTCTGGGGCTGAAACATAAAAACAATAAAACATAAATAGACCAGCAGAAATAAATGGACAAAGGATCAACAATATTTAAAGTTAGAGCGTGTGTTTTGATGCGTCCTGTTTATCAGATTAAAATTACCTTTTGAAAATAATAACCTTTAAGCATAATTTTCATTAATATTTCTGGATTTCTGTCTCCCTGATTGTTTTGATGTGTTGAAGCAGAAACTCATCATAATTACCAAATAAGTTTTAAAGGTCAACCTGTGTGAAACTCGTTTATTTAATGAGCTTCTGGCACAAATTAATAAATCCTCCCATTTATTAAAATGGCAACATTTCCTATGAATACATGAACATGTCACTGATTTCAGTCATTCAAATTATCCTTCTTTCCAATAATAACCCATTTTATCCCTGATAATATATTTATCTAGACAGATATAATTTTATTAGTGAAATTTTAGAATTATTTGCATGAAGTAAAATTAATATTTATTCAAAAGGTGCAAAATAGAACCACAGTATGTTATAAAGTATAAATGTTAAAAGCTGATGTAGTTTTACTACGAGTGTTTATCTAAAAGTAACGTTGGTCTAAAAATATTTCAATGATTTAAAGAAGTTCAGAAAATGAAACGTCTTGAGATGCAAACAGAAACACCTGGAGGAAAACCTGAGGAAACATTTCCTGAACTCCTGGAGGCGTTTGGTGTTTTTCATTTAACTTCCTGTTTTTGTTCAGATCAAGTCTCTGTGTTGTGCAGACTAAATATTTCAGCGGTTTGGAATAATTTACAGATTACACGGCTCATTTAAAGCTTTTATGTGCAGCTCCTGAGTTTTGTTTCTGCAACAATTCTCAGACCTGTTAAATATTGAGCAGAAGATTTTTTACAGTTAGTTGACCTTCATTTATCCCGACTCAGCAGGAACCCAGTAATGCACAAAGTGGAGATTCTGATCCGAGTCGCAGTCTGACGAATTAACTACGTATTTGTTTCTAAAGAGAGCGGACTTTGTTCTCTTTTGTCCTTTTCTTTTTTAATTTAATGAAGTAATCGCAGTGATTTTGAATTCGCCAGTAGAACTGGGTCAGAACATGACACCATTCCTCCTCGGACCAACAGCAGCAGGAAAGTTCATCCTAATTTAAAAGGCTCTGGTATTCAGAGATTTTTATGACCCACTAAACAATATGAACTTTGGATAATAAGGTAAAAAAGACAGAAAATTAGTTTCCTCTTATTTATACCTGAAAATAAAAAATGCAACATGAGAAAACCAGGAACAAATCGCCAGAGCAGAAACGGAAATAAAAAATAAAATCACCAGTTTCTGAGAAAAAACAGTGTTTTGTTTCTTAAACTGGTTGAAGCTTCTGAGGTTTTAAATGTTAAACTTTGTGTTTGAATTGTTTAAAGAATAAATCTGAACTGTGGGAGAAACTCACAGCTGGAAACACATTCAGACAGTTTAGTTACTGGTTTCAGCCAATGAGATGGCAGTTTGAAAGAAACACGTTAACATTATCAACACGACGAGCCGTTGGAACAGAAACCCAGTACAGGTCCGGTGACCAGGCGGTGAGCAGAACCAGGCCGGTACCAGGCAGGAACCAGGCGGTGACCAGAACCAGGCGGTGACCAGAACCAGACGGTAACTTTCCCTTTTCTTTTTAACACCTGTAAGTGATGTAATTTATTTCTATAAAATATTCCACCTAATTTGGCAGCAAACAATATTAAATACTACATCCAATAGTGATGACAGTTAGCTTAGCTTCTTGCTCTGGTGCTGGATGCCAACAGTTGCGCTGTTAGCAGAGCTGCTTTGTAACATGAGTGACTCCAGAAAACATCCTATAAAATGTCTGAAATGATCTAAGGAACAAAAGAGAAGAAGAGGAGAAACATGACAGAGTAAAACTAATGTGATGAAATTGACTTTTGCCTCGGTTTTTTAGCTTGATGTGGTTAGCAGCTAGGCTAGCCCAAAACAATGTTAGTCAATACAGTTAGTTGGATCGCTGGTTAGTTTGTTTGGCTCCTTGTTTCTTTGTTGTCCAGTAGGAGTTAGTAATATTTTTACCTGGTTAGCTCAGCTAACCATGGTTAGCTCTGCATGAGCTAATTATAGCTTAATGTTGTCAGTTTTTGTTGCTACAGTTTGTAAATATGTGTGAACACATAATAAAATGTTTAAATCAACCAAAGTAGCAAAACTAAGTCATGAGTTTGTTGCACCAAATAGTGACGTCTGCTTTAGGGAGGTTTGAGTTTTAGGAGATGCTAATGCTAATGCTAATGCTCCTTGGTCCGTGTCATAAAATGAGATGTTTCCCTGCGGCTTGCTGCGTTTTTCTGCTGGTGTTGGAGTGTGTGTGTACATGTTGTGCACGCTGCAGGAACACACACTCTGATGACACTTGTTGTAGGTGTCAGAGATAATTAGCTTCTCTGCTCCAAGCTCCAGTCAGCTGCTAGCTGGAGGTCTGCTCTGGCAGAGATAGACGGATGTAAAGAGGCGGTCTGAGTGTTGGTCCATGCATGCGTGTGCTCATTGGAAATGAAGTGTGTGATTTTCTTATGTGGAAGGAGAAAGCAGCCGTACAGAAAGAGACGGATGTTATAAATGTGGGTGGGTTGAGCTGACCTTGTGGCGGTGAACACACTCCCATCCTGACAGTCGCTGCGTCGCACCGTGAGCTCAGGCTGGAAGCAAACCTGGTGTAAAATCTCACTAAAAACAAAGTCAACGGGAAAATCCTTCAGAAATTCACTCAAAAAGAAGTTCAGCCATTAAAGCAGGAAGTAAAGACTTCACCTCTCCCTGGGTGTGTGCTGCGGGCTTCATGTGGGAGTTTTGTGTTCACACTGAAGTCCGACTGGTCAGATTTAATCAGTATCAGCAACAATAATGCAGAAAAAAATCGGATTTCAGCCAAAAAATACAAATATGAAGCTAAAATCAGGTGAACCTGTCCCAAAGCACCGGCCCGTTCTGAACTAACCAGCCCTCCATGTTTCTGAGTTAGAAATGGAAAACGGCGTCACAGATATGCTGCAGAACCAGAAATAAAAGTTTTTACTTGTCATCTGGGTTGGAGCGTAAAAACAGACGCTGAGGCTGAGCTCTGCTCCAGGAAGTGTCCCCACGTGGCGAATCAATATTTAACCGCCTCACTTCCTGTCAGTTTGCAGCAGGTTTCATCATCGGCTGGATATCAGATCCAGTCTGAGGCGTCGTCCTGCTCATTCAGCCGCGTTTCTTCACAATTTACGTGTTTTGTTTCTCCGGCGTAGCGTTGTGGTTTTTAAAGGCGGAGAAGAAGACATTCGTCTCCTGGACACTGATGCTGTTTGTCACATAATGAAAGCGGATGATGGACTGCAGAGCTTCAGGACAGTTTCACTGCCGATGGCACGGCGCTGAGGAAGCAGAGGCATTACCCACAATCCCTGCAGGTCGAGATTAATCAGCTGATCTCAGAGGACCGCCGGGCGGCGACTCGCCGCCGTCTGAGGGCGGACTCCCTCCCTCCTCTGGTTCTGACAGGATAGTAAGCTGGGAAGCTGCTGGATCACTGGGAGGGAACCAGGAATCCGAATCATGGCTGCCGCTACCAGCTAAATGTCCCAGAATGCACCAGGCTGCCGAGACGCACCAACAGTCACATCAAATCAAATATGGAAACGTGTTTCTCACGTTAAAATGGTGATAAAGACCAAACTGATGGATGATTTCAACCTAAAGCCAAACGCTGTAAATCTCCTCATGTTGTGTTTCAGTGTTTTTACTTATTGATCATTTTTTATCAGATTGATCTGGTTTCTGTTTTACTTTAGTTCAGTTTCTCCTCATGGATTCTCGTTTTTGTGTCTCTTCATTCTTTCATGTTTGATTCATTTCCCTACTTCCTGTTGGGGTTCTCGCTCGCCCCCTGTGGTATTTCCTCCCTCTCTTCCCTGGTTTCTCCCTCGTTAGTTCCCCGTTTCATCCTGATATATTTTCCTGTTTTTGTTTGACTCTGGCTCCCTGTCGGTTTTTAAATGTTTTTTTTTTAAACATTAAAAAAACACCATGACCTGTTTTACAGACTTTAATACCCATTAGAGTAAGAAACTGGTCATACTTCAGGATTATGTGCAAAAGTCTTCAACCAGTTCCCACATTCTGATCCGTTTGTCCGTTCAGATCTAAAATTAAGACGACCTTTGACCTGCTTCCACACAAGTGAACCTCCTGACATATGAAGGACATTTTAAATTACCTATTATCCTAAATTTACATTTTGCATGTTTCTGTTCTTGCCTTTGGTTCTCTACTGATTCTAGAAACAAAGTTGTGACAGAAAAAGTCGTTTCCTGGCAGTAATTCATATTTTTGGTGTCTGGAAAATGAGCGGTTTCACAAACCAGGAAGTGTTTTGTTGTCTCGCCGATCAGAAACGCTGCTGCACCCAGAAAGCTCCACTTCCTGCTCCAAACATCCACCCTTATTAAGTTGTGCTTCTGTTTGCAGCCATTTTTACAGTGTAAACATTGATTTGGGGGCGTGGCCAGCGGCAGCTTATTTGCATAAAAGTGACAGTTCATGGTGAAAACAGGAAGAACTGGATTTTATTCCTATTAGAAAGTGAACCAGGTTCCCTTTAATCTATAAACCATCTTTATAGATTGAGTTTTCAGGAACTGTGGATGATGAAAAGACTTTTTACTGGAACGAGGAAGAAAAACTTCAACATAAGAGCAGAATCTAATTATTTATTCAGGTTTCTGAAAGTGTGCCAGAGGTTTTCACCCTGAAAGGTCCAGCAGAGTCTGAGCTCTTTGTTTTATTGGCTGAACATGTGACAGGAAGAGAAGTTCAGGACTTTGTGAACAAAGGCGCTCAGAAAGCTGCATGACAGCCAGAAAGACAAGAAGATCCAGAGAGAGATTCACTGGAGGCGATTTAACCGCAGCGGCGGCGCGGACAGCAGAGTGGCAGGCCTTTCCTCAGCTGTCACATTGTGAGTCCAGTCTCCGAATCTCCTGGGAAGGAGTGGAGAGAGAGGAGCGAGGCAGGACAGGACCTTCCAGCCCATCACATCAAATCCTGACACTAACTGCTCAGCTGAGACTGAATAAAAGAGCAAAAGAAGTCGTTACACGCTGCCGCCGCGCCACCGTCGCCATCCGCCGCGCCACCGTCGCCATCCGCCGCGCCACCGTCGCCATCCGCCGCGCCACCGTCGCCATCCGCCGCGCCACCGTCGCCATCCGCCGCGCCCGTTCAGAGAGAAAACCTCCCGACCGATGGAAGGAAAACTGACAGGAACGATGTGGTCAGGCTGGACACAGGATTACATCCAAACGTTCCCCACAGCAGGGTGACCAAGCCGTGGTTCCCGGGACCATCAGCGGCCCTGTGAAGGGTCCAGAGGGCCGATCCTTCTGGATCTTCTTTTCAGAACCAACGCAGAGGTTTAATCATAAACTTTAACATTTCACATCAACCAAGGAGTCTGAGATCTGCTCCAACTGAAAGTCAAGGAGAAAAACGGATTCCACTTTAAAGATGGCCGCTCCTGAAGAACCAGGTCCGCTCCGAAACGCTCAGCAAAAAGCAAAACAGAACAAAGATTAAACTAAAGAGGTTTATATCTGATCAGTGAGGGAAACCTGACTATCAACAGTCTGAAATTAATAAAGAAAGTTTTTTTTTTTCCATTTTTCTGCAGTAATTCAGAATCAGAGACCAGAATCACCTGAAGAGGAGTCGCCTCTTTAGTTCCTCCATGTTCAGTTTCTGCTCAGAAAACATTTAAACTACTGGAAGCTTCCTGTCTGAGGAGAAACAAACTGCAGGAAAACCAGCTAAAACAAAATGGAGTCATATTTGACATTTAATAAATGTTAAATATAACCGATCAGGAGGATCTTTACACAGATTGGAACAGAAATAATTAATAATCGATTTGAATCGTATCAAATGTTTTCACCTGAACTGAAGATGAAGATGATCTGATGTGAATCTTTTAGCGAGGAGGAATAGATTAAAAATTCATCTGGATGTTTGGTTCTGATTCTTCCGCTCTGGGTCGGATCGAGGCTCAAACTGAGCTTCATGTTCTGGAGTATTTTACCAGGAAGTGAGGAAGAGGAGATGGAGCCTCACACCGTCTCCATCCTTCATGAACAACCGGTTCATCAGCTGTTTGTAGAACCAGTTCAGGTGGACAGAACCAGTCCGGTTTGTTTGGGCAGCAGCTGGTGAGATGCCAGGCGTCAGGATGATGACTTACTTCCTTTGCCCTGATCCTCCAGCGCTGGATGGAAATGTGAAGCGGTTTGCGGCGTTGAGCCTCCAGCGAGGCTGAGAGCGTGAATCAGATAACAGCGTGAGACTCCAGCTTCCTGTTCTCCGCCGTCTTTATCTTCATTACTTGCTGCAGCTCCTCTGAACACTCAGCCTGATCCTCCTCTGTGAAAGCCGCTGTGTCTTCTCGGATTAGATCCTGAGGTGTGTGATGTTATCCCAGCTTCCTGCAGGGATAATGTCGCCTCTGTGGGGTTTTGTCAGCGATGTTTTCTTCTTCATGGCACTTTACCGACAAATCTGAGCGTCGTTCTCACAGAATTCAGTTTGGAAGCAGAAAAATGAGTCAGAATCAACAGGAAGTCAAAATTATTCATAATGACGCTAATCTGACCCAGATTTTACTCTAAACAACCAATAATTAGATTATAGATGTTTTCCTCCTGATGGTCCGGTCGACCCGGTTCTACTGGAACCAGAACATCTGCTCCACCTCCATCTGCTGTGGTTCTGACCCAAACCAACCTGTTCCCCTCCTGGCCTGTGGGGGCGCTGCACCAACAACCACTGAGGGAAACGACACAAAAACCTCTGAAGACACTGAGAGCAACTTCCTGCTTCACCAGATGGAAACAAGATGGAGGCGTCAGATTTTCTCTCTAAGCTAAAGACCAGGAGCCATTTCTGCTGCTAGCGCTAGGCTAGCACGTTAGCATTTACCCAGAATGCCCTGCGCCAGTCAATGCGAGCTGAGCTGCGCTGGTTGCTAGCGGTAAATAATTCTGTTAGCGTGACTGTGAATAGTTTAAATATTTTGTTCTTTCTGCGAGACGCCGACTGATAATCCCACAAGATTATAAAATTATTCACTTATCAAGTAGAAAAATCAAAGTCAAGGTTTGGAAATCACTCTAAACTTCTGTTTCCGTTTTCAGCCTCAGTTTGTTTCCTCATTACGTCACAAGATGGCGCCGAAGTTTACAGACGGCTGCAGCATCGCTCTGCATGTACAGCGATAAATAGTCATCATTATTAAATGGTGAAAGGTCAGAGGTTCAGTGGTGGCAGCATCATGCAGCATCCAGGTGAAGATCAGTTCCCTGGTTGAGAGAAAACGTTTCCCAGGAAGCTTTGTGGTGCGGAGCAAAGCTCCTGCAAAGCTCTGACTCATCTCTGATTTCAATTCCCAGGTTTTCCTGCTCAGATCCCAATCAGACTCTCTCCTCCAATCAGACATCAGAACGTCTGAACAAACCCAAGCAGCCGCAGGACGCCGCCACGCCGCTCCCCTCCTGGGGAGTCCGGCCTGAAACTTTGTGTTGTTCTGTTTTAGTCTCAGAGGAGAAACTGTGAGAAAAAAACCAAACCTGCCCTTCAGCCTGTAAACATGTAAACAACAGGAGGAAACGCTGCTGCAGCAAGTGGGTGTGAATAAACATGAGGGGGAATCTGCTTTCTGTCCAAACATCACGAAGTGCAGAGAGGAGAGAGAGGGGGCGGTGTGAAGGAAGAGAACATGATTACATGGAGGATAAAGAGAGAGAGTGGGAAGGAGGAGAGGAGTGGATTTGTGACGATCAAAGGAAAAACTGAGAAAAAAGATGAAAAATGGCAGAGAGGAGATCTGGATGGGGGGCGGAGGGAGAAACAGGATGGGATGAGAACAAATCGAGCGCACATTCAAACTGAAAAACACAGGAAGTTCTGCTCACAACACTTCCTGTCTGAAAAGCTGCGTTTCAATAAACGACAGATGTGATGTGTTAAACTGATGAACTAAATGAACGAGTTAAAGTTGCAGCTCTGTCGGAAACGGCGATCTGAACGATGACGGACTCAGCTCTGGATGATGTTCTGCTGAAAACATGGAGGCACAAACTGCTGCGTTTTTTGGTGTTTCCACAAATTCCTTTCATTGTTCGAAGATTTTTATCTGCAGTTTAAAATAATTGTATAAACTCCTCCGAGTTAACAACTTGTTTCCCACTAGAGCTGCATGTTGGATTGATTTTTCCACTCCTGTGGGAGGAGGAAGGAACCAAACACACTAATGAGATGGAAGAAGAAGAAATGCCTTGAATAGTAATAACTGCCTCTATGATAATAGACTGGCATCTTTAAAATTTAATAATAATGCCACGTCTGCTTTCGGCAACAAATGATATCTGGTTCTGTGGAAGGTTCTGAAATAAGAGGTTGGAGCGGGCGGAGGTGGAACAGGTGTGCAGCCATGGAGGAAAATAAATTGGATGCAGTAAATGGAGCATGAAGAGGAGGATGATTGATCAGCAGCAGCAGCAAAGAACCCATAATATACAAACATCAATCATACAATATGTGTTACAGTTAGAATAAACAAGTTAACTACGTGTCGTTCTTAAACTCCGACTGTTGACCTGGACATGAATATAAAACTATGAGACTTTAATGCATTTATTTTGATTCATTAGTTACAGGATTTTAACACATTACATTTTTTATGTTAAAAATGTTAACACAATTAATCATGTTTTTATCAATATTCAAAAGTTCCTGCTGGAACCTTGGTGTCTGTGTGTTTCTGCTACGCTCCTAAATGTGACGCACAGCTACGTTCGCTAACAGCAGCAGCTTCTGATTACACACTGCAGGTTCGTTTCTGCTCCAAACCATCTGATTGGACGCTGGAAAAGACTATTGTTGTGTTCAGATTGTGCTAAAAGGAGTTAGCCTATTAGCCAACATGCTGCTAATGCTAGCGTTGCTAATGCTAGCGTTGCTAATGCTAACGTTGCTAATGCTAACGTCCATATTTCTAAAGAAGCTCCATGAATGATCAGGGCTTCCTGAAGTTTTTCTCCAATCTGATGGAGAAACAGATTTAAAATAAATATTTGTTGTTTATTTATTCAATAGTAAAGCAGCAAAAATGGGTTTTAAGTTAAAAATGTTGCTTATTTTGTCAATGTAGAGCCTGAAATGACCTTCATTTCAGAACTTTAATCTTTAATCCCACCACTAAGATATTAATTTATCTGCTGCGTTGCTCAGACCAGAAAATCAGAAACTAAAACTCTGAAATGTTGCCGGTTTTTTGGTTCTGAAACATTTAAAGACGTCGATTTCAAGACTTTAACATGTTACAGGTTTCTCTTCTTAATGTCAGAAAATCAAATCTGACTGGTTTCCTTGGTGACGAATGAATTCATGTTTTAACGAACGTCTGGATGTCATGATGAATATTTATCTGCTCGTCTCATAAAAGCTTCTTCTTGTTTTAACTCCTCGGCTGTTGCTGGTTTTCTTCTTGGCGCCTAAAGTCGCCTCCTGGCCTCTGAGCAGCTTCACTGGTCACTGATGAAGTGCCTTGCTCAAGGGTCCGATCCCAGCTGGTCAGGTCATTAATCAGATCTTCATTCTGTCAGCGTTTCCCCGCCACTTTGGACCTGAACCTCTCAGCTTCCTGGACCAACTTTACTGCCAATTGTTCACATCTTCTTCTAATGTTTGTGCCTCACGTTGGTGTTTCCGTTTTGTTTCGTCTCGTTTTATTGTTACGTTTTGTTTGTCTTATTGTCTTGTCTCGTTTTGTCTCTCTTCGCCTCGCTGTGTTTCTGTCTGCGGCGTTTGGGCCGGCTGCTGGCAGCAGCCCAGCGCTCTGACTGAGAGGTTTTCACACAAACAGATGGTGGTGGCGCATTGTGAGGGTCTCTGGCAGCTGCATTGGGAGAAGCCGTGCCAGGAATCAGCCGGTGTGAAGGATCGGACCGAGATCAGAACCAGCTGTGATTGGGAAAATGTTTCTTTGTAACTTTTAGACCTGATTGGCTGCTGAAGTGAAGCTTTCCATGTTTCTCAGTTCAAACTGACGGCTGAGGTTTGATCTGTTTCCGCTCATGAACCAGATTCCCGCCTGCAGATCGTTTCCTCACTGGAATAAAGACAGAAAATATTCTACACAGCGACACCTGGAGGTCTGTCTGTCAGGGTCAAAGGTCAGGACTGTAGCCGCCCTCGTGTGACTCATCTGTTGTGTGTAACGGGCCAAAGGAACCAGCAGACGATCCTGGTGTATCGCAGCAGTCAGGCTGATTTATTCTAAGACAAGAATAAGGTCTGACCCTAACCCTGACCCCGACCCCGACCCCGACCCCGACCCTAACCCTATCCCTATCCCATCCCCATGAATTTTTTTAACCCAATTAGTGAGTTTTATAAGCCTAAGTTGTGTGTCTATGAGTTTGGGATTTATTTTAAGTTAAGAAAAACAGAAAGAAGGAAAGTAAAAGAGGGTGCTTAACAAAATTAAAGAAAGAAAAACAAACGCCTGAAGAAGACAAAACAAAAGTCGAAACGTCGCGAAAAGAAAATGCAGAAAGAAGAAACAAAGAAAAAGCAAAGAAAACAAAGATAAGTTAATTCCAATTCGCTGAACGTAGAGAAGAAAGAAGGGGGTGCCAAAAAACTAAGTTTGGTTTGGTTTTATTTTCAGTTTAGACACACACCTGAAAGGCAGGGTGGAGAGAGCACTTCCAACCCTCCGGCTGGGGGGTTGGCTCATTCCCCTACGTTGGCAGGTCAACTAAATAAATGTCACCAACGTGGGAATTAAACTCCAGATCTGCACTAAACATAAAACCGTTAGAGAAAAATATGAAACAACCGGTGAGTTTAGCAAACAGGCTTTTTAGGACATTTTGAATATTTTAATACATGAACTGAAGACAGCTCTGTACGCTCTGCTCTCCCCGGTGAACAGACAGGAAATGATGCGGAAACAGGAAACAAGAAAATAAAAGCTTCTCCACCAAAATAAAATACAATTCAAAAACCAAGAAAAACAAACATGCATCAATAATGAGGATGGGTTTGGGATGAAATATGAAGATTTTTAGACACTTGCTCCATCACCTGGACGCAGGCAGAGAGCAGGAAGCATCAGGCCACTTTGGGTTCAGGCTAAAATATAAAGTTACTGAATCAGAATAATTTAGTGAATGAATCGGTTTCCAATTTAAATTCAAGAATCTTTTATTTATCCCAACAGGAAACTGAATATTGTAACTCATTTTAATTCAAATTGTTCAGTTACTGCTGATGGCTCTTTTCAGGACAGATCTCCTGCAGCAGTCTGTGTTGCAGCACCGTTGAATACGCCTCCGACTGAAGACAGGTTTTCTTCTCAGTCTGATGAAGAGGATTATCAGGCTGGTTCATCATTTTCTTGATTTTGTGTAAAATCACATGGAAAGAAGTGAAAACTGTTTCTGATCTGTTTCACTTCCTGTAGCAACAAACTGAAAACAAATCTCCAGTTTTCTTTCTGCAACACGTTAATAGTTTCTTTATATTAAGCTTCGATAAAGCCGTAATAATTCTTCGTGATGCTAACACGTCTGGATTATTAACGTTATTATTGTTTTATGTTTGATGGCGGAGCTGCAGGTCGGATTCCCGCTGCAGACGGAGGAAACAGACTGAAGGATTTCCTGCTGATCCTCTCAGGTAAATGAAACTGTTTCATATTTCTCATCAAACAGAAATGATTTCAGAGAAATCTGATCTGATCCTCATCCAGTGGAAGAAAACATTTCTGTTCCTGAACAAAGATTCAGATTGAAACTGGAGGAGATTTTAGCTTCGTTGTTTAATTCTGCAAAACAGGAAATCATTTCTGACAGAGAATTAAATCTGTTTGAACCTTTAAATGTTTAAATCGTTCAAACTAAATTCTGCTGGTTTTATGGAAACGAGTTTTAAAGGAACCAGAAGTTTAAACAAGCTGCTGATTATTTATAGCACTAAATATTACAGAAATATTCCCAAAAACTCAAATATTAACGTGAATCAACTTTCATTATCAGTTCTGACGACTTGAAGTCCAGAATGTGTCGCTAGAAAAATCCTGGTTTTGTTCTCATGAATCAGAAAGTTTATTATTACATTCATTTGATCAGAAATATTAGAATAAATAAAACATATTTTATTGATGACTGTCAGCCTGTTTCTGCTTCAAAACTTTTTATTATTATTATTATTAGAATTTAATTTTCCACTTTTTAAAATAAATATATCAAATGTTTCTAACATGATTTAGGACAACGAAGAAACGTCTGAGAAATACATTTTGATGATAAACTTTGAATAACTCTGAAACTCCTGCCTGTTTGTGGGACTTTGCTCCTCAGGTGCCTGGCTGCTCTCTGTTGCCTAGCAACCCCCTGATTGCCCATTAAGCGTCACATCCAGTCTGAATTAAGAACGTCTCGTTAAAATTAAAAGCGCACAATAGGTTTATTTGTCCCATTGATGTGGAGGAAATCGGTTCGGAGGATTCTGGGAAAAACCTCTTCATGCTGCTTTTATTAGCGTTTTCATCCCACAGTTCCCATTACAGCCAACTGGGAATTCTGGTTTGTAAGTAACGATTTCCTCCAAACAGTTTAGCACACAGAGTCGCTGTGACGTTCAGCTGAATCCCGGTCCGGAGGAACGCAGAGTCAGCAGATATTCAGATGGTTTCTGGGGCCAAAGTTCATGCTGCTGCAGCATCAAACTGCTGAACGGGCCTCATTCTGCCGGACCGGACCGGACCGGACCGGACCCGGCAACGGGTCCCACTGGCACCAGCAGCACTGCGGATGCGGCCAGAAAGGCAGTCAGAGCAGAGAACCGGATAGAACCGGATAGAACAGGAGAGAACAGGACAGAACCGGAGAGAACCGGATAGAACCGGATAGAACAGGAGAGAACCGGATAGAACCGGAGAGAACAGGAGAGAACCGGATAGAACCGGATAGAACAGGAGAGAACAGGACAAAACCGGATAGAACCAGATAGAACAGGAGAGAACCGGATAGAACCGGAGAGAACAGGACAGAACCGGATAGAACCAGATAGAACAGGAGAGAACCGGATAGAACCAGAGAGAACTGGAGAGAACAGGAGAGAACCGGATAGAACCGGAGAGAACAGGACAGAACTGGATAGAACCAGAGAGAACTGGAGAGAACAGGATAGAACTGGATAGAACCAGAGAGAACCGGAGAGAACCGGCCTCTGCTTCCAGCCTCCTCCTCGAGCTGACTCAGCTTTTTACGCTTCGTCTGGAGCAGAAACTCGTAAAGTTATCACATCACATTCAAACTCAGACAAAAGGGAAAAGTTCATCAGAGTCGCAGCTCCAGGTCTTTATCAATGCCTCCGTCTCCATGGAAACAGGAGTTTGGTCAGTTGGAACAGAGAGGATGGAGGCTGATGGGGCCACACACACACACACACACACGCACACACCCACACGTACACACACACATACGCACACACACACATACGCACACACGCGCACACACACACGCACACACACCCACACGTACACACACACACACACACACACACACACACCCACACACACACACACACCCACACGTACACATACGCACACACACACATACGCACACACACACATACGCACACACGCGCACACACACACACACACACACGCACACACCCACACGTACACACACACACCCACACGCACACCCACACACACACATACGCACACACGCGCACACACACACACCCACACACACACACACACACACATACACATACGCACACACACACATACGCACACACGCGCACACACATACGCACACACACACATACGCACACACGCGCACACACATACGCACACACACACACACACACACACACCCACACACCCACATACACACACCGTGTTTCCACTGTCGCTGCGAATCGTCTAAAGATCTCGGTTCTAAATCAGCAGCTCTCATGTTTCCACTGAAAGAATAAAGATTTTAGATTTCTGACCTTTAAACAGGAAGTTGTTTAATTGGATCATTTTAGCGTTTGATTAATAATCAATAAAGAGCCGGTGACGGTCGGTGAAGGACAGAGACGCTCTGCCAGCAGCAGGTTCTGCTTGTGGAAAAACATTTTTGACCAGATTTAATTTATCTCCTTATAAATTAATTTTAATTGTTACATTTTGCCTTTCATTGCTGGAAGCTTAAGACCGAAAAATAAAAACATTTATTTTGTTCTTTTTTAGTAGAATATGATAAAAATGTTCCGATTCTCTGATTGTTTCATTTAAATGTAAAAATCCAGTTTTCCTTTCAGTTAGATCTCAGCTCTAATTAAGAGTGAAATATTATTTTTGTTTCTTCTCTGCAGGTTTTAGTTTCTGTTTGAGGAGAAATAAACTGATTCATCTGGAAGGAAAATGATGTTTTACTGAAAATGTTTCTGTTTGTGGACGTCCATCATCCTTCCATGGACTCTAAACCAAACGCCTGAAACCGACTCAGGAAGCATCCGGTCGCTGCAGCTGCAGCATCCGCCATGATGCTGCAGCTGCACAAAACATTTTGTGGAGAGTGAAATTCAGATGGAAAACACGGAGCAGCGTCTGACCTGCATAAGTACTCGCACTCCATCTGATCTCAATTTAGCCGAACACGAGCGGCGGATGTTCCCGCTGTTTGTCTCTCCACTCAGCTGTGGAGTGGAAATGACGGGTTTGTGCTGCTCTCTGACCCCATCACTCTGGAAACCTGGAGCCCTGGAACGTTCCTGACTGAAGGAGCGTTCATGAGCTGCAAGGCAGGAACATAAAGAATAAAACCAACAGAGCGTCAGTTGAAGTGACCAAAAGCAGATTTTCTACAATAAAATGTGTTTTTATCAACACAGAGCAGAGCAGGACTTCAGCCCAACCTGGTCTGCATCGTCCCACCGCAGTTTGTAAAATTACACAGTAAAAAATTAACAGCAATAATTTCATTTATTTAGATGAACATAAAAGGAATTGGTGTTCATTTTTCAGCCAAATTTTAAAAACTAAACATTTTACTTACCAGCTAATATTTAGTTTATAAAGTTGATATTTAGTTTTCAAATGTTTAGTTTGAATTTAGTTGGGAAACTAAATATTTATTTCACCTACTGGCTTGACTGCAGAGCCGGATGTTGATGAGGAAGCGGTTGCTATGGAAACACGAGTAAACGTTAAATATACGGACGTTGGTGACCTTGATTAAAAAAATAAATGTTTTTAGCAGCAGAGAGATCCACAAAACCAGCTTTTATTTTGATATTCCACTTCCTCTTATCAACAGGTCATGCTTGTTAGCATTTAGCTCGCAACCAGAGTATTTATTAGTTAGCGAGCTAAATATTTAGCTTTTCAGTTAGCAATTACTAGATCAGTTGCTGATTCTTTCAGTAATGATTCATCCTGGTTAATAATAAATCCTGGATAAGATGGAAATGATTGATTTGTCTTCGTGTGATTGGCCGACGCTCAGCAGCTTGTGGTGATTTTATTCTATATGTTGAATAAATCTGTATCTTTACATGAGAAAGGTCCAGATAAAAGCCTGGGATGAAGTTCAGCCTCAGGATGGAGATGTGAAGCTGATCACAGCCTCGTCGCCGTCGGTAACAAGAGCATCACCAGGATTTACAGCAACCAGGCCAAGAGATTATTATTCACTCATGTGTCTGAACCTCATCTGATTCAGAATCACACACAACTCTGAACTTTACATATTTAGAAATATTTGCGTCAGATTTACGGTCGTACCAGAAACTGGTGAGTACAAAGGTTCCAGCTGAACCATCATACTGATGAGAAAAGGTTCTGCTGTCTTTATGTTTAGCAAATGTTTTTATTTAAATATTCTTGGTTCTAATGAAACAGTAAATATAATAAATATATTATTTATCCAGTGAAACTCCGTGGTTGAGCTGATGAGTTTCTATGTTCAGGTTTCATTCAGTTGTTGCTGCTTGGCAGCTTCTGCGGTTCTGCCTGTTCTCCAGTTTTCATTCATTAATCCTCCACTTCAGAACGTATGGATGATTAAACATAAGCTACATCCAATTAAAATTAAACTCCCGTAATAAAATCCACAAGCTCTGTTGTCAGAGTTTCACATTTAAGCAGCCGACATAAACTGTAATTATCCTTTCATTTGCATCATCCTGGATGCTGAGGCAGCAGAACGAAGGGCGGAGCAGAGACTCGGCGAAACCAGGGGAGGATGAAGACGTCATCCAGGAGGCCGAGGTCAGAGGTCAGCGACACAGACGGGCCGAACCAGGCCACACAGTGTGAAGCAGCAGGTGATATGTTCACAGTGTTTATTCATTATGTTATCAGATTTTCAGAAAGATGAAGATGTGAAAGTGAAAAAGAAATCTGCATCTTCTAAGGAAGTTAGAATTTAACGTATTGATCTTTGAACTTAACGTAACATGAGACAAAATCACCAAGTTAATATGAGAGGGAAAAATCTTCACAACAAACTGAACATGTTTAGTTTCAGGCAGGTAAACAGGAGCGCCTGCGTTCGGGCGATGCGTTCGGCCGCTGCGTTCGGGCGATGCGTTCGGGCGCTGCTTTCGGGCGCTGCGTTCGGGCGATGCGTTCGGGCGCTGCTTTCGGGCGCTGCGTTCGGGCGATGCGTTCGGGCGCTGCTTTCGGGCGATGCGTTCGGGCGATGCGTTCGGGCGCTGCATTCGGGCGATGCGTTCGGGCGATGCGTTCGGCCGCTGCGTTCGGGCGATGCGTTCGGCCGCTGCGTTCGGGCGATGCGTTCGGGCGCTGCGTTCGGGCAATGCGTTCGGCCGCTGCGTTCGGGCGATGCGTTCGGGCGCTGCGTTCGGGCGATGCGTTCGGCCGCTGCGTTCGGGCGATGCGTTCGGGCGATGCGTTCGGGCGATGCGTTCGGCCGCTGCGTTCGGGCGATGCGTTCGGGCGCTGCGTTCGGGCGATGCGTTCGGCCGCTGCGTTCGGGCGATGCGTTCGGGCGATGCGTTCGGGCGATGCGTTCGGGCGATGCGTTCGGGCGCTGCGTTCGGCCGCTGCGTTCGGGCGATGCGTTCGGGCGCTGCGTTCGGGCGATGCGTTCGGGCGATGCGTTCGGGCGCTGCGTTCGGGCGATGCGTTCGGCCGCTGCGTTCGGGCGATGCGTTCGGCCGCTGCGTTCGGCGATGCGTTCGGGCGCTGCGTTCGGGCGATGCGTTCGGCGCTGCGTTCGGGCGATGCGTTCGGCCGCTGCGTTCGGGCGATGCGTTCGGGCGCTGCGTTCGGGCAATGCGTTCGCCGCTGCGTTCGGGCGATGCGTTCGGGCGCTGCGTTCGGGCGATGCGTTCGGCCGCTGCGTTCGGGCGATGCGTTCGGGCGATGCGTTCGGCGATGCGTTCGGCCGCTGCGTTCGGGCGATGCGTTCGGGCGCTGCGTTCGGGCGATGCGTTCGGCCGCTGCGTTCGGGCGATGCGTTCGGGCGCTGCGTTCGGGCGATGCGTTCGGGCGATGCGTTCGGGCGCTGCGTTCGGCCGCTGCGTTCGGGCGATGCGTTCGGGCGCTGCGTTCGGGCGATGCGTTCGGGCGATGCGTTCGGGCGCTGCGTTCGGGCGATGCGTTCGGCCGCTGCGTTCGGGCGATGCGTTCGGCCGCTGCGTTCGGGCGATGCGTTCGGGCGCTGCGTTCGGGCGATGCGTTCGGCCGCTGCGTTCGGGCGATGCGTTCCGGCGCTGCGTTCGGGCGATGCGTTCGCCGCTGCGTTCGGGCGATGCGTTCGGGCGCTGCGTTCGGGCGATGCGTTCGGGCGATGCGTTCCGGCGCTGCGTTCGGCGCGCTGCATTCGGGCGATGCGTTCGGGCGATGCGTTTGGGCGCTGCATTCGGGCGAGGCGTTCGGCCGCTGCGTTCGGCCGCTGCGTTCGGGCGATGCGTTCGGCCGCTGCGTTCGGGCGATGCGTTCGGGCGCTGCGTTCGGGCGATGCGTTCGGGCGATGCGTTCGGGCGCTGCGTTCGGGCGATGCGTTCGGCCGCTGCGTTCGGGCGATGCGTTCGGGCGCTGCGTTCGGGCGATGCGTTCGGGCGATGCGTTCGGCCGCTGCGTTCGGGCGATGCGTTCGGCCGCTGCGTTCGGGCGATGCGTTCGGCCGCTGCGTTCGGGCGATGCGTTCGGCCGCTGCGTTCGGGCGATGCGTTCGGGCGATGCGTTCGGCCGCTGCGTTCGGGCGATGCGTTCGGGCGCTGCGTTCGGGCGATGCGTTCGGGCGATGCGTTCAGGTCCTTCTATGAACCAGAGAATCAGCTGAAATTTTCCCGGCAGGACTCAGAAAAATGTTTTCTGTCTGATTCTTCAAGGTTCTGCTGAAATCTGGGACATTTGCTGTTACGTAACGTAGCAGTTTTACAACAGAGGAGAAAAGTGCAGGAAAGACGAAGGTTCAGCTCAGCGACTGACTTCTCAGCACAGATAAACAGTGAAAGACTCAGTGATGCAACAGGCAGGAAACAAAGGAGACAAAGCAGCGCAGAGAATGACTGACGGAGGCTGGAAGCCTGCAGACCTGCTGAGACGTGAAAGTCGACTTCACCTGAAACTCATCCAGACTCTCAGCAGCAGCTGTTTGTTTTCTGACTGTTGTGGTCTGGAGATGAAGAGCAGAAACGTCCAGGAGAATCTGAAAACCGTTTTTCTCTCAGCTGTCTGATACACTTTTCTTTCTGTTCTGTTAGTTTGTGTTTCTGAACCAAAGGCGTCAGCAGATCTTTAAAGCTGATGGCGTGCCTTGAAGTTTCCGTGTGAAATGCAGCCTGGCTCTGGAGATTAACTCAAGTTTTTTAAACTGTAACTCGTCTTTGATCTTCGGTATGTGGGTCACCGTCGTACCTGCCTGAGAAACCGAAATGAGAAACCGTCAGGCAGCGAGAGAGACGCCTGCTGCACCTTTCACACACCTTCAGATGTTCACTTTCCCCCAATGTCAAACGTTTTTACAGGTGAATCCTAAACGTGCGGCGGGTTTTTCTGTTCAGCTCTCTGTGTCAAAACTCACTTCACAGGCTGCAGCTCCGACATTTTATATTCAGATTCAAAAACACGCAGCTGGACTTTGTCAGTCAGTTTTCTTAGGACATTCCCCTCCATCAGTCCGGGCGACCCGGTTCTACTGGAACCAGAACATCTGCTCCTCCTCCAGCTGCTGTGGTTCTGACCCAAACCAACCTGTTCCCCTCCTGGCCTGTGGGGGCGCTGCACCAACAACCACTGAAAGAAACGACACAAAAACCTCTGATGACGCTGAGAGCAACTTCCTTTTTCACCAGATGGAAACAAGATGGAGGCGTCAGATTTTAGTGTTGGAGGATTTCTCTTTAAGCTAAAGACCAGGAGCCATTTCTGCTGCTAGTGCTAGGCTAGCATGTTAGCTTTGGTTACCCAGAATGCCCTGCATTCTGGTTTCTGGCCCTGCCCTGCATGCAGAATGGGCATTCTTGGTTCTGGGTAACCAGAACCCAGGGCATTCTGGGTAACCAAAATGCTGCCAGCTGCTGGCAGAGCTAACCGCTGGAGCAGAGCGTAACCGCTAGCAGAGCTAGCCGCTGGCAGAGCTAACTGCTAGCAGAGCTAACCGCTAGCAGAGCTAACTGCTAGCAGAGCTAACCGCTAGCAGAGCTAACTGCTAGCAGAGCTAGCTGCGGGCAGAGCTAACTGCTAGCAGAGCTAACTGCTGGAGTTGCTGATGGGCCTCATATTATAGCCGGATCATAATTCTGTTCACGTCTCCCAGGTATACTGAGTTTCTGCCAAATAAAGCGCTGGTAGAAGATCAGGAGGTTCTGATGGGCCGACGTGTCGGTTCTGTCTCATCCTGTCACTGAAGCAGAGATGGCAGACAGTTTCTGTTCCCCTGCAGAGCTGCAGCTGTCACGCTTCCTCCTACGCTGCTGTCACCGCAGCTGATAGGAAAACCTTCACCTGAGATGATGACGGTTCTGCAGGCCCAGTTCTGGAGAACCCAAATCTGTTTTATCAGTCTGATGATAAATCATTATCACGCGTTTTCTAAAAGCTGCAGAGGAAAGAAAAACAGCTGAGATGTTTTAAATGTTTTCTTTCTGACTAAAACCTTCAGTAAATCAGTTGTTACATTTTAAAACCTCACAAAGTTTGAAACGTTTCTAATCATAAAATGTGTCTCATTTTGTCAGATGAGACCCAAAACAGAGCCAGCCCTGTTCAGTCCAATTCGATCGAAATCCAGTCCGTCCACCCAGAAAATCCGGTTCGGTTAGTGACCTCTAATCGACCTCTGACCTCTGGTCCCCCAATTCTGGGTCTGGGGTCAGTTGAAGTGAAGTTGCTCTCAGTGTCTTCAGAGGTTTTTGTGTCGTTTCCTTCAGTGGTTGTTTGTGCAGCGCCCCCACAGGCCAGGAGGTGAACAGGTTGGTTTGGGTCAGAGCCACAGCAGCTGGAGGCGGAGCAGATGTTCTGGTTCCGGTAGAACCGGGTCGCCCGGACCATCAGGAGGGAAACATCTGAGTTTCAACAGTTGATCGTTCAGCAGATTATTTCCAACAGGACAACATCTCAGACAGCTGCCAGTGTCTGAGATGTCCACAGTGTCCACAGGCGTCAGGTTAAAGGTTAAAGGTTAGATTTTTAACTCCTCTGGATCCTGGATGAAGACAGAACCAGGAGGAAGATGCAGATTCTGTCCACCGTCTGGTGATCCGGAGTGTTTTTGTGGCTTTATGTGGATATAAGATGAAGACCCTGGCAGCGGAGGAGGCGGCTGATGGATGGCGCCTCTCAGGACCGGCTTTAGCGGAGCGCCGCTGATCTCAGCTACAGGAGCGTGTAATAACTGCTGAGGAGTTTTAATGGCTTCAAAGCCCTCAGAGATCTGCTGAACTCCTCGCCATCCATCTCCCTGCGTTAAACTGTCGCCGTCCTGCCTCTCCATTTATCAGAGCGCCGCTCCTCCATCGCCGGCCCGGCCCGGCTGGTTCTGCCCGCTCAGCTCGCTGCAGCTGCTACAAACCCCGCAACAGGTGAAACGCTCTGAACACGCTGATTCCTCCGATCCGGTCCGGCTCGGTCCGGTAACAGGGAGCTGATCTGATTGGATGAAATCGATCGCCTTCATTAAGTTCATTTCCGTCAGACGATTAATAGACCAGCTCTGGTGAAACCTGCATTAAATCATCATGTTTCAGATGTTGATGCTTCATTAGCTCAGGATTTTAGTCTTACTTCCTGTTTCAGCGGCACTGCACAGGTTCAATTCCCAGCTTTCAATCCTGGTTTGGGTCTTTCTGTTGAGAACAGAACGATGTTGGAGGCGCTCAGCAGCTGGCTTTTCTCCCATGATGCATCTCTGCAGCTCTCTGGTGTCTCCAAGCAGAGAAGCTTTAAGTTAGCAAACTGCTAGCCCCTCCTGCTAATCTCCTGCTAGCCTCCTGCCCCTCATGCTAAGCTCATCCTGTCACAACATTGAAGCCCAGCTGAGCTGCCAAAGCTAACAGAGCTAACTCTTAGTGAGCTTCAATCATCCAGATAATTAATTTTGAAGAGAGAAACTAATTGCCAATTAAAAGCTGAATGAATCCTTTGTAGCCGTTTGAATGGAGCAGGATGGAGAGCTGCTGCTCTTTGTTTCTGTTCCTGTTTGAATCCCAGAGGAACCAGAGCCGGTTCTGAGCTTCAGACCCGGTTCTGCTGTGGTTGACAGAACCACCTGTTCAAGTCTGATGTGTCTTAAAGGGCCAGTATCATGTAAAATGCACTTCCCAGCGTTGCATGGTGTTGTCGTCGACCTGGAGCTTCGAGTCGTTTCTGCTCAGGTTTAATATTTATCACGTTCAGCTGAGAGCCGCTTCCCAACCTGCTGCTCACTGATTATATTCACATTTCATTCAGATCACTTCGCGCCTCCAGTCTGTAAGTCGGGCTCAAGGGTTGAAGCAGCATCTTTATGGCAGCATCTTTATGGTTCTCTCAGCGGGTCGGCTCGTCGCTCATGCTGCTGAGAAATACAGGAATCTGATCTTGTATGTGTGTGGCGACAGTGGGAAGCAACAACTCCTTGTTAACAGGAAGAAACCTGCAGCAGAACCAGAGCCAGACTCCGGCAGCAGACAGAATCATGTAGCGATGAGTCCAGATAAATGTCGGAGCAGGAGGAGGAAGGAAGTGAAGTCATTTATTTACATGAAAGTTCCTCTTTGATCCTGATCATGTGACCTGGTTGGGTCTCCATTCTCACTGGTTTCTGTGCTAAAACCCAGTTTGTCTGGTTTAATGGGAGTTTGAGGTTTTGTTTCATATTGATTTAAATCGCTGGTTCACTTCCAACGTTGGAATAATGTGATGTGGAAACATCTGCCAGTTTTTAATCAACATTCTGCTGAAAAGTTATTTGTAAATTAGTTTTGTCTTATTTCACCTGAACTAAGACATTTTCAGGAGGAACTAAAGAAAAATCCTTTGTAATGTTTTGTGTTTCTAAGGTGAAAGCAGCTCAACTTTCTGACAGATTTCCAGCAGAGGGAAGTCTGTCCGTCCGTCTGGTCAACCTGTCCCGCCGAACGCTGCTGGGAATTGCTTTTAACAGCTTTCACAATTTGAAGAAGTAATTTAGATGTTTTTCTGCCCGTTCCTCATCTGTCATCACCTCCAGGTTCCTGGCACGCCCGCTGCCGGATCGTACGGTTCTGAGAGCTTTCAGCAACGTTCAGTCATCCTCAGCCGGATCAGAACGCGGCGTGCTTTCAGCCCGGCCGAGCGGGAATGTTCACTGAGCTGTCACGGCTCACAGTGGCAGTAACACGTTTAATGATTCCCATTAAAACAGGATCTGCTGCCAGAACTGAAGAGAAACATTTGATCATTTTAGCCGAAAGAATAAAGTGTTTCTGCTCTGCTGGAGAAAAAACATGACCAAGAGGATTAAACTGGATTTCTATCAAACCGGAACCAAAGAAACCAAACGTCTCAGGCCACGCCCACCGCCATCCTCACACACAGGATCATTCAGCGCTGCGTTCATGATGTTTTTAATCTCTGAACAGTAAATGAGGCTGCAGCTGAATGAGACCAGAAGCTCTGCTGGTTCTGACCCGCAACCTGCTGGCAGCGCTAGGCAGAAAACAGGATCAGTACAGCAGCAGCGTTAGCATCACTGAAGTGTTAGCATCTCTGAAGGGTTAGCATCACTGAAGGGTTAGCATCTCTGAAGTGTTAGCGTCTGTGAAGTGTTAGCATCACTGAAGTGTTAGCATCACTGAAGGGTTAGCATCACTGAAGTGTTAGCGTCTGTGAAGTGTTAGCATCACTGAAGTGTTAGCATCTCTGAAGGGTTAGCATCACTGAAGTGTTAGCGTCTGTAAAGTGTTAGCATCACTGAAGTGTTAGCATCTCTGAAGGGTTAGCATCACTGAAGGGTTAGCATCACTGAAGTGTTAGCGTCTGTGAAGTGTTAGCATCACTGAAGGGTTAGCATCTCTGAAACGTTAGCGTCTCTGAAGCGTTAGTGTCTGTGAAGGGTTAGCATCACTGAAGCGTTAGCATCTCTGAAGGGTTAGCATCACTGAAGCGTTAGCATCACTGAAGTGTTAGCGTCTGTGAAGGGTTAGCATCTCTGAAGCGTTAGCGTCTGTGAAGTGTTAGCATCTCTGAAGCGTTAGCGTCTCTGAAGCGTTAGTGTCTCTGAAGGGTTAGCATCTCTGAAAGGTTAGCATCTCTGAAGCGTTAGCGTCTCTGAAGCGTTAGCGTCCCTGAAGGGTTAGCATCACTGAAGTGTTAGCGTCTGTGAAGTGTTAGCATCACTGAAGTGTTAGCATCTCTGAAGGGTTAGCATCACTGAAGTGTTAGCGTCTGTAAAGTGTTAGCATCACTGAAGTGTTAGCATCTCTGAAGCGTTAGCGTCTCTGAAGCGTTAGTGTCTCTGAAGGGTTAGCATCTCTGAAAGGTTAGCATCTCTGAAGCGTTAGCGTCTCTGAAGCGTTAGCGTCCCTGAAGCGTTAGTGTCTCTGAAGGGTTAGCATCTCTGAAGCGTTAGCATCTCTGAAAGGTTAGCATCACTGAAGCGTTAGCATCACTGAAGTGTTAGCGTCTGTGAAGGGTTAGCATCTCTGAAGCGTTAGCGTCTGTGAAGTGTTAGCATCTCTGAAGCGTTAGCATCTCTGAAGCGTTAGCGTCTCTGAAGCGTTAGCGTCTCTGAAGCGTTAGCGTCTCTGAAGCATTAGTGTCTGCGACGTCCACCAGTTGCTCTGGTTTGCTGCAGATTGAAAGCAGAAGTTGGAAGATTGAGACTAACAGAAATCCAGGATCATACCTTCTTCTCCTCTTCCTCTCCATGTTCCTCTCCCTCCAGGTCACACCTGCTCAGGCTCAGTTTCTTTCTGAAACGAGGCAGCTGTGTGAAACCTCCTCAGGCATGATGGGAAGTCATTGCTGAGCCTAAGGGGAGAACCGCCGCCGTCATGCAGTGATCACGTCCAAACAGTGGGTTTAACGGCGCCACGGCCAGGAGTCCGTTTCCATTTAATAAAGCTTTAAAAGCTTCTGTCGCCTCCTCTTCGCCTCTCCTCCTTTACGGCTGCCGCTGAGTGTTTTATGGAGATGCATGAGCATCATAAAAATGTGTTTAGCTTTCCGCATCGCTCTTATTGCCTCCCATGATTGTAATGGACACATTGAAGCGATGTTGTCTATAAAACACACATTAGTCACGTCAATAAGAGGCGTCCCCAGAGTGCAGGTATGTGCAAACATCCTACGCTCCCAGAGCCCGTCTCCTGGCTGCGCCCGCCCCCGCTGTAAGAAGCTCCGCCTCCTCACCCTGCAGTGTAACCAGCGGAGCGGCGAGGCACATGAACAGTCTGGGTGAAGAAACTTCCTGATTTGTGCTCCATCATTCATGGAACCTGAAACCTGCAGCTGATCGTTTCCTCTCCATCCGCAAAAACTGAACGAATCATTTCTGTCACCCAAAGAGGTTTCACCTGTTCCAGGAAGCATAAACCAGCAGGCACTGCCCGTTGCCTAGCAACCCCACCGAAGCCTCGCCCGTTGCCTGGCAACTCCCACTTTCTTGCTGTTGACTTCCAGGAACCACTTACTGGATTCTTGTGCAGGAGGCTCCACTAATGCTTTTCAAAGATGTGGCTCTATTTGCAGCCATTTTCAGGTGTGAATGGAAACATTGTGTTGGGGGCGCCAACTCATCATCAAGATTTAAAATGCCGGAGGCCCTAAAACAGCTCAAAACAGGCAGAACTGATCAGACTGCAGTCTGGTCATCTCAGAATGATTTTAGATCAAATGTTTAAGGAACACTAGATCAGGTCAGGACAGTAGATCTAACCTGATCTAGGAAGCATTCTGCCTTTAAGCGTCGTTCCTCCTGGGAACAAAATGTTCGTCGGCCATGATGGAAGCGTCTGATCGGAGCTGCAGGTCATGAAGTTAAGAAATCTCTCCATCAATACTTTTAGCTATGAAAGCTGTACTTCAGCTCATACTCCGGAGTTTAGGCAGTAAAATAGCTCCATATCAGCGTGATGAGACGTTCCCACCAACGTCTCCATGGTGATAAAACAAACCTCCAGGTCAAGTTTCTACTAAAGAAGCTGTTTGTCCCTCACTCTGTTCATCTAATCATCTCACAGATCATAATCTGTCTGCTGGTCATCCAGGGGTCGCCCAGGGGTCATCCAGGGGTCACCCAGGAGTTACCCAGGGGTCACCGGTTGAGGAGCAGATCCTCTCTGCAGACGTGTCTCTACATGTGTGCAGCTTTAGAACGAATCAGGTTGTAAATCTGTTGACGGGACCCTGTGCTCCGCTCTGATATTTTCGTGCTTCGTTAATCTGCGGCGTAAAGGTCACAGGAGAGCCGAGTGAAGATGGAGAGTTCATCCTAATGACCGACGAGGCGATGCAGAGGAGGAACTGTGAGGCAAAGTCCTGCTGGAGGCGGATCAGCGAGCAGAAAACCTGCAGAAAACTTTACAAAACGTGACGGAAAACAAAGTTCAGCTTCAGTGACTTGAGGACAAAAACTCCAACTAAACTAATGAAACGAGAGAAAGAGGAGCTGAGGAAATGATCTGGCGTTACTGTGTCTTTAAGAGCTGGAGCAGAACGGATGATGATGATGATGATGATGATGTTATTGATGATGAAGAAAACAAAACATTCATCTGAGGTCAGGATCCCTGAGACACTGGGAGAAACTCAGTAACAGTTGAATAGTTTATCAGCTTCCTGCTGAAACAGAACCAAGCAGAATCTCTACGGAGCTAAAGTAGGGCCATAAAATTTGACTGAAAAATTGAAACTGAAAAATGATTTTCCACCAAAAAGCTTTAAGCTGAAGAGCAGTTTTGCATTTTGAAATCATTATTTTGAAACTGAAAATGAATATTCAATTTCAAAATAAAAAACAGCCGATAAACTGAACAGTTGAAATTTTCTGGGGTTTTTTTCAATTCAGTTTAAAAACTTTTTTCAGTTCCACATCTTTATGGCCCCATTGGAGCGCCGTAGACTGACCCATGGAGCTGAAGTCCTGGGCCCGGTTTGGACCTGGACCTGGTTCTGTCTGAACCCGGTTTGGACCTGGTTCTGTTAGCTTGCTAACTGAACATTTAGCAGACATGTGTTTAGCTATAAACAAATATATAAGCTAATTTAGCTAAAGAGATCATTTAGCTTTAGCTATGTAGCTGATAGCTAAAGCTAAATATTCAGCTGTAGCTAAAAACTAATGAAGCTGAAAGTAATAATGATCATTTATGCATTCAAACATCCATAATGTTGTTTTGCAGACGTTCTCCAGCAGATGTTCTCCGTTGTTTCCAGCCGCAGATCCAACCGGATCAGGAGGAATCAGCTCAGCCAGGTGGTTCTGAAGGATCCAGGAAGCTTTCGTGTCCTCGTTTCTCCTCTCTCTGAGAAACAGACTGAATGTCTCTCTGTTCCTGACTCGGTTCTTCGGTGTGTTTCCTCTCTGAATCGTCGTCTCTGTTCCGGGTGTTAAAACTCTTCCTGTCTCGTCTGCAGGTAGGAGGTTCACAGGATGAAGCTTTGTGTGTTTCAGTTTGGATCTTCTGCAGCGGTTGGAGCAAAGTGTCGTCTGAGGAGGAAGGTTCATCTGAGCTTAAACTGACACCAAACAGGTTTTACATCTTCAAGGTTCGTTTGAGGAAAAGCGGATTTAGATTGTCGGAATGTGTGAAACGCTTTTCTGTCTCTTCTGTTTTACCTTCTGTCGTATCCCGCCTCCGTTATCGCCTCGCTGTGTTTCAGCAGCCAGCCTCCCATGTCTGCCTTCCTGCTGCTTGTCTTCTTCTCCTGCAGCTCATTTCTGTTTCTGTTGGGTTTTACTGAGGGTCTGACCGGCCTTCCACTGTTTCTCCTCGTGGCTCTTTGTAGAAGTTTTTATCATTTTAACTGGATCCAGTAAAACCAGTCTAAATCCTGATGTCAAACCCAAACTGTGTCCGAGTTTCAACCATCTACTTCTTTTCACTGCTGAGAGGATGTCGCTGTCCGTCAGATTTACTGCCGTACCAGAAACACACAAATACGAAGGTTCCAGTCGAGGGAAAAAATGTGATTAATTGCATTAAAATTGCTGTAATTAATGAGTCAAAATGAACGCGCTAAAGTCCCAGTCCTAATAAATGTATAATTATTTGAAGTGATTATCTTCTCCAGTTGTTCTGGAAATTGATCCTAATTGTCAGCAACTCGCCTGGATCAAGTTTTTGTTCTTCTTCTGGTTCTTCCTCATGAATGTGAATATTTATGACAAACAAACCCTTTTAAGGAAAAATAAACTACAGGAGTAGATAAACATCAAACATGTACATTAACAGCTAAAGTGCATCATGGACATTGTTTAGTGTGTAAGATGTAGAGCTCAGACAGATGAGAAGTCGTCTGTTTCTGTGCAGAGTCTGAGGAAAAATCTTTCTGCTTCACATCAGTTTTCTCTTCATCCAGTCAATCAGCTGGAGTCGGATCAGAGATGTGGGTCAGACGAAAGCAGGACATTAGCTCAGAGAATCAGGTTAACCTAGATCTCTTCTTCTTCTTCTTCTTCTGATATTAACATGGCCTCCGGTGGAAGTAAGTGATTATATCAGAGACGTTTTCTGGCACCTGGAATACGAGCGTCTTCTCTGGAACGAATGTCTGCCTCGTCTTCCCTTTTTGTAGGAAGTAACAGAGAAAAGTTTCCTCCAACCAGAGAAAATCCAACCATTTAAATCTTCTGCTCTGATTCTGCTCAGATGGACGGTGTTTCTAGGCGTTGAGGATCGGTTCTGGTGGGTCGGGTCTCTGCGATTTGCAGGTGAAATGGTTCTGGTGATTTCATCAGGTCGTGACCTTCGGCTGTCATTGGAGCGGTCCGGTTTGGACCGGTTCCTCCAAACCCAACACCAGGGTCTCCGGATCAGAAGCTTGTTCCCACCAGTCAGGAACAAACTTCCAGAAAACTAGAAAACTGCTGAAACACTGAGTTCCTTTAAAACGAGGCTAAAAACCCACCTGTTAGATTCATGATCCCTGGAACACCGACTGCTACGTTTGACATCCATCAGTCTGGAATCTCCAAGGTTCTGGACTCCTCAGAACCACCAGGAAATTACTTCTGGAGGGATTAGTGCCATTTTTATTTCCATGATTATCCCAGAAGGGGAAGCGTTCCTTCGGTCGATCCATCCAGTTGAGAACCAGCTGATGTGAAGGCGGCGGAGCGTCGTGGGGCTCCGCCTCCATCAGGGTTTACTGGATCAGCCGCGGGCGGGCGAGCCGCTCCGCCTCGAGTCTCTGTCTGTGACCTTGTCAGTGCGATGGAGCAGGATGAAGAGGCGTCCCTCCTCCTCCTCTCGTTGCTGTAATTGGACCATTGATTGGTGCTGTCTGGACACCACAAAGGAGTGACGGCATCAGCTGTCTGCAAGCAGCTGGAGACGAAATGAACCGACAGAAAGGAGACTAAACTGTACCTTCAGAATAAAAACCTGTTGAATTTCATCATTTCCATCAATTTCCTGCTTCCTGAATGTAAACTGGAAGCTCAGTTGAACAGAGATGTTGTCGAATTAACCTACTGATGTGTTAACCAGGCGTTCCTGTTCCCACAGGGAACCGTTCCGCTGATTTGTAAGGAAAGTATCTGAATTTCAAACACGGCGTCCATCTGGCAGCAGCTGGATCTTCAGATGATGCTGAAGCCGGACAGACCCAACAGAACTGCGTCTAAATCAAGTCCAGATGAAGCCACTGAATTAACATGTTTTCTGCCAGCAGGAGACATCAAAGCTGCTTGGTGTTTACCTGAGAATCAGGAAGTGAAGAGGACGATGCTTCATCCTCTGAATCCTGAAGTGAGGAGTTAACCTTCCTGCTTCTCTGATACCGTCGGACAGACGTGCTCTGAGGCGCAGAGACACAGTCAGTGAAGATGCATCGGTCCAAACCAAACCATCAGTCAGACACTCAGGGAAGGTCCATCTGATCTCTGGGATCCAATAGATCCACCAGCTTCTCCACCATGGCTCCTCAGGTGGACCAAATATCATCATCGTCATCATCATACGCTCAAACATCTTAGGACTGGAAAAACTAACATCTACTAACATATCTTTCATAGTCTCCGCTGTTGGTGTACGACCAAAAAGTCCCAAATAAAATAAATGGTCATTTTATTTTGAAAATGTTTGATATTCTATGAAAAAATATGCAAAACGGTCGATGTTCCACAAATAATGTGGAGTTACTTAACATTGTACTGTTTTAAGTCTAGATATAAGAAATGCAGGTTTTAGTGTTGGAGGCTCTAATCCTGAGATTTATTAATATTAGGTCCATTTATTTTTATCATCTGCATCTGAATGTTTTCTTGATTTGGTTTAATATGTGAAAAAGCAATTAAGTTGACTTAGTTTAGTTTAGCGCCATTACCTGAAGGATCCACTAGGGGCACTCGCGGGTTCTTTTCCTTCTCAATGCAGGCGAGTGAATGGAGGAGCTTCGACCGGCGCCGTGTGGTTTTCTCCTTCTGTCTCCCGCCTTTAAGGTGAGTAATGAGCTAACACCTGAAAGAGGACGGCGTGTGATGGATGTTTGTGTGTGTTTGGTTTGCTTTGTACCGCAGAGTTGTGTGTTAGCTATTCAGTTGACTAGCTAGCACTGCTGCTAACTAGCTAGCACTGCTGCTAACTAGCTAGCACTGCTGCTAACTAGCTAGCTATTACTAGCGGCAGGAGGCCTCTGTAAGTTTGACTTAAATACGAGTCACATGTTTACGTCATTGGTTTTGACTTTCCAATAAAAACATTTCTTAAATAATTAATAAAATAAAACATTGTTTTGTGTTGAAACAATTGGATCATTTACAGTTAAAATGGTTTTGCAAAATGGTGTCGAGATCTTTAGATTAATTTAACAATAAGATGTTTTCAATAATTTTCCATAAATATTTTATCAGGAAAAAATATATCATCCTCTTCTTTCTTAAATGTTTCCTTTAACATAAAAATAGAAATAAAAAGATTTTTGTAAATAACAAATTTCCATGTGTAGATATAACAATTAGCTCTAAGATGGTTCATGTTGGTGAACTGAACACAAAAATGGCTCTTTTTATTAGAAAGCTTTCTGACCCCTGGTCTAGTCAAAGTCCCGTTCGGCTGGTGAGTGAATGTCTCTGACCTCCAAACTTCAGTCTGGGTCCGGTTGAAGAGAACTCTGGTTTGAATGTGAATGCCAAGCGGACCAGAGACCGCTCCAAAAGCAGGAAGTGGACTACAGCGCAGGGCATTCTGGCTAACCAAAGCTAACATGCTAGCCTAGCACTAGCAGCAGAAATGGCTCCTGGTCTTTAGCTTAAAGAGAAATCCTCCAACACTAAAATCTGACGCCTCCATCTTGTTTCCATCTGGTGAAACAGGAAGTTGCTCTCAGCGTCTTCAGAGGTTTTTGTGTCGTTTCCTTCAGTGGTTGTTGGTGCAGCGCCCCCACAGGCCAGGAGGGGAACAGGTTGGTTTGGGTCAGAACCACAGCAGATGATGGAGTTCTGGTTCCAGTAGAACCGGGTCTGCTGAAAGGCATCCAGAGTGTGATGATGAACCGCTTCACTTGTTTGATTCAGGAGGTCAAACATGGCGGTGTGTGGGTCAGTTCTTCATCCTCCTCATCAGGCTGAGATGTCTGTGAGCAGCAGATTTTAGGTGACAGACTGAACTGATGACTCTGTGTGAATCTGCTGTTCCTGTGATTCATCAGGAGCTCTGCAGCAGGCGCGGCTCCAGCTGAGGTCAGGATCTGCTGCAGGGTTCCAGCCGTCCTCCATGTTCAGCAGCAGCTGCCGCGGAGCAGCTGGAGGACAGCGTGGCTGTCCAACGTGAGGACGGCTGCTGTGAGTCAGCGCCGCAGTCACGACGTCGGGGGAGGCGGCGGCGCGTCGGGGAGTGCATGTGGTCAGTGTGTCACTGCTGGTTAGATAATGATGACGAGGAGGCAGAAATCTGAGGCTTCAGAGAAAAAAACTTTGACTTTCCATACTTTTTAACAAGAAGCAAAGCAACTGGGATTTTTCCTCCTCTTGGTTTTTTACAATATTTGTGAAAAAAAGTTAAAACTGCAAAACAATTCATGGAAAGTTCACCTGAAGAGGGAAACTCATATTTATGTTATGAATATTCGCTTCTCTTACATACACGTGCTGACTCATCAACCTGAGTCAAAGTTAGCGCTTCGTTAGCGTTCCGCTGAACAGACTGGAGCTGGACATGTTCCCATAGCAACCGGTGACCCCTGAACCCGCGTGTATCCTGTGTGGATCAGCTGATGCTCCCGGTGAGTTTCCTGAGGGCGTCTGCTGGAGTGACTTCCAGGATGAGTTAGCAGGATGCAGAGTGGGCGTTCAGGTGTCAGCCTGCAGGTTCACATTCTGCAGGAATATTCTGGTTTAATGCTCTTATTTCCTGGAGTTTGGCTGAAAACTTGTCAACATTCACTGCAGTTATTTTCTGTTTGTCGGTAATTGTCCAGTGTTGGCGTCAGCAGCATCAGTTAGTCGTGTTTCCATCAACGTGTTTGTGTATTTTGAGGTTTTGTATTAGAAACAGTTGATGGAAACAGCAACATTCAAATGAAAACGTTTCTACGCTGAGATGGTTTTTAGTTTTTCTGAAATCACTAAAGGCGAGACGGAAACACGATTTAACTCTTACCCAACCAGTAGTGAGTCTGTGCCTTACCAGAGGAGCGAGTCCTCTGAGATGTGGTTCATGGTGATTACTGTTACTATGGTTACTCACTTTTTCTTTGCGTGACGGTTGGATGGAAACATGGAGTCTGTTTCTGGATCGGTTGGTTCTTCAGCACCAAAGATCTTTAAGCACAAGGTACAACCAATCAGGCTCAACAAATAAGAGAGAATGAATCCTGAGGATAATGAAAGAAGCAAATCTGATAGTTAGATCAACCTGGACAGAAAATCTTTCCATCTTGCTGAAGATCTCAGCTCATCCTGGAAACTCGTTTTCAGCCTGGAACCACAGGAAGTAGAAGTCGTAGCTTGGAGATAAAAAGATCTGTGAGACGTTGAGGTGGGATTCCATTAAAACCACTAATGTCATCAAATGAAAGGTTAGGGTTATGAATCTGATGGTTTCTGCTCTGCTTTCCTTGATGCGCCACCGCTGCAGCAGACCGGCCATCTTGAATGTTGTGTCCTTTGATCTGCAGCGTCAGCAGTAAACATGCATCATGGCTGACGGGGCTTTAAATGGCCAGTGGAGCCGCGTTTGTGGAGACTGACCTGCAAAAGCTGACGGACGTGATCTGACAAACTGCGAGTGAGACAAGGTGACATGGGCCTGATTTACACACCTTGTCATCTCTAATCCGGCTCAGACGCTCGGCGTGTCTCTGAAGGACTCGGATGCTCTGCTCACTTTGCTTTCAGTTTGTTTTATCTCTCCAGTTTGTTTCCCAGCTGTTTATTAACCTTCTGCTCTCCCTGTGCTTCTGTTTGGGTTAAAATCGCTGTTTCCATTTGATGATGAACTGTGTGTATTAGAAAATTTACAATCAAACTAACAGCAATAATTTGGCTTATTTAGCGTCATACAAAAAGTGTTAAGGGATTTCAGACACATTGTTCATCTGCAAACGTCACAGTTTCAAACTTAATCCTGAGCAAGCTAAAGATTTAGTTTAGAAACTTAATTATTGTGATCTAACCTCAGTATTTAGTGATCAGTCTAACTATTTAACTCCAAAGTAAATATTTAGCTCCCAACTGGGCAAATATTTAGTTAGCTCAGAACTAAATATTTAGTTTGAAGCTAAATATTTAGCTACAATTTAAATACATAGCTTCAAACTAACTATTTAGTTTGTTGAATAATTATTTAGTTGGTTAAATAACCCTAATTATTGCTGATAATTTTTGACTTAAAAAGATGAAACGTTTTCCTTCCCTTTTCGCCGCCTGTTCTTTATTTTCTGTGATATTTAGTTGGAAATTCTCAGTTTTACAGTTTTTATTGGTCATTTTAGTTCAGCCGACATTTTAACTGGCTGAAGCTCAAAGCTGAAGCTCTTCCTGGATTAGTGACGATAAACTGAGGCAACAAAGCAGCAAATGAAGGAATAAAACATTCAGTTAGATCCCAGCAGTGGAGGATTCACTCATTCATTCAGCTAATAACAAGAGAGGAGGAAGGCCTTCACCCTGCCGCCGAGCCGATAGTGGGTGAGGAGGAGGAGGAGGAGGAGGAGGAGGAGGAGGAGGAGGAGGAGGAGGAGGAGGAGGAGGAGGAGGAGGAGGAGGAGGAGGAAGGCGGCTGGTTGAGACGATAATTCTGTTGGGATCAGAGGAAACGGCGCCTTCGGGTCAGAACAACATCATCATCCTCAGCTTCTGGCACCGTCCAATCAGAACGCCTCCAGTGTCGGTTCCGCTGTCCTCGGGTCTGGACCGGCACCGGGCTGAGGTCGGATCCCAGCGGATCCCAACGGTCAGATTCTGATCTTTGCTCCACTTCCAGATCTGCAACAGATCGGATCGTTTCCAACCGTCTGAACATTCATCCATCCATCCATCCGTTCATCCATCCATCCCTCCATCCATCCCTCCATCCATCCATCCGTTCATCCATCCATCCCTCCATCCATCCCTCCATCCATCCATCCCTCCATTCATCCATCCATCCATCCCTCCATCCATCCCTCCATCCATCCATCCGTTCATCCATCCATCCCTCCATCCATCCCTCCATTCATCCATCCGTTCATCCATCCATCCCTCCATCCATCCCTCCATCCATCCATCCCTCCATTCATCCATCCATCCATCCCTCCATCCATCCCTCCATTCATCCATCCGTTCATCCATCCATCCCTCCATCCATCCCTCCATTCATCCATCCGTTCATCCATCCATCCCTCCATCCATCCATCCGTCCATCCATCCATCCCTCCATCCATCCCTCCATTCATCCATCCGTTCATCCATCCATCCATCCATCCATCCCTCCATCCATCCATCCCTCCATCCATCCATCCCTCCATCCATCCCTCCATCCATCCATCCGTTCATCCATCCATCCCTCCATCCATCCCTCCATCCATCCATCCATCCATCCCTCCATCCATCCATCCGTTCATCCATCCATCCCTCCATCCATCCCTCCATTCATCCATCCGTTCATCCATCCATCCCTCCATCCATCCATCCCTCCATCCATCCATCCCTCCATCCATCCCTCCATCCATCCATCCGTTCATCCATCCATCCCTCCATCCATCCCTCCATTCATCCATCCATCCATCCCTCCATCCATCCCTCCATTAATCCATCCGTTCATCCATCCATCCATCCCTCCATTCATCCATCCGTTCATCCATCCATCCCTCCATTCATCCATCCATCCCTCCATTCATCCATCTGTTCATCCATCCATCCATCCCTCCATCCATCCATCCGTTCATCCATCCATCCCTCCATCCATCCCTCCATCCATCCATCCCTCCATCTTCATCCATCCATCCATCCCTCCATCCATCCCTCCATCCATCCATCCGTTCATCCATCCATCCCTCCATCCATCCCTCCATCCATCCATCCGTTCATCCATCCATCCCTCCATTCATCCATCCATCCCTCCATTCATCCATCCGTTCATCCATCCATCCCTCCATCCATCCCTCCATCCATCCATCCCTCCATTCATCCATCCATCCATCCCTCCATCCATCCATCCGTTCATCCATCCATCCCTCCATCCATCCCTCCATCCATCCATCCGTTCATCCATCCATCCCTCCATTCATCCATCCGTTCATCCATCCATCCCTCCATTCATCCATCCGTTCATCCATCCATCCCTCCATCCATCCCTCCATCCATCCATCCCTCCATTCATCCATCCATCCATCCCTCCATCCATCCCTCCATTCATCCATCCATCCATCCCTCCATCCATCCATCCGTTCATCCATCCATCCATCCCTCCATTCATCCATCCGTTCATCCATCCATCCCTCCATCCATCCATCCCTCCATTCATCCATCCATCCATCCATCCTCCATTCATCCATCCGTTCATCCATCCATTCATCCTTTCCCCCTCATGAAGCTTTTTATCCAACTTTTATATGAAATACTTTGTGAATTTAATGTTAGTAAATATGTAAAATCACCAGAAGAAAGTTGCAGAGGAAAGAAATTGTTTTAATGAGAGAAAAGTTTTGATATAATTTTATTTTTCTCAAAATAGACTTAAAGTTCTGCTTCTAATCTGGTGTTAAAATATGAATAATTTCCTGTTTGTCAAACTGATAAATATAGATGCTGTAATTATGTGATATTATGACCTGATTCTCTGCGCCGTAAAAACAAAATAACCCGTTTCGTTCCTCATGTCTGCTTCAGACACGATGATGATGATGGTGATGAAGAAGAGAGTGTGAAGTCCTGTGACGGCCCGGATCCGATGACCCGGACTCAGTGACCTCTGGATGCAGAGCGTTTACTTTCTGAGGCAGCAGCAGCTTCTGCAGCATCATGAAGGTCTGGCTTTATGAGACGCAGGTAAGAGACCGAAGCCGGAGTCCAACACGGATCCAGTTTGACTCCCATCAGTCCAACTAACGACGGAGGAACGACGGGATTCACTCCGGCTGATCGCTGCTGCAGTTCTGGGAGGATTTAAACTGTTGAAATCAAACTAAATCTCATCAAACCGTCATGATGCCTGTTGTTACTCTGATGTTTATTAACTCGGCTAATTAGTCCCTTAAAACAGATTCTTCTTCTCCCTTTACTCTGGCTCAGAAACGTCAGGCAGCTTCCTCTGCAGACTTTGACTAGACCACAATCCTTCTCTGTAACGTTGACTAAAAATTATTATTTTTAAATACAGTAAGACATTTTCATCTCTAACACATTTTAAATCTACATATTTTGTTGTGATCAGCGGCTCTTAACGGGTTTCATTCCTCTGACCAGGCGCCCAGCAGGGGTGTGAATACTTTTCTGAGCGGCAGGTAAAGAGGACGGGATCCTGACGGATCATCAGTGGTTCCGATTCATCCGGGTCCGACCTGAAACCGCTCTGAGCTGAAACTGGATACTCATAACGAAGTCTCAATGAAGCACCAAATAAATAAGGATTATTAAATGAATCTGAGCAGGAAGTAACTGGAGCGACGCATCGTTTCTGAGGCGTTTGAGTCGTGTTGTTTACTGACTGGATCAGCTCCAGGTTTGAAGCAGGCGGAGCGGAGCGGCCGCGTTGCCGCTCGGCATCATGAATGATAAAATGATCCGGATTCATCCACAAACACAAAGGAGTCCAGAAAATGGCTGAAGGCTGAGCTGACAGCAGGTTTCAGAGCAGATCGGCCCGTTTGGGTTTAGTGATTCTGATGGTTTCAGGCTGAGAGGAGCCGTCCAGCTGACCCGTCTTCCTCCTCTTCCTCTTCCTCGCTCCGCGCAGACGAGCCTTTGAAAGCATCCTCCGGTGTGCAGGAATGAGCTTGACTCTGCGGCTGTTACCATGGCGACGTGGGTTGAGGTGGATCTGGTTGCGTTGGTAACGATGTGAGCTGCGCTGTCAGGATGCGTTGATGCTTCCAGGCGGTTGGGAACGCCGGCGTGGGAATGGCATGAGGAAAGTTTGAGCCCGTTTCCTGTTCTCTGGCTGAAGTTGGACCTGTGGAGCAGCGGGAAGCCGGGACTCCAGCAGATAATCCAGAAACCCGTTAGGAGGTTTGATCCGGAAAATTTATCAGGAATGAAAATGTTGAATTGATCTCTGGGACGAGTTTACAAACACCAGACAGATCTGTTGATGAGCAGCTGCAGGGAATGAAGGATGTTTTCCTCCTGATGGTCCGGTTGACCCGGTTCTACCGGAACCAGAACATCTGCTCCTCCTCCAGCTGCTGTGGTTCTGACCCAAACCAACCTGTTCCCCTCCTGGCCTGTGGGGGCGCTGCACCAACAACCACTGAAGGAAACGACACAAAAACCTCTGAAGACGCTGAGAGCAACTTCCTGTTTCACCAGATGGAAACAAGATGGAGGCGTCAGATTTTATGTTGGAGGATTTCTCTTTAAGCTAAAGACCAGGAGCCATTTCTGCTGCTAGCGCTAGGCTAGCATGTTAGCTTTGGTTAGCCAGAATGCCCTGCACTGTAGTCCACTTCCTGCTTTTGGAGCGGTCTCTGGTCCGCTTGGCGTTCACATTCAAACTGAACCAGAGTTCACTTTAACCGAACCAGACTGAGGTTTGGATCTTGAGGATTTTCTGAGCCAACCAGCGACTTTCAGAGCTTACACAATCTGCTGCAGAGGTTCGGAGATCTTCAGAGTTCCTGCGGAGATGTTTCAGAGTCGGAGACGTCTTTAGTTAACCTGAGGCAAACTGAGGAGGAGGAATCGGGCTGCAGTGATGAAGACGTGTTCAGGCTGCAGCTTCATTATAAAACTGTCCCTGCCGCTCCGTGATGAGCTCCGATCCGTCTCTTCTCTGCGGCTCGCTCGTTTGTTCGGCGTCCTGCTGCAGCTCAGCATCTCATCCTCAAACATAATTACATCCTAATACATTGAGTCTGAGCGGAGCTGCATGCTGGAGACAAAGAGACGCTGTGCAGAAAGAAAATAAGAAGAAACATCCAGAAAGCTGAAAGTGTGAAGCTTCAGTCAGAGACTCTCTGCTGAGCTGAGATGATTTATTGATAACTGCAGCAGCACAGAGAGAACATCTCCGGAGCCGCTCCGCCTCTGCATGCAGGAGTCTGAAATAAACACACTCACTTTTACATGTCAGGATTTGGTTTTGGCACATGATTTCTCTTATTATTGACTACTTCAATTATCTTTTTAAATTATGCAAACAAGTTTTTTTAGAGAAATTCATTGACAATAGTTAGTTTATATTTTTCACCAACTGTCAGCTGCTATCTTCTGATTTCATCTTTAATTGAGAATCCAAACTAACATCATTCCTAAAATCTGGAAGCATCAGCAGATTTAAACTACAGATGGATATCCAAACACCCGGTACTTGCCATAAAGCGCCGTTTGGTTCTGATCGGAGTGATCCGGTCTCATCGCCGCTGTTCGCTCTGTAAGGCTTCGGCCGTCACTTCCTGTCACACAGCCTGTGTGGTTTGAGTGGTTCTGCTGTCAGGAGGTCCAGGAATCGTTTTTCAGTCCCAGATCTGAACGTTGAGCTCCGTCTGTTTGCTGATGATGCTTTCATTTACGCTGCTTTTATTGGCTGAGCTGCCGATCGACCGGATTCTCACCTGACCGTCTGGTCTGATTTGAACGGATCCGTTTGTTTCCTCGTTGGTCCGGACTTTTAGTCCACTGAATCTTGGACCTGACCAAAGAACCGGACCCAGATCCACTTTCTGATCTGACCAGCTGTGGTTTGGTTCTGGTGTGAAAACAGCTTCGATCTAAACCAACTACAGGAAGTAGATGTCTTTTTGGACTTCCTGAGCCACCGTAGCTGGGCGTCATGGCAACAGAGAGGCAGCAGGAACTGGTTGGACTGAAATGGTTCCTGATCCGTTTTAGCGGTGCTGTTAGCATGTTAGCATCTCGCCTCATTGAAAAGTTTTTTCTCCCTGATTCTGGGATAATTTTATATTTTATTCTCAGGAATGAATTTGAAAGTTCTCCTCCGTCGGACCAGGCGCTTCCTTCCTTTCCTTTTTCTTTTGGTTTTACTGACATTAAATTTTGTTGTATAATAACAAAAACAAACATTTTGATTCTAAAATCGTTTAACTGAGGAGTTGCTGATATTTTCAAATAAGACTTAATCCTATTCTTATTCTTTGAAGTTTTTATTTAGTACAAAGTGAATTTTACGGTTTTGTTTTTATTGATACATTTACAGTAATAACGCTGTGCCTCAGGTCTGCTTTCGAAGACGGACGTGACTTTAAAATAAAAGTAAAATACTGGATAATAACCAGTATTTTACTGATGTTTGGTTGTGTAGACCGGCCCGGCGGTTCGGCGCCTCGTTGGGCTCCAGATGAAAGACTCGGCCTTTCAGCACCAGAACACGACTGGCTTCCTAAAATAGCTGCACAATGAAGCTTCTTTCAGAGAGACGGCGGCGTAATGAGGCAGCTGAACTCTGCTCAGGCGAAACTCAAAGCAGGAGAGACGGCTGAATGCTCCTCTGGGATTATTTACACCTTCATCAGCTCAGCTCCTGTAAAACACATTCAGAGGGTGAAAACAGAAACCAACGAGGAACTGGCTTTTATGGGAAATATCACAACAGAAATCCTCTGTATTGTCCCTCAGTCAAAGCATGAAGATGAAGACAAACAAACGTTTCCACTGGACCCAGTTGGTCCCAGTCTGAAGTCCTGAGCCCAGTCTGCCCAGTTGGAGGTTTTGACTGGGCCGTTTCCTCTATGAACAGCTGCTGACTCCAAACACTTTGGAAAAAATCAGAGCTGCCAGTTCCAGATGTTCTCAGGATTTTCTCTTTTCTCCTGGAGATTCGGTGGTCTAGAAGTCATTCTGTGGTAGATGCTCAGTTTTTATCAAACACCAGCTGTGAGTCAGATAATACGAACAAACAGAAACAGCTGCTGAGGTTTTTCAAGGCCAGTAAAGAAACAGCAGGTAAAAATAACCAGTGGTGTTATTTATTAGTAACATCCTCCCAAAAGTTGAGTTTGTTATTATCCTTATTTGATGTTTCCAGCATGGCCTTGCACTTACTCTGTTCTGCCAGCAGGGAGCGCAGTATTGGATACATCGGCTTAATAAAGTGTCTCATGCCCCAGTGGAAATGGGACATGAGCTATTTATGATTAAAAATGGTGTTGCAGCCGTGAAACTGCAACAGTTTAATGTTCCGGCGTGTTGAGCGTTTCCACAAGCCCCGCCCACCCAGCGAGAGTGGGCGGGGCTAAACACAGACCCCAACATGGCAGCGCAGCATCAGACAGACGTTACTCTGCCAGCGCCCGTCGCCAGCGGCTCCGTCGCCAGCGGCCCGTCGCCAGCACGGGGCCCCGTCGCCAGCGGCCCGTCGCCAGCACGGGGCCCCGTCGCCAGCGGCCCGTCGCCAGCTGGCCCCGTCGCCAGCGGCCCCGTCGCCAGCGGGCCCCGTCGCCAGCGGCCGCGCAGCGGCCGTCGCCAGCTGGCCCCGTCGCAGCCCGCGCCAGCGGCCCCGTCGCCAGCTGGCCCCGTCGCCAGCGGCCCCGTCGCCAGCTGGCCCCGTCGCCAGCGGCCCGTCGCCAGCGGCCCGTCGCCAGCTGGCCCCGTCGCCAGCGGCCCCGTCGCCAGCTGGCCCCGTCGCCAGCGGCCCGTCGCCAGCGGCCCGTCGCCAGCTGGCCCCGTCGTCAGCGCGGGGCCCCGTCGCCAGCTGGCCGCAGCTTGGATGGATTACAATGGAAACGGACAGAACAGCGAACCGATCCAAACCTAACAGACTGAGCTGGACTGGACCAAACCGATCCGTATGAACTGAACTGTACGAACTGACCGGTACCGTTCAGTGGAGACGAGGTCAAAGTTCATCTCCAGCTCCAGTTCTTCAGCAGGACTGGCTGAGACTCATCTCAATCTCTTTGGGTTCATTTTGTCGCTTTGTTGTTGTTTTTTGTCCAGAACCAGAAGAATCTTTTCCACCTGATGTTTGGACCTGGATCAGATTTTGTTTGAAACAGTCCTGACTAACGAATTGGACTGTAATTTACGTTCCGATAATCTCCGTCATGTAATAACCCTTGTAGCAAACGTCTTTAGACATAAATTGGACCAGTTTTTCTCCTGGTTCCTTTTATTAAATTTCCTGTCTTCAGACTCGTCTGATCTGGATTTGCTGCTTTCCTCTCGTGATGCTGAGCTCCAAACAGAAACGTTTGGACTTTCTGGACCTCCGTTCGGAGTCCGTCTTCACAGGGAAGTCAGCACAGCAGGAGGCGGGGCTTCCTCAGCAGAGGATTAAAGTGATCTAATCTTGTCCGACGTGTCGGGTTCCTCTCTGGCTCCTCTGGACGTTTTTATCTTCATCGACACCAGGAAAGACAAACTCTGACATCTGGGTGGTTATTATCGCTGACGGCTCAGCTGCTCACCTCGGAAATCCAACGTCCCATAAAAAGTTTCTCCAGAGTCTCTGAGGCTGTCAGCACCTGGAGTTTGATGCAGAACCTTTTGCTTTTGTAATATTTGTCAAACTTGAATGGATGCAGGAACATTTACAACCTGATTTCTGTCCCAAATCCGCTGCAGTGAAGCAACTGGCTGATTGGTCAGATGGTCTGTGGGCGGGACCACCAGGCGTAAACACAGGAAGAGGGTTCAGGTTCCACCTGCTCACGGTTTTCACCCCTCGCTATTGGCTCATGCCTACCAAGGGTCAAAGGTCAGTTATCTGTCTGAAACTGGATCAGAAACCAAACCTGGAACTCTGCTAAAGAAAACCGGTTTGTTCAGCACCACTTCAGCATGAAATCCAAAATAATCTGAAGAGATGTGACGGAAACCGAAAACAGCTTTCTGGGTTTTTCCTGGACTCTGCAGCGAGCCGGTGCTGCTCTCCAAACCGAGCCGGTTCTGTATCTCTGCCGGTCAGCTTTAGCCTGAAAATCCATTTCTCTGAAAGCCACCCAAAGTCCCAGACAAAATGAGCAGCAGGATTACTCTCCTTCAGAAAAGCCTCATGCTGCTGCAGTTCACCGTTTAGCAGAACAAACATGTTTTCCTCAGAACCGGCAGGAAAAATCCAGTTTTGATAAGGCAGACGCATTAACCGACCCGCAGTCATGCGGAGGTTATGCTGCGTGTTGCTCTCTGCGGACGACTCGGAGCGGCTCGACTTCCTTTACTGGAGCAGGAATTAACATTTCTGATTGCATTTTCCAGCCTAAACCCTCCAACCACATTTCATCAGGATACAAACTGAAGGAAACGTGCAACAAAACTGTAACTTCATACCGACTACTGGCCAACTAGTGTTTGTGTGCGTGTTTGTTTTTAATACCCTATGCGGACTATTTTCCTGACCCCCTGTTTTTGGGTCAGGGGTCAGGTTCAGCACTAAGGTGTGAATTGAGTTTTGGTTGGTTAGGGTTGGGGGTAGGATTTAGGATGTAGAAATGAATGGAAAGTCTTACTATGGATAGAAATGCATGCTTATGTGTGTTTGTTTAGCAGTCGGCCTTCAGGGAGAAACGGGAAGGAAGTCAGGCTCAGATTTTCAGTTTAAAAAGACTTCCAACAATCTCAGGATGAAAACCTGATCACCTGGGTTGCAGGTTTACTTCTGGACGGCCGCTGGTGGAATGAGAGGAAAGCTTCCTGTTGTCAGAAAATGTGCTGGAAGCTCCTGATCCGATGAGGAGGATGGAAATGAAAGATGAAGAACGGATTGGTGCAGCCGGCTCGTTAACAGTCACAGCTCATTAAGACTCGACTTCATCAGGATTCACTCACCGTCTCAGCTCCCAACAAATTACTAATATTGTGACAGCGTAATGAGAGCAAAAACAAGATGTCAGTTAAAAACGAGGAGCCTGGAGCGTGTGAGTCTGCAGCGTCGTGTCAGCGGCGCGACGCGCTAACAATGTCTCTGTGACATGAAGCATCTGCAGCCGCTCAGCGCAGCTCCGTCTGGGTTCCCTCCCTGCTCTGACAGCTAACACACTGCTAACACACACTGCTAACACACACACACAGTTAACACACACGCAACATGAACCGTGCGGTTCGTGGTGTTTCTCCTAGAAACCAGAGAGAACAATGTTTGAACCTGTGAATAACATGAGACTCGTTATACCGTATTTTCCGGACTATAAGTCGCAGTTTTTCTCATAGTTTGGCTGGGGGTGCGACTTATACTGCGGAGCGACTTATGTGTGAAATTATTACCTCATTATTATATCATATCACATGTTATATTCACACTAAACCGCCAGAGGGCGCTCTAGGCCTGTGTTGATAATGTGTGTGGCAGAAGCTAGCTCCGGAGTTAGCCAAGTTGTTTACAAGCGACACCAAAGATGAAGATTTAGTGATTTGGAGCGACACGGACGGTTTGGTAAACTTGTTAGCATGTTATTTATGCTATAGTTATCTGAATAACTCTTAATATGTTAACATATGTTAACATAACATCTCAGTTCGTTGTTTATGTGTCATGTAACGTTAGCATACGTACAATTATTCAGCCTGTTGTTGCCTCTTTCTATTTTTATTGCCTTTCAAGATGACATGTCTGTTCTTGGTGTTGGATTTTATCAAATAAATTTCCCTCAAAAATGCGACTTATACTCCGGTGCGACTTATAGTCCAGAAAATACGGTATTTAATGGAAGTTAATTTTAAAAAATTTACATAAACTGAATGCGCTAAGTAGCATTTTGCGACGGGAACCTTTATATTCCAGTCGCAATTCGGGAATATAAAGAATTGCGCAATATTGTGCAATTCTGACGCAATATTCCTGTTGCGCCAGAATTCTCTGACGCGCAGCTACATCCGCTAACAACAACCATGGCAAACGAAGCCGCTTCTCTCTGGGTTCATTTCTGCTTCTAAACAACCTGATTGGACGCTGGAAAAGACTGTTGGGGGTTTAAGTTGAGCTAAAAGGAGTTAGCCTATCAGCAAAGCTATGCTAGCCTAAAATAGCATCTCAATGCTAAACATGTAGCAGCTAACGCTAATGTCAGCGTCCACATTTCTAAAGAAGCTCCATGAATGATCAGAGAAACTCTGGAACGTTTCATAACCAACAAATTAAAAACTACATTTTTTTATTTTTGAGCTCAGATTCAACAACTTATTGAGGGTTTTCAATTGAAACACCAGAGGGAGTGTCTGTGAGGACATTCCACTCACAACGCTGGCATTTCCATAGGCTAACAGCTACGTTTGTCTCTGGAGGCTGAGAGGATCGCTTCTGGATCAGGCGATAAACCGACCAGAACCAGCAGAACCTCTCAGGAGGTCTGAGTGAGGAACCGGAGGAGCGTCTTCCGGCCTTTAGGTTTCTATGAAACCTGGAAACATCGTGTTGCTCTGAATCCAGCCTGACCTTTCCCTCCCACAGCAGGGTGTGTGTGTGTGTGTGTGTGTGTGTGTGGGTGTGTGGGTGTGTGTGTGTCCCTCGTTGAAGCTGCTGGTGCAGGAAGGTTCTGTTGCGTCTTCATTAGTTTTAATAAAGACGCAATGTTTTTCAAATTTTGAACATTTGAAAAACATGTTCAAAATGTTTTTGAACATTTTCAGATGTTCAAAAACATCTGAAAATGATTATTTCAGATAATACATTTATCTGAAACATTTAGTTTCAGATAAATGTATTATTTTTCATATACAGCAAGAAATAAAGAAGAATATATAAACTTTAGATGATGACATCATTGTTAGGTGTTTGGATGATGTGTGTCCAAACACACACTAGACCACACACACACACACACACACACACGATTCCAGCCGTTAATATCGTTGCTTTATTTCCCAGTTCACTCATAAAACGCTGCTGTAGCTTTTATGGCTCCAAACATCCCAGTTTAACAGCAAACTGGTTTTATATTGTTGACAAACTGGAGCTTGACATGACCCCAGCCGGGGCGGGTGGCAGGTTCTGGACCCGGGCCGCAGGTCCAGAACCTGAGCCGCTTTATTCTCATTACAAAGACAATTTTATTAGCATCTACCATTTTCAGCAAAACTCACCATGTTTTAAAGGGAAAATAAAACAACAGACGACCGTTTACGATCTTCCAGCTGTTATTGATCCATCGCAGCTCCTGCAGGAGGTTGAGAGGAACTCAGTGTTTCTGCAGTTTCTCAGTTTTCTGGAAGGTTCTCTGCATCCTGCAGCTGCTGTCCAGAACCATCTGCTCCCAACAAACTCAGGACGTCTTCACACCCGGCTGGTATTTACTCAGGTTTACTCATGTTGTTTCCCCTGATGGTCCGGGCGACTCGGTTCTACTGGAACCAGAACATCTGCTCCACCTGCAGCTGCTGTGGTTCTGACCCAAACCAACCTGTTCCCCTCCTGGCCTGTGGGGGCGCTGCACCAACAACCACTGAAGGAAACGACACAAAATCCTCTGAAGACGCTGAGAGCAACTTCCTGTTTCACCAGATGGAAACAAGATGGAGGCATCAGATTTTAGTGTTGGAGGATTTCTCTCTAAGCTAAAGACCAGGAGCCATTTCTGCTGCTAGCGCTAGGCTAGCATGTTAGCTTTGGTTACCCAGAATGCCCTGCGCTGTAGTCCACTTCCTGCTTTGGAGCGGTTTCTGGTCCGCTTGGCGTTCACATTCAAACTGAACCAGACCGAGTTTGGAGGACCAGAGGAAGATTTTTTAAAATATTATTTCTGCTGGTTTTATACGACTTTATTTTCACAAATTGTAAGCACTTTTAATGCTCAAATACAAAAATATTTAAATTTTTAAATAAATGATCCAACTTAGTTGCGCGTTCCTTTTGATTGGACTAGGCTGTTTTAGCTGCTCAGTATTTTATGTTGTAAGTTTTGTCCTTACTGCACATTCTGTTGTTCTTTATTTAGTTTTGATATATTTTAATACTTTGTGTGAACCTTCAGGCCTCCATGTTTTGCTGCTACATCTGATTTTCCCCTCCGAGGGAAAATGATGGATATTTAATCTAAAGTCTTGTGTTGGTGCTAAAATGACCTTTATTAAAGTCTTTCATCTTTACAGAACGTCTGCAGATGAAGGCGGCAGACAGACAGACGGACGACCCGTTTCCTGTTCCTGTCAGAGGATGAAAGAAGATCCGGTTCTGGATCAGCGTCTCCATGTTCTGGGCCCAGAATCCTCAGAGGAACAAAACCAGAACGCTGAAGATCCGGAGGAGCAGAGCGGCGCTCGGAGGTTCGTCTGCTGCTCAGAGGCCGCATTTCAGCCATTTATGTTTCAGTACATTGTTTGTAGAATAAAGATGGAAATCCGTCAGAGTGAGAATCTGGCTTCAGGGTGACAAACGGTGGAATCACCTCACCTGCCTGGCTCATCGGATCAGAACCCGATCAGGTTCTGATCCGATGTTCCTCACAAACAGCTGGCACGTTGCTGATCTTTCCTTCACCTTTTATTGTTATTCCCTCATCACGAAACTCATTTAAAGAAACATTTTCAGTTTGACCCAGAATGAACCGGGTCGAGTCTCCATGCTCTTTCTCTGTATCTGTGAGGTTTTAACATCTGTTAGTTACTTTATTTTATTGTTTTCTATTTTCCACTTTGTTGTATTTAAGTGTTTTAGACGTGAAGTGGTGAATTGAGACGTTTCTGCAGGATTCTTACGGCAGCTTCAGTTTTTTGTTTCCTGCTGACGACATGAACAGGTCGGCTCAGATTCTCACTGCGATCTGAGAAAACCTGAACAAACACGTCAGTCACAGACTGATTTATTTCTTTATCTTTATTTCTGTTACTGAGTTTCTGTCAGATTGATAAATCATCCATAAATCTGTCCAAATCTTTTTGCTGCGATCGGCTTCCAGTCGCAGCAGCAACAACCAGGGCAGCTCATCATCCATTAACAACGTAGCAATTCATTTTATAGAGATAAATAAATCCTGTTCAGGAACTGGGATTTCTGCTGCACCAGTAACAGTCCCAGTTTCCTCCCTGGTCTGGAGCCATTTATCTGCCTGATTTTCAGTTTAACTTCATGTTTCTGTTAAATACATTTTCATTTATTTTCAGTCACAACAACCAGGTTCAGATTTGATCCAAATATCTAGAAATTAAAAGTTTATAGAAAAGTAATTAAATTATTGAAAACTGAAGTATGTAAATTTCATTTAAAAGTTTATTTTTTGACATTTTAATGTGAAAAATGTAGCTTCCCTCCCAGTTCTCCCAGTTCTCCCAGTTCTAACTGCAGAAATAAACCACTCAGTCGGAAACAGCCAATCAGAGCCAGGAGGCGGGCCTTAGCGCTGTCAATCACTCTCATGCTCACCTCCCTCCCTGTTTCTCTCTGCTACAACTGGTTCACCACAACATGCTATCAGTGCTAATTCTAGTTAGCATAGCCACTGATGACGGTCATAAACATTTAGGAGCACAAACGCGAGGATGACTGACAGCATTAAGCCCCGCCTCCTGGCTCTGATTGGTTGTTTTGCTGCATTTCTTCAAACGGTAAAAATAAACATGGTGACAGTTTTACCAAATATGGAAAAATCTATTTTTTATAAAAGTTACTGCAGCTTTAGGTGAAACTGCAGCTGCTCAGCTGAACAGACTGAAGTTTTCATTTCTGATTATTCTAGTTTGAAGCTCATTTAACTGTAAATAAGCTTACAGCAGCTTCAGATCAATGAAATACATTTTAATACATAAATGTGGGTTTAATGAAAAGAATCTTTAATGTTTTGTCACTTTAATTTAATCACCACCAGAACTTTCAGAACCAGGAAACCTTTAAAGTTAACCCTGAGCAGAACCAGAACCAGAACGGTCCGTAATGACGCGCCGGTCCATACGGACCTGCAGCCCACCATGGTGATCAACCAGCAGAACCTCAGTTTGTGATTTATTACTGATGTGTAATAAAGAGGCTGAAGCCTGGAAACACCAGCTGCAGGTGATAAACTGGAAGATATTTCAGTGCATTTAGAAAAAGACTAAACTCATTTAAAACAGACAGGAGTTTAAAACCACAGGGAATACTCTGCAGTGGAGCAACATCTTAGAATAATAAATCATAACTATTAGTTAATCATGTTTTATTTATTTTAGATGAATGAATGAAAGTTTCTGAACCAGTTTTAGTTTGTTTTAAATGTTTGACTCATCCTGTAGTTTCAGTTTTTACTCCAAACTGAATAAATGAAAGTTGTTTTGTTTGACATGGTGAAGCTGTTCTGGTGCAGTTAGCAGGTAAATTAATAATCCACTACATTTATGTCTCTGTACGGTCGGTTCTGCGGATCGGGCGTCTGAACCACAAACTATCCGGTGATGTTTTTACGGCGCTGACCTCCTGCTGCTTCCTCTGGTTTCATTTGTTCTCTGGTCTCAGCTGAATTTCCTCTGCGCCTCCCGTCTTGGGGCTCGATATGAAACGTGATGGTGGTTCGGCCGCCATCTGTTCGCCGCTTCAGACGGACCCGCTGCAACCCGCCGGACCTCAGCAGACTGCTAATGAGGAATAAACCGAACTGCTGTCCGCAGATGGAGGTGCAGCATCATTACTGCTAAGCAGAAGCATAACGGAGCTTCAGGAAAACCTTAGAGCTGAAACTCATCCAGCTCCTTGTTCTTACAGAACCAGTAAAACCCGCCGGATCAGCCCAATGAAAGCTTTGTCTGCCGGCTTTGGACCCGGATGTCGTTGTCTTTGTGATTGTGAGAAATCGTCAGTTTGCTGCAGTAAATTTAGCCGCTCTGGCTCAGTCGGGCTACCTGCCTGCTGCCAGATTTCATGACTTTCACAGGATGAGTCACAGAAACTGGAGGCCCGACGGCGCAGCAGCCAGTTAAAGAGAAAACAGAGAGGGAACACATAAATAAAACGTCTTTCATCCCTTTAGCCAACCTGCACCGGATCCAGCCGTAAACACTGAAAGGTTGCACTCGTGGTTTAATTGTCTGAATTACCGTCGGTGATGCTGAGAGTTTGATGCTGTCGGTCTGCAGAGATGAAGAGATCGCTCTGATCTGTGGTGCAGAAGAAGAAACTCCATCTGTGTTCTAACGAGAGGAAGAAAAGATGAGAGTCTGGTTTCAGTCTTAGACCCGGTTCTACCGGAACCAGAACATCTGCTGGTATAAGTCGCACTTTTGAGCTTCAGCCTGGAGGCGGGATGACGAAGGTCGACCTGCTCATCTCTGCTGTGAACTCATGTGACCGGTTGGACTCTGTCGCAGCTCTGGTTCAGTTTTCTGACATCTTGTTCTGCAGTGACTCAGGCTCTGGTGTTAAAATGAATCTGGTGCTGTGGGCAGATGAAGAAGCAAAATTACCCAAATGAAAACAATAAATCATGAGCTATTGCTGTCATCCTCACGCACAGCCCAGAGCCCTTCAATTAACTCCAATGGGCTGCGTTCATGTCATAATGTACTGAAAGAGCCGGATCTGTGCCGCAGAGCGCCGGCTTCTCCGCTCACCGGTCTTTACTGCCGCCACTCATCACCTCGACCCGCAGGAAGACGCAACCACATTACGAGTCGGCGTTGATTTGCACGAGTCACGCTTTGGGTAACGACGGTAATAAAGCAGCAAACAGCCAGAACTTCATCTGGGTCCGCTCCCGGTTCCGACAAGAAAAAACAACATATGATCGAGGATGAAATAACATTATGATTATTTAATACGACTATTTTAAACAGAGACTGGAGTCAGATTAAACTCAGCAGAAGGAGCGGACGTTAAGGAACGTGTCGGAGGAAAACCAGGCCAGAAATCCGCTTCAACCCGACTCCGGTTCCGGTCCGCTTCCACCGACTCCGGTCCGGTTCCGGTCCGTTTCCACCGACTCCGGTCCGGTTCCGGTCCGCTTCAACCCGATTCCGGTCCGGTTCCGGTCCGATTCCGGTCCGCTTCAACCCGACTCCGGTCCGGTTCCGGTCCGTTTCCACCGACTCCGGTCCGGTTCCGGTCCGCTTCCACCGACTCCGGTCCGGTTCCGATCCGTTTCCACCGACTCCGGTCCGGTTCCGGTCCGCTTCAACCCGACTCCGGTCCGGTTCCGATCCGTTTCCACCGACTCCGGTCCGGTTCCGATCCGTTTCCACCGACTCCGGTCCGGTCCCGGTCCGCTTCAACCCGACTCCGGTCCACTTTAATACACACTTCATGGACTTCATGGCATAAATCATTAAACGTGTTTGACTGGTGCAACATGTTTCTGTAAAATAATTTACGCTATAAAAAGAAACTTTTATAATTCACAGTAAATTACTGTTAACTTTGTTTCCCAGAATGGCAGGAAATTCAGCCATAGAGAAACATTTGGGAAGCATCACTTCAACAGTACAGAACATTACAAGGTTTACTGTTAATTTCTATAAAAATTGTAGATGTTCCAGTTTAACTTTATTATTGACTCCTTATGAAAATGTTTCTTGGAGCAAGGAAAAAAATTAAAACACAAAAACAATAAAAAACCAGGAAGTGTATGAAATATCAGTGCAGTGAGTGAGTGAAAACATCATGCCAGATTACATTTAAAATGTGTGTGAATAATGTCCTGGCTAGAGAAATCTCCCCCAGATGGTTGGAGCTCAAATTCACCATGATTTGGAGAACGGAGAATAGGTTTTTGTCTTTTTGCTTTTTGTATGATTCTCTGTTAAAACTGTAAAACAGTCGAATGAGTGGAAACACAGCAGAACTGTATGATAGAAAATGGCATTTATTATAAAATTCAACTTGGCAGCAACTTCATGGCTGCTGCTGTTTCTAGAATTACACTGTAAAAAATGCAAAAATCTGCAGCTGAGTCAGTAAAGATCTGATCCGGTTTTATTTCTGTAGTTTCTGCAGGTTGACCCGGTTCGGTTGGTCCAGATCCGTCGGGTCAGGGTGGAAACATTCAGGCGGCCAGAAGTTTGTCCATCGGTCTGGAAACCTGCAGAGTCCGTCAGCAGTGAGTGCAGCTGCTGCTTCTGTTTAATAATGTGCAGGTATCGACTGACAGCGTCAACAGATTGTTGGTTATTGATGCTGTGATGTCCAGCAGACGGCATCAATGCAGCCGGACCCGGCGGATCGATGCGGTTAATGGACGACCAGACGCCGCTCCACGCCGTTCTGCTGGAGATTCTCCAGCCGACAGCAGGTCAGATTTTATTACAGTTGTATTTACGCCATCCTCACAGCTCCAGCTGGACGTCTTAGTGCTAACACAGTTAGCTGCACGCTAGCAGGGCTGGAAACAGATTCCTGTAAAGTGCAGCTCACCTCAAATCAACTTGTTCAGCCGACTGATGTCTGAACAGATTATCTGAGCCAAACGAGTCGGTGACTGGAGCTCAGAGTCTGCTGACCCCCACGCTGACCCCCATGCTGACCGCCACGCTGACCCCCACGCTGACCGCCACGCTGACCGCCACGCTGACCCCCATGCTGACCGCCACGCTGACCCCCACGCTGACCCCCACACTGACCCCCATGCTGACCGCCACGCTGACCCCCACGCTGACCGCCACGCTGACCCCCACGCTGACCCCCACGCTGACCGCCGCCATGCTGACCCCCACGCTGACCCCGCCCACGCTGACCGCCACGCTGACCCCCACACTGACCGCCATGCTGACCGCCACGCTGACCGCCATGCTGACCGCCATGCTGACCCCCACACTGACCGCCACGCTGACCGCCACGCTGACCCCCACACTGACCGCCATGCTGACCGCCATGCTGACCGCCATGCTGACCGCCACGCTGACCCCCATGCTGACCGCCACGCTGACCCCCACGCTGACCGCCACGCTGACCGCCACGCTGACCGCCACGCTGACCGCCACGCTGACCGCCACGGTGACCCCCACGCTGACCGCCACGCTGACCGCCACGCTGACCCCCACGCTGACCGCCACGCTGACCGCCACGCTGACCCCCACACTGACCGCCATGCTGACCGCCATGCTGACCGCCACGCTGACCGCCATGCTGACCGCCACGCTGACCGCCACGCTGACCGCCACGCTGACCGCCACGGTGACCCCCACGCTGACCGCCACGCTGACCCCCACGCTGACCGCCACGCTGACCGCCACGCTGACCCCCACACTGACCGCCACGCTGACCCCCACGCTGACCGCCACGCTGACCCCCACACTGACCGCCACGCTGACCCCCACACTGACCGCCATGCTGACCGCCACGCTGACCCCCATGCTGACCGCCACGCTGACCCCCACGCTGACCGCCACGCTGACCCCCACGCTGACCGCCACGCTGACCCCCACACTGACCGCCACGCTGACCCCCACGCTGACCCCCACACTGACCGCCATGCTGACCGCCACGCTGACCCCCATGCTGACCGCCACGCTGACCCCCACGCTGACCGCCACGCTGACCGCCACGCTGACCCCCACACTGACCGCCATGCTGACCGCCACGCTGACCCCCACACTGACCCCCACGCTGACCGCCATGCTGACCCCCACGCTGACCCCCACGCTGACCGCTGACCGTCATAAATGTCTCCAAGTTGAAGTGATTCACTTTAACATCTTATCAACTATTAGCATTTATGGTTTTTAGAAACGTTGATATTAATGTTAAAAACGCACCAAAAACATTTTTATTTTCTTTCATAGTTTAGAGTCTTTTTCCCAGAGGAAACGACTGAACCGACGCTACCAGTTTGTGACTCGGGACGTTGAAACTGGTCAAACATGGAGTCTGGGTTTCATTTTCCTTCGTCTTCCAGTCGATCTGCTGCAGGATTTCCAGACGTTCAGCTTGAATCCTGGAGAATTTTGCTTCTGTTTCAGATTCAGATCAATTAAACAAGATTTGATTGTCTTACTCAAATGTCTGAACTTGTGAAGCAGCGCTGTAAATATCTCATTGATTTAAAGCCATGGAGGTCGTGTTGTTGACATGAATGATTTATGGCATCATAAGCGTAGCAGTGAGTCGGGTCTGCATGTTTCTGCAGGAGGGAAGCAGAAAACGCAGGAAGTCCTGATCCCTCAGAAACATTTAGATCCCTGCAACGTCTGGCAGGTTAAACGCTCACAGGAGCCTGCAGATGCAAACACACTGAAACATTTATATTTTCCCTGACAGAGACGTTCCTCTTCGCCGCCCTGTAGCGTTTTACTGAACTCTCTGTGAAGGAGCAGCAGCAGAAGCGGCTCCTTCTGCTCCTTCTGCTCCTTCTGCTCCTGTTGGGATTCAGGAGGAGATTCTGATCCTGCATCAAAAACTACAGAAAGATTTTCGCTGCTTCTGCCGACCAGAAGCTGCAGCAGAGGAAACCGATTCAAATGATTTCACTTCTGCTTCTGTTTTTATTATCTCATAAACAAACCAAACGCTAAAATAAAACAGATTAAATACAGAAAGAATAAAGTTCATCCATCAAAAACTAGAAAGTACATAAAACTCTGAATCCCTGAAGGAAGTTTATTTATCACAGAGGAAACTAAATGTTGTCGGATCATTGAGACTCTGCGGATGCTGAGCAGCATCAGCGGGACGAACTGGACGTGTTTTTGTCTGAGCGGTGGAGTCGGACCAGAGTTTCAGCTGATTGTTCAGGTGGAATCAGACGGTAACCAGGCTGTTCCTGTGGTTTCTGCAGCAGCCTGGACTCGGACGGCTCGATGTGAGCCGAGTCAGAGCCCGGCCTCGCCGCGGTACCGATCCTGCAGGACGGATTTACCGGATCATCCGCCCAGCAGGACGCGCAGCTGAGCTCTTCATGTTGTGGCCTTAAAGTCCAACCTGCATGTCGGCTCTGCATCCTCCTTCATTTTCTGTCTCTGCTTTTTCTTCCATTTTTACTGTTCAACTCCTAAACATTTTGATTTCTGGGTGATTTTCCTCCAGTCCAACTCTGTCATCTGAGTCTCAGATATTTATTCGTTTGGTTTCATATTTTATCACTCAGTTTTATCGGAGGAATCAGGAAGTTTTGGTTTGACGGCTGTGAGGAAAACTGGGCTGACCGTCAAACTGACAAGGTTTGAGGAAATGAGGATCCAGAAGAATAAAATTAGCCACAGAAAAACCTTGGAGACAAACAGAAACATCCAAAATGAAGGAAGAAATCCAAATGCACAAAAATCTGAATGTGTCCAACATGCAGCAGGAAAGACTAAATCAGGACAGAGAATCTTTTTCTGTCTGCAGCCTGTTGGTGGCGATGAAGAGGCTGATGAAGGTTTGGACAGCAGCTCATGTGACATCATCGCTCCAGGCTGACCGCCTGCCAGAGAGCTGAGGGCGGATCGTTAACTTCACATCCAACTCAGACTGGAGCAAAACCAGAGAGGAAGACCTGCAGGACGGCGGAGAGCCGGCCAATCACAGAGCCGGCCAATCACAGAGCCGGCCAATCGGAGAGCCAGCCAATCACAGAGCCGGCCAATCACAGAGCCAGCCAATCACAGAGCTGGCCAATCACAGAGCCGGCCAATCACAGAGCCAGCCAATCACAGAGCCGGCCAATCACAGAGCCGGCCAATCACAGAGCCGGCCAATCGGAGAGCCAGCCAGTAACAGAGCCGGCCAATCACAGAGCCAGCCAATCACAGAGCTGGCCAATCACAGAGCCGGCCAATCGGAGAGCCAGCCAGTCACAGAGCCGGCCAATCACAGAGCCGGCCAATCGGAGAGCCGGCCAATCGGAGAGCCAGCCAGTAACAGAGCCGGCCAATCGGAGAGCCAGCCAATCACAGAGCCGGCCAATCACAGAGCCAGCCAATCACAGAGCCGGCCAATCACAGAGCCAGCCAATCACAGAGCTGGCCAATCACAGAGCCGGCCAATCACAGAGCCAGCCAATCACAGAGCCGGCCAATCACAGAGCCGGCCAATCACAGAGCCGGCCAATCACAGAGCCAGCCAATCACAGAGCTGGCCAATCACAGAGCCGGCCAATCGGGGAGCCAGCCAATCAGGAGTAGTAGTTTATGTTCGGTTTGAATCGAATCAGTTCGGTTCGGTTCTGTTTCGTTCTGAAGCCTCCAATAATTCATATTTTTATATTTTCTTAATTTTTCTTTCTTATAAATCACTTTGATTCCATCTCAGTTCATTACAATCCAGAATAAAAAGCATTGCAGTGCGTTTTCTATAAAATGCAGATTTATTTTCAGCAGGTTAAAGTCTCTGACCTGTTGGGGGAACAAAGCCGACGTTTTAATCTGTATTATCAGGACAACAGACGTAAATGTGGATTCATTGAGCCAAATGAACCAGAGACTCCGTGTTTTGTCAGGAAATGTTTTCCACTGTAAAAGCTGTTTCTGCTAAACTCTGATAAGTTGCAGCTTTGTGTTGGCCTGAGTTCTCCGTCTGCTTCCAGGTACTTTTTGCTTTTCATTTCCTCCCCCATCACAAACATTGAGGTGTTTCATGCTGCTCCGGCTTTGTGCTCGTTGGAGAAAGAAAGGGAACTTTGAAGCGGCTGACGGAGGAACCGGGCCTCCCCTGAGAGGGCGGTTCTCCCCCTGCCTTTTGTTTCCTTTCAGACGTGAGAGAGAAGATTTCTCTTTGAAATGTTTGTCTCTTCAGAAAGTCGAGTCAGAGGGACAAAGCACCCTTCAGCTGGAAGTTTCCACACAGGATCTGGGAACTGACTGACTTCTCCTCCGTCTACCCAGCGACTGACGCGGCGACGGCTCCCAGTGAGAGGAAAGATTTACAGACACTCGGAATAAAACGGATCCGGATGAAGGACAGCGGCGACAAATCACACAGAAAACAATAAATTATCCAGTAAAAGGTTTAATAATTCAGTATTTACGACTGGACCACCAGGAACAAACCTCCCCGCCGGCGTTCTCGCCGCCTGGCACATGCAGAAGACTCTCTGGACCCGGAAACCTGAACTTTAAATCCACTTTCTGGCCCAAATTTATTCATTATCAGCACAAAACAAATGATGTGTCAGACTAACGGACTGCAGTCGGTCCAGTAAACGGACTGGAGCCCGGGAGATCCATGACGGATCACAGAAAACCTGAGGAAACCCTAAACGATTCTGTGGATAATTATTTTGATTTGGGTTTTCAGCTGCAGCCGGTCCAGATCCCTCAGCCCCGGTCCAGATCCCGGTCCAGATCCCTCAGCCCGGGTCCAGATCCCGGTCCAGATCCCTCAGCCCGGGTCCAGATCCCGGTCCAGATCCCTCAGCCCCGGTCCAGATCCCGGTCCAGATCCAGGTTTTGGTCTCTGTGTGCCGACATCTTGTTCTATCCATCAGATCCATCAGAACCAGAACCGAGACTCGGATCCTGCTGGATTTTCAGCAGTTTGTTTCTGGAGCCTGTTGGCTTCCTGGACCGATCCGGGTTCTCTTACCGCTGGTTTGGGGAATCCTCGTTTCTCCTTGTGTGGTTCTGGTCATTCGGACCGGGCCGCAGACGGATCTGTTCCTTTCAAACCAAAGTTTATTGGTTAATTGGCTGAAACTGCTGCCAGCTGGGAAACCGCTCAGATTTACTCTGTGAATCGGCTGAATTCAAATGCAGAGTTTATCACTTTAAACCTTCTGAAACTGTAGTGGTTTCCTCATGACTTTAACTAGGACATTTAGCAAAAACTGCTAAATCTCTAAGATGTATGTTTTTCATGTTTTTTCCGTGTTTCTCTCTGAATTGTTCCTGTTTACAGATTCTGCTCAGTTTGTCCGGTTGATGGGTCAGAACCGGGCCGGTTCCGGTCGGGTCTGATTTAACGTGGGTTCGGCCCGGTGCCTGCAGCCGGCTCTGTTTGCGCTCTCGGCGTCATTAGCGTGTTGTCTGGAGCAGAAACGCCTCCGCTCCGTCAGTAAGTCATAAATTACTGTCTTTGTGTGGCGTTTTCACTCGGCTGCTTAGCGACGTCTAATTAGCCCAGCGTGTCTGCAAACTGTCGGCGTTGAACTTTTTATTTTGTCATTGAAATGAGCTTTTACAAGTGAACCGCTGAGACGTGACGTGTCGCCGGATCCATAATCCTGAAAGAATTGTTTCCCTCTGACACGGCGGAGAGCAGCGGCGCCTCCTGCAGACAGGAGCTGATTAATCAGAGAAAAGATGCTTCGAGCCAAATCAATACTCAGAAACAAGGTCAGCTGCCGCATCCACTGGGTGGCGCACGTTGCTACAATCGTAGCGGCCGCACAGGCAGGACAACATTCTATTGGCTGAGAGGTTGCCAGGCGACGGTGCAGTTTGGTTTCAGAAGCAAGCAGAAAATGTTTGGTCTGAGCAGAGACTAAGCCTGATGATGGAGTTCTGGTTTCAGTAGAACCGGGTCGACCGGACTGCAAGACACTTTAAGATCCAGGATCCTGGAGTCGTTGATATGAAATCTGTTTGACTCTTTCTTCATGTGTTGATGTTTCCTGTGGTTCGTTCTCGACTCTCAGCGTTTTGCTTCTTCAAGATAAAAACTTTGTTTTCCTGCTGAGCTGCTCTGAGTGTCAGAGGATCCAGGAGATCAATTATAGACCTGACAACCAGGTTCTGAACACATTCAGGTTTCAAACCCGCCTGAAGACAAACAGGCTCAAACTGATGATGAAACCTCTCCACTGGGGGGCGCTGTGGAGTCAGAGCAGACTTGACCCTGCCTGTCACTGCTGCTCCTCTCCTTCACCTGTTGCTGATGCTAATCCGTCCAGAAAGTGTGTGCAGACGTCCAGCCAGCAGAAAGCATGAAGGTGAAGCTTTATTGATCCGCAGGAGAAACTCTGAGCAGATCAGAGCGCCGGCGGCTTCAGCAGCTGGCAGAACCCGCATCAGAGCCAGGGCCTTTCATCACAGCAGATGCTGCCTGACAGCAGGTCGCGACCCCGCTGCCCGCACCTTAAACACACACACAGTTCACTATAAGTGGCTGCCAATGGGCCAGACTGGAGCTGAGAGAAAACACTGAAATGTTTCACAGAGCAGCAGGAATCCTGAACGCTGCAAAAATCATCAGGATGAACTTCGTTAGAAACTCCTGCTGCAGCTTTGATGAGGATTTTACAGGTAGACTGACCTGGACTGATGGCAAAGCAAACCGCTTTTATTCATGAAGAACTTCAGAATAAAGGTCCACAAAGTGATGCACAATAACAAACAAGATCCTTAAAACAAAGCGCATCTGCCAGGATGAGCTAAAGGATTAACAAATAAAAGAGTTTTAAGACGATTCAGAAGAGGAACCAGATCTCTGCTTGGATGTAGGAGGACGAACTGCCATCACCTCAGCCCGGTTCTACTGGAACCAGAACATCTGCTCCACCTCCAGCTGCTCTGACCCAAACCAACCTGTTCCCCTCCTGGCCTGTGGGGGCGCTGCACCAACAACCACTGAAGGAAATAAAAACCTCTGAGGACGCTGAGAGCAACTTCCTGCTTCACCAGATCAAAACAAGATGGAGGCGTCAGATTTCTCTTCACTTCAACCGAACCCAGACCGAGGTTTGGAGGACCAGAGGTCAGAGGTCAATTAGTGTTCGCACCTCACCAACCAAAGTGTTTCTGGGCAGACGGACTGGACTTAATGATGAAGAATCGGTTCTGGTTCTGCCTCATGCTGCTGTATGTAGTTGTTTCCAGTTGGAGGCTGCTGATTGGCTCCTGGTTGCCATGGTGAGCGGTATTGTCACGCCGTGCCTCAACATGCTGGCTCTGCATCCTGTTGCCGTGGCGCCGGGCTGCAGGGCGGGGGAACCACCTGGATGCTCCGTGGATCGTCACATGCGTCACTCTGCTCCTCTTCATCCTCCTCTTCATCCTCCTCTTCCTCATTCACACCTCGCCAGTCAGGCTTCGCTCGCTAACAGGAAGTCATTCAGTGTTTCTCACATCTCCTCCCATTCATCTATTTCCATTTTTAACTTTTGTTCCTCCTTTCAGGATGAAATTAATTTTCCTGTTTGCTCATCCTGCTGCCTGAGTTTCTCTGTCAGGCTAACAGCAGCTAACACAACGAAACACTCATTTCCTCTGGACTCACTCCGTTCTGTTCTTCCTCTCAGCTCTAAAAACTCGTTCATTTTAATATCTACAGCCTTCGCTGTTCATTATTCTTCATCTCAGAAGATGAAATATAATAAATTCCTACGTTCTGGTTGGGGGCGTGGCCACAAGGCTGTCCTTGCGATCTGATTGGCCAGCCTGCCTGGCCCCGCCCACCAACACATAAATTAAGGTTTCAGTAAACGACACAAATGTTCCTGATGGTCTTGTTGAATGTTTTAAGTTATTTTTTTTAATTAGGACATTATATATGAATTAACATGTAAATAAATGAGATTACAGCCAAATTACTGATGTCCAATCAGGTTTATTAGTGTAGAACATTTTAATGACGTTCAAAGTGCATTAAACTTATAACAGAAATAAAAGTCATAAAAACATCATAAAGTCACTGATGGATAAACCAGAAACAAACATTACAGTTTGATGAATGCCATCACCAAAATAATCAATACACAGCCAATATGTTTCAATCATTATGGTTCAAAATCAACTCAGTGTTTCGGCTGTTTTTCAGTTTTCTGGAAGTTTCTCCCAGATTTTGGTGCATTGATGCTGAAAAACGTTTCATGGAGAAAATAAGGTAAATAGTTAAACAGTTTTTAGTCCATAACGACTTAATAATTTTGACTTTTAATTAAATAAGTTGAATAGAGTTAGCATCACGGTGCTAGTTGCATACAGCTACGCTACGCTAAGCTAAACGGGCTAACAGTGTCCTAACACTAACAAACAGATTGTTGTGTTTTATTTGGATCAATAAATAGTTTGAGGTTTTGGCTAACGGTTTATTATAATCTGGATCCTGATGAAATGAAGTTCTATCCTCCCTTCAGGAGCAGCGTGTAAACGCGGCCTGCCGGCTTTAATCTAAAGTCAATGTTAATGTAATAAACCATATAAATCATGCAGCTCCTCTCGGGTCTCCAGACAGAGACAAAGTGATTCCTGCTGCTCAGAGATTATCGGTCAGTTTCCTGGAAGGTTAAAGTCTCGGCCCGAAGCCGAGCCGCGTGATGAATTCCTGCGACCTTGTCTCCGTCAGCTCCTCGCTCTCCTTCTGGACCGACCTCCCACCACTGAAGGGCTTCTGCTAAATGTCAAGACTGAAGTGTTCCCGGCCCGATCGGCGGCGCCGAGCTTATCGGTGTCTGGATTCCTGACGGAGCTCCGCCAGCGCCGTAAGGGTCAACGGACCAAACATCCAGGTCCGACACGCCAGACGGATCTTCAGACGGATCCGGTTCTTGGCCCGCTGCAGTGATCTGATCAGAGACGAGCTCCTCATGCAGAACCAAACGGATCACACCGGATCAGAACGGCTCCTCCTGCCTATTGGCTAATATCAGAACCTGCTGGCATCAAGGACCAGCATGCATTGCACAGGGGAGAAAATGGAGATAAAGATAATCAGCTTCTGAAGGAATGAAGAGTTTTATGCAGCACAACAACTTTTAGGTAAATATGGAATCACAAGATATTCAGACCAACTGAGTCTGGTTCTGTTTGGTTCTGCTGAGTCTGGTTCTGCTGAGTCTGGTTCTGCTTGGTTCTACTGAGTCTGGTTCTGCTGAGTCTGGTTCTGCTTGGTTCTACTGAGTCTGGTTCTGCTGAGTCTGGTTCTGCTTGGTTCTACTGAGTCTGGTTCTGCTGAGTCTGGTTCTGTTTGGTTCTGCTGAGTCTGGTTCTGCTGAGTCGGGCCTCGGATCTGGAGCTGGTCTGGTTTTCTGGTCTTAGCGGTTCGGTGGTTCTGGAAGTTCCTGCTGCTCCTGAACGCATCACGGATCCGTCCTTCCTGCTCTGAATGCGTTGAGGTTCGTCCAGGTGAGCCGCCGCCGTGCAGCGGGTCACCTGCTCCTGCTGGCCTCTGATTGGCTCTTCAGCTCCCCTCAGGCCAGAGCAGAACCTGGAGGAGAGGAGCGTGACTCCTTCAACGACGCCCCGATCGGAGAGCCAGGTCACATGGACGACCTCTGACCTCCACTGTCAGCAGACATCATCGTTAAACCGTCTGAACATGGAAAGACAAGCATCACTAGAAAAACCTCAAGCTTTTAGCATCATGTGTTATTTTTGAAAAATGTAAAGAAAATACAGAATTGAGTCAGTTTGTTTTGCTCTTAAATATTTTAACTGTTAACATTCACTGCCTGGCCAAAATAAAAGTCGCCACCTGGATTTAACTAGGCAAATAGGTGCAAGCCTCCTATTGGATAATTACTGCATAGGCGATTATCTTTCAGCTGGCAACAAGTTATTTAACCCCAGCTGATGCAATGAGTAACTCCTCATTTGGCAAAAGACACATCCTGTGGTCGTGGAAAAGACGTTAGTCTGTTTAAGAAGGGTCAAATCATTGGCATGCATCAAGCAGAGAAAACATCTAAGGAGATTGAGAAACTACTAGAATTGGGTTAAGAACTGTCCAACGCATCATAACAAACTGGAAGGATGGTGGGAACCATCGTCTTCCATGTTTCTCTTCTGATCGGTTTGATTCTGATCAGAACCATTGTGATCTGTTACTTCCTGTTTTCAGGTGTCACTTCCTGTAGAGAGCCACGCCCTTTTCTCCTCCACCTGCCTCAGCTCTGCAGCTCCTCTTCCTGATTCTGTCCTCGGGTTTCGTCCTGCCAGCTGAACCCGAACGCAGCGTTCAGCTCTGTTGCCATGGTTGCCATGGTTCAGCTCTGTTGCCATGGTGAAACGGTTTCTAACTAGACGAGAAGCCCAGAGGTATCGGCTTCAGGCTGGAAATCCTTGGACTGAAAGTTGCGGTCGTGGAATCTGCAGAGATTCGTTTGTGTGAAAAACCTTGAAGCGTTTAACCTTCGTACCGACTGAGAGCAGAAAACGGTTTTAAATGACGCCACAAATATGAATCTGCACAGAATAAAACATCTTGTTTTATGGGAGCAAAATGTATGAATTCATATCCACATGAATTAACAATGTATTTATGATTTACTGTCATTAGATTAGTAAACCTGAACATTGCGCCTTTAGTTGGTGTAAGTTTAGTTTGATGCTGATTTGATCCAACAGGCTCCTGAGGAAAGAAACCGACTCGGATCTTAGCATTAAAGTTATTCCATTTAATGACTTTATTTCATTAAAATCTGCTGTCAGACCTGCAGTTCTGGGTGTTTCAGAACAATTCATCCTGAGTGGCCCAAACAAAGAGATTAAAATCATCATCATCATCATCATCATCAGCGTTCAGATAAAAGCTCCCTGATTGTCTGTGGAGCGTCTTGCTGATGCAGACAGTTTCCTCTGACTCAGACAATCTGTCCTGACCTTCAGACTGTTTTACTGCCATGTTGGCCTTTTTATGCAGTTATTATTTCTGACATTTGTCTGGCTGCAGAGAATCGATGCAGGAGCCACGAGGTGAGGCGAGTTAGTGCAGGTTAACATGACGGCGGCTCGTCACGCTCAGAAGATCTCTGTCATTTCCTCTCAATCAGAAACCAGCGAAGAAGAGAAGGAAACTCGTCTTCCTCTAAATCAGCTTCTTTAAAGAGCTAAACGTGTCTGCAGGTTGGATCTTTATTAACCTGCAGCTTTGCTCACAAACAAAACAGAAAACATGACATTTCCAAACCGGATTGGAACGAATGAACCAAGTTACACAAACTAGTTTCTCCAGACGTTGACGCTGCGTACAGCTGGAGGAAACAGGAAGTGGAGACGATCCTGCAGGTTTGGACTCAGAAATGTTCCTGCGGAGAGCCGCCGGTGAATCGCTGCATCACAACTGAACCTGTTTCCATTTCTTCTGCACATCCATGCAGCAGCGCCAGCAAGGTCAGCCAAGCGTTGACCTTTTAGCAAGGTCAGCCAAGCGTTGACCTTTTAGCAAGGTCAGCCAAACGTTGACCTTTTAGCAAGGTCAGCCAAGCGCTGACCTTTTAGCAAGGTCAGCCAAACGTTGACTTTTTAGCAAGGTCAGCCAAACGTTGACCTTTTAGCAAGGTCAGCCAAGCGTTGACCTTTTAGCAAGGTCAGCCAAACGTTGACCTTTTAGCAAGGTCAGCCAAGCGTTGACCTTTTAGCAAGGTCAGCCAAGCGTTGACCTTTTAGCAAGGTCAGCCAAGCGTTGACCTTTTAGCAAGGTCAGCCAAGCGTTGACCTTTTAGCAAGGTCAGCCAAACGTTGACCTTTTAGCAAGGTCAGCCAAGCGCTGACCTTTTAGCAAGGTCAGCCAAACGTTGACTTTTTAGCAAGGTCAGCCAAACGTTGACCTTTTAGCAAGGTCAGCCAAGCGTTGACCTTTTAGCAAGGTCAGCCAAACGTTGACCTTTTAGCAAGGTCAGCCAAGCGTTGACCTTTTAGCAAGGTCAGCCAAGCGTTGACCTTTTAGCAAGGTCAGCCAAGTGTTGACCTTTTAGCAAGGTCAGCCAAACGTTGACCTTTTAGCAAGGTCAGCCAAGCGCTGACCTTTTAGCAAGGTCAGCCAAACGTTGACCTTTTAGCAAGGTCAGCCAAGCGTTGACCTTTTAGCAAGGTCAGCCAAACGTTGACCTTTTAGCAAGGTCAGCCAAGCGTTGACCTTTTAGCAAGGTCAGCCAAGCGTTGACCTTTTAGCAAGGTCAGCCAAGCGTTGACCTTTTAGCAAGGTCAGCCAAACGTTGACCTTTTAGCAAGGTCAGCCAAGCGTTGACCTTTTAGCAAGGTCAGCCAAGCGTTGACCTTTTAGCAAGGTCAGCCAAACGTTGACCTTTTAGCAAGGTCAGCCAAGCGTTGACCTTTTAGCAAGGTCAGCCAAACGTTCAGCTTGTAAGCTAAATAAAACAGAACATTTTAGTCTGAATTTATTCTGACAGTTGAAGTTTTCTGTAATAAATGAATAAATAAGATGAAATGTTTTTTCCCTGTCGGCTGAATAAACCACAACATTTCACTCCCTCAGTGTTCCAGTTTATTTCGGTTCAGGTCGTGATCTAAACTGTTTGCAGATGCGGCGGTTCCGCGGTTCCGTTCAGCCCAAACGGAACCGGATGAGCTGCAGGACAGCTTTTAATGAAACGCTCCCATCTCCAGTCCCACCGGACAGTTTAGAGGAAAGTTGGTTAAAGCGACGCTGGTATTGACTCGCTCAGTGAGAGCTTAAAGCTGACACTTTTATTAACATGATGGATGCTTTCTGGATGGGACATCTTGTCCTGCCGCCAACAGAAAGCTCTGATTTATGACGGCTTCTCAGGCCGCTGTCAGAAAACAATAGCAGCGGGAATTATCGGGACTGGAGGATCTCAGCAGGACAAATTAATGATCCCGTCACACAGCTGGACTCCTGCGCGGCTCTAATCATGTAATTCAGAATAATCACTGCTTTTATCTGAGAGGGGCGGCTTCATCACGCTGGACTGAGGATGAGGATGAAGATGAGGAGGTCTCAGCTGAGACAACATCCTCATCCTCAGTCCATCTGCTTCAGCAGCAGAACCGAACCAAAATCTTCTGGACCAATTGGACCGGCCAGCGCCGAACCGTGAGACAAATGGACCGAGGAGGTCGACCCTGTTGCTAGGCGAGGTCGACCCCGTTGCTAGGCGAGGTCGACCCCGTTGCTAGGCATGGTTGCTGTCTGAGGGACGCTGATTGGTTGGTCTTCTGCTTCCTGTTTCATGGCGATTGATTGTTATTTATGATCTCATTCTCAGTGATCAGCTGATCTTCATTTTCATGGTATTGATCATTTGATATTGATCAGTTAAATTAACTTTGACTTTAATCTCATTAAACATCATAATGTTTTCCTCTCCCTAATATTTCATCATAAATTTGACCTGAGTTCAAAGTTCAAATAAAAAGAAGCTGTAAAACCTGCTGATCAAACAAGATGGCCGCCCTGCTGACATCACCAGGAGCATTGGTGGAAAAAATCCATATTTTCCCAAATTAAAGTCAAACTGATGAATTGGTTTGGATTTGGATGAAGACCCGTCAGATCCTCCAGCTGCAGGGTTGCCATGGTGACGAGGATCACATGACTGACTGGTTTCAGGTCTGAGTCTAAAGAGACGGAGAAGCATTAGTGTTAATAATTTGTGGATCTGTGTTGCGTAACTCTGTTAACTTTTCATGAATGAAGATCATTTTCCCTGCAGTGAATTTAAAGTTAAATCTGATGGTCCAGATTTGGAAGGTGATTATTTTTCTCTGTTGATTCTGTTTGGATCTGTTTTAGTCAGATAACAGCTGATCTGTCAGCCGCTCAGGAGGAAACGACTGAACCGAATGTCACCAAAATCAACTTGATATCAGATAAATGTGAGGTTGGAATCAACAGGCTTAGTCTGATTGGTTTGAACACAAAACCCCAAATCTGACCCCAGTTACTAATTAATAGAAATGGATGGTTCATTTAATCTGGACTATAGATTAATTACAGTGTCACGAAGCAGAGCCTGCTGCTGGCAGAGCTCTCACCACTTCACAGAGAAAACTTCCTCCATTTTCCCTTCTTCCTCCTAACTTTGTGGCTGAGATGATTTTTGTGAATGACTTTTTTTCCTGACAGAATAAAACTGAGAAATCTTTGAGCAATTGTTAGAATTTCCCTAAAACGACACCACAGGTTCCACTTTTACCCAGATCCCGTTTTGATGTGAACAACAAGTCCTGACGCCTCACAGGAAGCCAATGAAGTGAGTTTAATTGCACGAGAAGATTCACGTTAACCCGGCGCCGCAGACGGAGGTGGAGGAGCTGCAGCGCTGCTGGCGATCAGAAATGTCAAGGTCAACGCGGTAATTACATGAGTCACATCATCTGTTGTCCCTCAGCAATCAGGGCCACAAATCAGCGGCAGCAACAGATTAACGGCAGCAGAGGAACACGAAGGAGAAAACTGTTTAACATCTGAACCGACCAGAACCAGATGAAACCTGAAACTCACAGAGTTTCCCGCACAGAACCAGCACATCAAAATGACTCCGATTTGGGTTTTCATTTCTGTTTCATCTGAAGATTCTCTGCAGGTGAAGCATCAACATCCAATCAAATCAGGCTGGAAGATTTTCTCTGTTTCATCTTTAACTGTCAGTTCAGCTGAACAAAATGAGAGCAAAGAAATTCTCTGAAGAGCAGGAAGGAAATCGAGACGAGCTTCTGAATTTAACTGATGAAAACAAGATGGAAGGTTATCAGACTGAGATACAAAAATATTACCAAAACAACCGGAATGTAAAAATGAAGCCAGACACACAAACTGAGACTGAATTTTAATTTAATGCAGATTAAAACAGACAAAATGACCAAATTAAAAACAGAAACTTCATCAAAACATGAAGCTCCTAATTAATCTGAGACCAAAACTCCAGCTGAGCAAATCCACAGCAAAACAACTCAGTTAATTAAATCTGTAAATAATTCTGTAAAATGCGTTTCTAAAACTATAACTGTCGTAATTCTGCAGGTGAAGGAATCAGCAGTGATGGACGTCGTGCTGCTGCATCCGAGACGCACCAAGCTGCGTTTTCTCACATCCTTCCTGCTGCTCCAAACACAAGTAAAATTCACATCCTGCTGCTTTCCGTATTCATCCTGTTTGTTTGTAACTGAACTGACTTGGTTCCACGTTTTATTTTAGCAGCTGTTGTTCTTGTTGTAGTTTTCCTTTCCTGCCTCTTGTTATTCTTCTGTTTTAACTTCTTGTGTGAATCTGCAGCTGAATGTGGGACAGACGGAGTCAGGATGTCAGATTTGATTCCTCGCGTTGAACCGAAGCTCTGGATTCATGTTTGAACAATAATTTCCATCAGCTGGAGGAATCCATGGGATTATAATCCCTGTTGAGCTGCTGTTGCTAATTAGCGTAGCATAAAGGCCAGCGAGCCTAGCCATGCTAAGCTAACCCGACCCTCTTTGACCAACATGGAACAAAATATTATTTCAATAAATTTAACCTTTTTTGTTGCGTTTTAATTCTTAAACTTTTTCCCAAAGGAGCCTGAAAAAATGTAATTTACAAATTTTGATTAACTTTGTTTTTTAATTATTTCTGATTATAAAAACATTTCTTTAATTTCTTCAGCAAAAAAACAACAGAGGGAAGAGTTTTTGTCTTTGTATTCATTTATTTAATTTGTTTTTCTTTGTTTGGCTTCGGGCCTGAAGGTTGAGCACAAAAATCTGTTTTCTTCTCATCCAACAGAAAAAGAAAATAATTCACTTCCTTAAGAGAAAAAATATTCTGTTTCTTTTCCTGTTTGTTGGAAAAGGAGGATAAAAGAGTAAGAAAATGACGTGACAGAAATATTTTTATCCACTTCACAACAAAACAAGATTTTAAGAAAACATTTTTCTTTTCTTTTCTGTTTGCTGTAGAAATGAAAGAAATGAATATTTCTATAGTCAGAGAAACACAACTGATGAATAAATAGATTCTTTCCTCTCCTTCAGGGAAACAAATGTTCCTCCAGGACAATATTTTTATATTCATATTGACCAGGACTTAAAAACAGGATAAAAAGAAAATAATTCAGTTTTTTTCTTTTGCCTTTAGGGCTTCCGTAGAACTGGCAGATTCCCGCCCAGAACCGCAGAACCGGGTTCGTTCCGCTGTTAGCAGCGAAAGCTAGCGGCCCGTGAAGGCATCGTGACCTTTCCAGGAGGTCAGGTCCGTGTCCGCCGCTCCGCAGCGGGGGGTAAATTAAACCCGCCTCCATCTTGTTCCCTTTAATGAAAGGCCCGTCAGACCTTCATCACTCCTCATCACTAAAGGTCAGCCAGCAGGTGAGCAGCAGGAGAAGCTGCTGATTCATTTCTATCACTGTAAATCATTAAACTCCAGGCTGGAGAGGAAACCAGAGACTCGACGATTCTGTGGCTTTAACAGGATCAAACATCCTGCAGTGAATATCAGAACAAGATTATTCAACGTTTCCTCGAATCGTCTTTCTTCCATCGTTGTTGAGTCTGAACTGTTTGTGAAGTTAAAGATTAATAAAGAAAATTTAGTTTTATTTAGTCAGTAATAAGTTGGGTTTATTTCAGCAACAAATGATTTCCATCAGAAAAACAGCAAACAGACCAATTATCAAATATTGATTATGGATCAAAATCAGCTCTAATCAGCTGGTTCAGCCTACAGGAGTCAGGGTTTCAGCTGTTGCTCAGTTTTCTGGAAGTTTGTTCCAGATCTGTGGTGCATAGAAGCTGAATGCTGCTTCTCCTCGTCTGGTTCTGGTTCTGATGGAGAACAGAACCAGAACCAGCAGGTTGATCCAGCAGCAGATCTTTAATCCGTTCAGTGATTTATAGAACCAGGTGGTGTAGAACCAGGTGGTGTAGAACCGGGTGGTGTAGAACCAGGTGGTGTAGAACCAGGTGGTGTAGAACCGGGTGGTGTAGAACCAGGTGGTGTAGAACCAGGTGGTGTAGAACCAGGTGGTGTAGAACCAGGTGGTGTAGAACCAGGTGGTGTAGAACCGGTGGTGTAGAACCGGGCGGTGTAGAACCAGCTGGTGTCTCTATCCTCCTGGTTCTAGTCAGGACTCCAGCTGCAGGTTCTGGTTTGTCAGTCTGACCTGCTGCAGGAATCAAAGTTTGTCTGATCTGGTTCTGGAAAAGTTCTGCTAGACGGCCCACTGTGGAACCGGCTTTATGTGGCTCTGGAGGTCAGAGGTCAGCCTGCTCTCCAGTTTATTTGTAGTAACTGCTAAACCTTTTTCTGTCTTTAAAGAATAAAACTTGGGGCTGAAAGGTTTTTTCACCATATCATTAATTTATCACAGAAACGTTTTAACTGCCAGTTTGGAAATAAATCAGGATCAGATGCAGGAGATGAAAAAAACTCGTCCTAATGAGATTTATGTAATTAAAACCAAATCCAAGCTTTATTTTCAGTTTTTCTTGACTTCCTGCAGAAACCAGATGTTTAGTTATCAGCTGATGAACATAAAATAAAAACTTCTTGCTTTTGATGAATTTCCACTAAAGGAAATTTGTCATTTTTCTATTTGTGTTAAAATGAAGAAAAACATTTTTATAAGAGGAAGGATGAATTTCTTTATGTGGAAAGTTGAAATTTATGGCAAATAAAACAAGAAGTTTAAAATTTAATGACAAAAATATTTCTAGCATTTTTAGTGTCTTGGGAAAAAAAGAAGTAAAAGCAGCAAGTTTTATTAAATTAATATTTAAGGCAGAGTTATTAAGGACCGTCTGAAGAGCCACTTGTGGCCCTGGAGCCGCAGGTTGAAAACCCCTGGTTTAGACATTAGATGTAATTTTCACTTATTTTCAGTTTCAAAAGGGATTTAAATAAAACAGATTAAAATCTGTTCATCAGTTTCCATCCATTATTAATGATGCAGGTTCCTCAGTTCTCCTGCTTACATCCGTCTGACGTTCAGAAGATTAGAAAATAATGTTCTTCCTCTTCATTAACGCAGCAGCAACTTCAGATCCGGATCCGGATCCGGATCTGCGCCGCTGCAGCTGCAGAGCAGAGGTAGGAACCAGCGCAGGTGGCGGGTCCAGTTCTCCTTAAGAGGAAGTGGAAGTGCTGACAGCGCCGACTTCCGGACCCGTTCTCCGTTCAGGCTCCGCAGGCTCAATAACCTCTGGATAATTATACAGGAGGCAGCGGTAATTGGTGCGGGGCGCAGAGAGAAGTGCTGCTCTGAGGAAACAACTGGAGGTCTGCAGATAAATGATGCGTTCAGATTCTGGAAGTGGAGGCGGTTACTTCGGGTCCGGTTACTTCGGGTCCGGTTACTTCGGGTCCGAGCCCGGTGGTCAGTCTGCACATTCAGACAAACATTCAAATTCATTTACTGAATGTTTATCCAACCTGGAGGGCAGAACGGTTCTGGACGGGCTCCAGTTGGGTCGTATTCTCACACACCGACCGGTCCTGAACAGAACGGTTCTGCTGCAGAAGGAAGCCGGGTCCAAACCTGCACAGGGGTTCTGATGCTGAACCGCCTGGTTCTGCTGGATTCATCTGATCCAGATGGGAGCGTCTGTTCTTCTACCGGGCATGATGATGATGATGATGATGATGATGAGGAAGGTGTGATTCATAAGACCCGCTATCAATTGATGAGTGATTCTTCATCATCAGTCCCGGTCTGGTTCTGGTTCCAGAACCAGAACCGTTGGGATTTTCTAATGTTCTGCTGGATAAAACCAAAGCTAACATGTTAGCCTAGCGCTAGCAGCAGAAATGGAAATCCTCCAACACTGAAATCTGACGCCTCCATCTTGTTTCTGGTGAAACAGGAAGTTGTCTCGGCGTCTTCTTCGTCGGTTTTGTGCCGTTTGCAGGGAAACTACCTGCAGGGTTCTTCCTGTGAGGAAGAAAACCGCAGCAGCTGGAAGAGATGTTTCAGTTTGAGCTAATAAGGTTTATTTTGCTTAAATCTCGTCTGCTGGTTATAAAACCTTCAGACCTGCTGACGTCTCAGCGGCAGATCGGAGGAAATCTACCGGGCGTGATGATGTTTGGGTTTGGCGCCGGACCGGCCCTCTCTGTGTCACCATCGTTATAAAGTCAGATTTTCTGAGAAGAATCACTCAGGCTTGAACAGCCATTGATCGGCCACTCAGACATCGATGTTCTGCCTCTATTATCACCAAGCCTCCGGCGGCGCACGCAGCCATTACTGTCTCACTTACAGCCAGAAGAGCCTGTAGGACCGTAGCAGGCCGCGCCATGAATAAATGAACCTGTACTGGTGGGAGCTGATTGGTTCCCTCCGTCCCGCCGCTTTGGGACCTCGGCGCCAGTCGGACCACCGCGGTTCCCACGCTGCAGCGCTGCATTGTTCAGGCTGCGGCTCCTCAGGATCGCTAATGTATCAGCTGTGAAGCTGGAATATTCATCTGGGCTGTAAACTACAGAGGAGGAGGAGGAGGAGGAAGAAGAGGAGGAGGAGGAAGAGGAGAGAGGAGGAGGAGGAAGAGGAGGAGGAGGAAGAAGAGGAGGAGGATGATGAGGAGGAAGAAGAGGAGGAGGAGGAGGAAGAGGAAGAAGAGGAGGAGGAAGAAGAGGAGGAAGAGGAGGAAGAAGAGGAGGAGGAAGAGGAAGAAGAGGAGGAGGAAGAGGAGGAGGAGGAAGAAGAGGAGGAGGAGGAAGAGGAAGAAGAGGAGGAGGAAGAAGAAGGAGGAGGAAGAAGAGGAGGAAGAAGAGGAGGAAGGAAGAGGAAGAAGAGGAGGAGGAGAAAGAAGAGAGGAGGAAGAGGAGGAAGAAGAGGAGGAGGAGGAAGAGAGAGGAGGAGGAGAGAGGAGGAAGAAGAGGAGGAGGAGAGAGGAGGAAGAGAGAAGAAGAGGAGGAGGAGGAGGAAGAGGAAGAAGAGGAGGAGGAGGAAGAAGAAGGAGGAAGAGGAGGAGGAAGAAGAGGAAGAAGAGGAGGAGGAGGAGGAGGAAGAGGCCTTCAGGTTGATGTTGGAGAACCGGACGGAACCAGAGCATCAGGAACTTCATTCAGGTTCTGAACAGGCTCGGCGTTCAGACCCGTTCACACGGCGCCGCTCTAGTTTGTCGCCGATCCAGTTTTCTGCTCCGCCCCCCAGTGGAGGAGTGAAGTACTGCGTAGATCGTTTTGCTGCTGAACTTGTTTGGTTTTACATAATTTCTGATCAATATGTGTTTCCACCTGGTGACTCAGCAGAAAGCAGCGGCTTCCAGAGGATCCGGTCCGGTTCACTGCTCAGACCAGCTGAAGGTGATTCTGCGATGTGGGAATAATCCAGTCTCCAGAAACCAGTTAGCCCAGCAGTCCTGTTCCTGGACTGGGAGGAAGCTGGAGCGCCCAGAGAGAACCAGCCCATCCACAGAGAGAACTGCATGCTGGGAATCTTCCTGCTGCTGAAACACCTGGAAGGTTCTGCAGGTGAACCCGGTTTCTCCATCAGGAAGGTGATCTTCACCTCAGACAGGAAGTCTGGTTCTGATTAAGATCTCTCCTCTCGGCGCCGTGGAAACAATCAGCCACTTTGTCTCTCGTCTCTCCGGGTTCCTGCGAGACAAACAGGCCGACTCTCCGTCTCTGATGTTGGAGTGCATCTTCTGACTGCGGCAGAAAAGATGACGCAAAGCGTTTGATCAGCCAGCTACTGTCTGCTCGCATTCTCTCAGCTCGGCGTGGCGTGTCAGGGATCTGACGGCTTCAATTAGCAGCGGGGCGGCAGAAGAGCCGCATCACAAACCGGCAGAATGAGCAAAAAGCAGCGAAACCCCCAACGAGAGACACAGCCAGGTTTGTTCCTCTTTCAAGTCTCTTTGATCGACTTTCCACCGTGAAGCGTGAAAACTAACAGGAGCTTAGAGATTAACATTTATAATAAATGATTGTTTGGTGAAGCAGCAGGAGGAGGGAACGTCTACCTGTAGCCGGGATCGTCCTGTAAATCCACTCAAACCTGATTAGCGTAAATAAAGACAAACATCCACATCTGTCAGGGAGGAACATGGCGCCTTGTTAGCGCTGATGAAGCGGCGGCCCCCTGGGGGCAGCAGGAGGCCCACGTGCAGCTGAAGCATCTGGATACTGCAGGACCAACCGACCCGGGCGGCGGCCATGATGGAGTCCGGTTACACACACAGGAGCAACATGCTGACGCCATCAGCCTGGGATTCAAACCTAGGACCTTTAGTCCAAACCTCTCCAGCTCCATGCTAGTTAGCAACCGCTACTTCCTTTCAGCTGGTCGGGAACTACCAGTCCAGTTCAGTCCGCTTTAATCCGACTCCAGTCCATCTGCCTAGTCAAAGTCCAGTTTGTTTGGTGAGGTGTGAACACTAATCGACCTCTGACCTCTGGTCATCCAAGCCTCTGTCTGGTTCAGTTTGAATGTGAACGCCAAGCGGACCAGAAACCGCTCCAAAGCAGGAAGTGGACTACAGCGCAGGGCATTCTGGGTAACCAAAGCTAACATGCTAGCCTAGCGCTAGCAGCAGAAATGGTCCTGGTCTTTAGCTTAAAGAGAAATCCTCCAACATAAAATCTGACGCCTCCATCTTGTTTCCATCTGGTGAAACAGGAAGTTGCTCTCAGCGTCTTCAGAGGTTTTTGTGTCGTTTCCTTCAGTGGTTGTTGGTGCAGCGCCCCCACAGGCCAGGAGGGGAACAGGTTGGTTTGGGTCAGAACCGCAGCAGCTGGAGGTGGAGCAGATGTTCTGGTTTGTCTGTCACTTCCTCCATAACTGGATTATATTTTTGGAGTCTTTGAATAACTTGATTTTTAACTTTATAATCCGGATATGTGTCCAACGAGGCGACCTGCGTAAAATAAAATAACTTATAATGAAGATTAATGATTATCAGAATTTAAAATCAATATTCATAAAACTCCTGAACCCTAATGGTTCCTGTGAGAACGTTCTGCAGCTTCTGATGAACAGAACGAGATTCATTACAGCTGTTCATGTTTTTATTGAAAGGATAGATCAACACACACACACACACACACACACACACACACACACACACTCTCCCTCCTGATCTTTAATAAGTGGATCGTTTCTTCTTCGCGGGATGATTCTCGGGTTGTTTTGGCAACAGGAGTCTCTCACTGACACACAAGGCGCGTAGGTGGAGTACGCGCGCGCATGTGTGTGCGGGAGACGCGCGCGCCGTCTCGTGATCTCCTTCAGCCGCGGGTTGTTTCTCCTGGTCGGACTCTCCTCACCACGCAGCGCGCGCACAGGTGAGAGGAAAGAGTAAGGGGGAGGGGTGAGTGGGTGAGGAGGAGCCTGTCTCACTCACGCACGCGCTCTCTGTCCCTCACGCAGCCGCGCGCTCGCTGAGCAGAGCGCAGTTATTTGGTGCCGCGGATGCGGAGCAGTTTCATCCCGCGTTTCTGCGGTGCGTGAGGCTGAACCGCGCGTGATATCTGCTCTTCATCCTCCTCCTCCTCTCCCTCGCGCTCCTCATCGGGATCGTGCCGGACCATGGCATCGGTGCGGGACGCGGGCTGGGTGGGTTTTTCACGCCGCCTCAGATGGAATGAGCGCGGCTGCTGCGGGAGTTAAAGGAGTGGATCCTGTCTTTGTTTCTGGAATCCTGGAAGAATCCTGGAATGTTCCTGGAATGACGCTGGGGATGATGCTGGAGCAACAAGCGTGCGGCGGCTCTGCGCACACTTTGCGGTGATATTGCGCTGCTGAACGGACTGTTGCGCCAGTTTGCGGGATTCTGCCTCAGACTTCCCCACCAGGAATGAACTTGTCTCTGGGAATTCTCTCTCTCTCCTGAGAAGCGGCTCTTCTTTGCGTGGCTGTGCGTTTTCCCTGCCGGAGCGCTGAGGTTGGTGCGCAGGGGCGAAGGGAGCGGATCCAGGGCCATGGGCCGCCAGGCCAGCCGGGCCCCCCGGCTGCTCCGGATGCTGTGGCTGCTGCCGGCTCTGCTTTACGCGGCCGGATCCCAGGAGATCTACGCGCCGCACTCCATCCGGGTGGAGGGCGACGTGACGCTGGGGGGGCTGTTCCCGGTGCACGGCCGCGGCGCCCCGGGCGCGCCCTGCGGCGACATCAAGAAGGAGAACGGCATCCACCGGCTGGAGGCCATGATGTACGCGCTGGACCAGATCAACGGAGACGAGGAGCTGCTGCCCAACGTGACGCTGGGCGCGCGCGTGCTGGACACCTGCTCCCGGGACACCTACGCCCTGGAGCAGTCGCTCACCTTCGTGCAGGCGCTGATCCAGAAGGACACGTCCGACGTGCGCTGCACCAACGGCGAGCCGCCCGTGTTCGTGAAGCCCGAGAAAGTGGTGGGAGTGATCGGCGCGTCGGCCAGCTCCGTGTCCATCATGGTGGCCAACATCCTGCGCCTGTTCCAGGTACGGCTCCGGTCCGGGTCTTCAGGGGTCAGAACCCGACCGCTGCTCTTCATTCTCACCTTTAATGTTTCGTTTGGATCTTACTGATGTTCAGTAGATAAAGTTTCTCCATCCAGAGAGAAATAAATCATTAAACTCTGAGGAGGAAAAGTTTTTCTAAACTCTAAACTTTGATTCATGTTTCATCTTCTCCAACTTTCCATCACTTTAGTTCTGCTGCTAAACATGTGCAAACATCAACTCTGAGTTTCTTGTTTTGCATCATTTAATTATTTTTATTTAATAAATGTATTCGTTTAGCATAAGTGCAGTTTCTTTCAAAGCTTTTCTAACCATGTCTATGATTTATTTTAACTTACATTTTATAGTAATAATTGGAAACTACAGAGACATTAAAGAAAAGAAGAATCTGTCAGAAAACAAACACAATTTTAAGATATAAAAAATAGTGTTTATAAAAATGATTCAGTTTTATTTTTTTTCTAATCTTCCGTCCAACTTCCTGAGGCCCCCGGACCCTCCTGGTGGCCCCCGGGGGGCCGCGGCCCCCACTTAGTGTAGCTCTGGTCTAAACCTCAGACATCAGAGCGGATGGATGATAAAGAAGGAAAATATTTGTGATTATTATTCCTGCCAGAACACAAAGTGTGCTGGATGTGATTTCTGCAGAAACACGATGTGACAGGAAGGAGGGTCGTCCAGGCTGCCACCACATCACACCGGCTGCCGGTTTGATTCCCTCTGACTCAGGGAGCAATCGGCAGCTCTGGGGAAAAAAGCCGCAGGCGCCTCCAGAACCTCTGGGTTCTGCTCCTGGGCCGGGTCAGAACTGGAGTTATTCAGAGATCGGGTCAGTGGGAGGAGATTCTCTGTCTGCTTCCAGCAGGTCGTCCACTCCAGCTTTTATTTTGGAGCACTTCCTGTTGCACAGCGCTTAGCGCTGCCGTAGGATCCATAATGAAGTTGCCATGGAAACAGAAAAATCCCAACTTTGACGCTTCGCTCTGCGCCGAACATCAGGCTGAACTTCAGCTGGAACAAGTCGGTTCCTCGGTCGGTTCCTCGGTCGGTTCCTCTCCAGCTGAGAGAGAGAGGCGCCATGATGAAGATGAAGATGGTGAAGATAAAGATGATGAAGATGATGGTGATGAAGATGCTGATGATGATGGTGGTGATGAAGATGATGATGATGGTGATGATGTCATTCACTGATGGATTCTCCAGCTTGTTGCTGAATCAGCTTGTTCAGCCACTCTCTATGTTTCTCTATGTTTCAGGGCTGAATCGATTAATTGTGATGAATCGATCATTGGAATAATCATTGACTAGTTTAGTAATCTATCGGTTGTTTTCATAGAAACTCAGAAAAGTCGTTTGCTGAACAAACATCTCAGGGAAACGGAGGCGAAACAGAGAGAAACTTGTTTTCCTCCTGCGCCTCTGGGAAGGTTTGAGACGTCACAATTTAATCAGTAAATGTCTTTCCATATCCTCATTAGCATATCAACGCTTTTCCAGAAAAACCAAAACCTCCCTCCAGTGCAGTGGTTCCCAAAGTGTGGGGCGCGGCCCCTAGGGGGCGCAGTGCCATTGCAGGGCGGGGAAGCAGGACGGATGAAAACAAACCAGTTAAAGTGTTTCAGTGTAAAGATGGTTTCCAGTTTGTTGGAACCTGAATGTGAAATAAACTTCAGTGGAGATTGAAAACAAATGAAGGTTTATGTCTGGTTGGATGTACTGTGATCATCAGGGCCAGAATATGTTTGGGAACCTCTGGTCCAGTGAGAGCAGAGAGGATGATGGGAGCAGCTGCTGACCGCCTGGGCGGCCATCTTGACTTGCAGTTAATATTGATGGTTTCAGAGTTCATGCTGATTTAAATGTGCTGCAGCAGCATCAGGGAACCAGACAGGAGGAATGAAGCTGGTCTGTCTGATGGTTCATCTGTCGGTAAACGGATCAGAACCAGAGTGGGGGGGCTGGTCCCCGGTGACCTCATTATGGCCCTGAGGGCCCGACGGGCCCAGTTGGCCTCTCACACATTAAGGCTCGGCATTCTGGAGCCCCCCCCCAAAATCGGGTCAGAACCACTCAGTTTCCTAAAACATCAGGAGCAGCTGGAGGCAGAGTGGCTGTTAATCACCAAGTTTCTCCCAGTTTGAGTCACAAAACGACAGGAAAAAATCCAGATGGTTTAACTGGAGAGAGGCAGGAGCTTGACCTCTGACCTCTGAGATGAGACATGACCCGAACCACCAAGCTGATGGGAACGGGTCGGTTCTGCTGCAGGCTGAGAACCGACAGAAGAGACGTCTCACTGGACTTACATCGTTTCCACTAACAGCTCCCAGCAGCAGACTGGTTTCACCCAGACCAGTAAGACCAGCTGGAGGAGCAGGCAGAGCAGCAGGGGGCGCTAATAGACTCAGAATTCCAGTTGTCATCAATTCTCTGACAACTGGAAAAATCTCTTTATTCTGGTAACATTATGACTTTAACTGGTCTGAGTTTATTGTCATGACTTGGGAAATCCCAGAGGAAGTGGGCGGAGCCAGAGATGATTTTCTACCTGAACTGGAGCAGAAGATTAGAGATCAGACTGTTTGATCCGATTCCGGCACCGTTTGGCCACAGGGGGCAGCACTGAGGCGGTTTGGGTAAAAGAAACAAATTTACATAAAAATGTTAGAAACGTGACGATAAAACCCTAAATTAGTTATTTAGACATTTTATCAGCTAATAAACTTGGTTCTGTGATTTAGTCACCAGTTAAAGTCTTGAAGTTGATCCGACAGGTTCTGATGGTTCTGATGTAGTTTGGACCAGGAAAGTTTTTATGATGTTTTGTGGTTTTTATTCTGTGACTAAAACTTCTGAATTATTAATGATCATAAATAACTTGACTCTAATTATAAAATATTTGACTGAGAGACGCCGTCTCTCGCTCTCCCATGTTTTCTGTTAATCACATCAACATGAACATGATGTAATTATTGGAGGACGGCGTTGCGGCGCCTGCATGCGTGTTTGCTGCAGCCGGCTGCGGCGCAGAAGCTGCAGCTAATGAGCCTTCACCTCCGTCCCACCCATTAACTCCCATTACCAGCCCTGCTGATGGGAACAAAACACATTTATCTTCTGAAAGCACATGAACCACCTACTGGTCCAATTATGTGACACATTGGTACGGGGGGCGATTAGTGCCACTCTATTAGAAGCAGAAAGCAGCCAGATTGTTTTGTTTTGATCAAACGCTTCAGATTTGGTTTGTTCTCTAATTAGCAAAGGAAGGATGGGAGCTGCTGATGCTCCATGACCAGAACCGGGTCGACCAGAACCGGGTTGACCAGAACCGGGTCGACCAGAACCGGGCCTGGTTAGAGATGCTATTGAACCAAAATAAATGGAACATTGACCAACATATTTGTTTTGTATTGATTGGCTGTTTTCCTGGCAGCTGATTGGCTGTTTTGCCGGCTGCTGATTGGCTGTTTTGCCGGCTGCTGATTGGCTGTCAGCCTGATTGAATGTGTGTGTGACTCGCGGCGCCTCGTCAGGCTGAAGTTACAAACCAGCAGCAGGAGGAGAATCTTCATCAGCCGATGATGGAAAAGCATGTTGTGTTATTTTTATGCTAAATGTCTGTTTATCATCTGATGAATATTCAGCCGAAGCCGTTCAATGAATCAGATCACAGTAGATAACTGGGTACAAACAGGTCTTCACACTCTTCTTCTGCGCTGGAGGACCCAGTGACGCCTGTTACCATGGAGACCACTCCAAGCGCCGCATGAAGTGCCTGTTAATTACAGGTCAGCGTCGCAGTTTGCCAGGAAAACAGAGACGGTCACTGATCCGGAGCAGCTGAACGTCCTCTGGTCCCGGAGACGGCGCCAGGACGCGGGGGACAGACACCTACATGCTGGTCCGTCATCATCATCATCATCATCACCTGACTGACTGGGTTCTTGAGGACGAACCATTGATTGTTCCCGCCTCGGTCACGTGGAGGTTGAAGGTCGACACGTCTGACCTGCTGCTCTGAAAGGCGCTGAGGCGGCAGATTAATGGACGTTTCCACACACGGCGCTCTCCTTCATGACTCTGTCCATCTGTCTCCATCAAGCTGTCTTGACCGGGTCAGAACTGGGAGATTCTGGGAATCAGGAGAAAAACATTTTTCATGTGATGATTCAGGTTTTCTGTCTTTGTAACTAAAGAGTTCTGTTTTGAAACTTTATTCCTAAAAGATCCAAGGTTATTATAATGAACTGAAACTAAGAAAAATTTTTAGGTCGAGTTTAGAGTCGACAATGTAAAGATGTCAAACTGATTAGAAAACTCATGAAGAAATTTAAACTTGTTGGTTGACATCCAGTGTTTTGATCCTGAAAAGTAGCAACAATGCTAATGTTAGCTTCAATGGTGTCAGTAGCAGGTGGGGTATAACTAGCATGTGGTCTTGGATTGAATTACTCCATTAGTGTGCTCCATGTGGCTAATGTATCAGAGACTAGCTAAATGCTTTCTTTAGCTGCAAGGCTAACATTAGCATGACTAGCATGTTGACACTAGCAGTAGGATGTGGATAACCACTATTAGCATGCTGACTAACAGTATGAGCCAAAATGCTAATGTTAGTTTAAATGCTAATGTGTCAGTAGCATCACTAGCATGTGGAGTTAAAACAAACATCTGCAGCTGGTGACGGACCCTCAGACTCCAGTTGACTGAACTACATTATGACCTGGTGAAATTTCTCCTCTGCTTGATCCTGAGTGGCTCTGATCCCTGAAGATCCCTGAAGATCTCTGAAGATCCCTGAAGATCTCTGAAGATCCCTGAAGATCTCTGAAGATCCCTGAAGATCTCTGAAGATCCCTGAAGATCCCTGAAGATCTCTGAAGATCCCTGAAGATCTCTGAAGATCCCTGAAGATCTCTGAAGATCCCTGAAGATCTCTGAAGATCCTCGGTTCTGGTCCTCTGAACGTCTCAGAGGGTTTGTGGGTTTAAATCTGAGGCCTGACCGGCAGCGAGGAGCTGGAGGAAAGGATTCCCTCCAGCGCGGCGCGGCGCTCCTCTGTCACCGAGGCTCAACCTGCTTCACTGACTGCATCTCTGGGGCCCAAGGAGCAGAGCTGCTGAACGTAGAGCTGCTGAACGTAGAGCTGCTGAACGTAGAGCTGCTGAACGTAGAGCTGTCTGCTGAACCTCCCTGACCTCCGGATCGATCTGCTCTGCAGCGAGACAGACAGAAAGGAAGAGGAGGAGGAGGAGGAGGAGTGAGGAAGAGTTTGGTTGTCCCAGCTGCAGCAGCCATTGTTTTGCTCTCATTAATGTTTTCATCATTTCTGACTTTGTTTCATTTCGTCATCATTTTTATCCTCATTATTCTGCTTCAAATGCTGTTTGATTCTGCATGAAACATCCCGTCATATTCTGAACAATTCTCAGGATGAACTGTCACTGGACACTGCAGCGCCACCATGAGGCCGAGGTCGGCTTGGTTTTTCCTGGAACGCTCATGATGAAGTATTTCTACTGAGAAAGAATAAATATTCAGTAAAGAAAACCAGCAGCTTTCTCCTGCTTGGATCATCATTTAGTCTGAAGAAAAGATGGAAATAAAGTTGCCATGTTTCCACAGTTACACTCATTTATAAATGTCACAGTTTCAAACTAAAATATTTACATTGAAACTAAATATTTAGTTGGTATGATAAAGCTAAATGGTAAGTTCTAAATTAAATTTAGTAAGTAGCTAAACATAGCTAACTAATATTTAGTTAAGCAACTAAATGTTTAGTTTCAAACTAAATACTTAGCAACTCAGAGCTGAAGACTTTCAGACGAGTAAACTCAGTTGTTTTGCTACTTACTAAATATATTCAACAAGTATATCTAGTAATATTGAACTAGCTAGTTAATATTTAGCTAACCAATTCAATGTTTAGTTAACCAGCTACATCTGTAGTTTCAGACTATATAATTTGCTAAATAAAGAGCTAAATATTTGGCTTTCAAACTAAATGAATATTTAGTTTTAATTTCAAGCTAGCTGTTTTGTTGGTATAATAAATACTTTGCTCTGAGATGGTGAAATATTTAGTTAGTTTAAAGCAAAATTATTTAGTTCACAGCAAAAAATGTATTTTGAAACAGTGACATTTTAAATGAATGAGTAATATGAGGAAAATCTGACTCTGAAACTCATTTTTCTCTCATAACTCAAATAATTTCTGTTATTTTTCGGCCTCAGAGTCCTGAACGTTTTGCTCACAGATGAAACCAAACGGCTTCATGTTGCTGAACTTCCCTCCTTTCATAACCGACCCAAACTGCTGATCCGTTCTGATCTGCAGAGTTCTGCTCAGAGGTTCTGGTTCCGTCTCTGAGCTTCTCTTTGGACTCTGAGTCAGAAGCGTCTTCCCAGAGATATCGGGTCGTTGCTCATTAATATTCACACTCATAAATAAATCTGCTGCTGTGGAAACTGACGGGGATTTATTCATCTGATCTTTTATTTATTTTCCATCTTTTTGTCCACATTTTGTGAACAAAACACGTCATTAAAAACCATTAAATTTCAGCAGAAATTTGTCTCAGCCTCTCACACACACACACACACACACACAAAACACACGCACACACACTAACTCCAACCCATCATCATCATCATCATCATCACCTCATTATCATTGCTGGTTCCGACCCGGTCCTGCAGCAGGGACACAGAGCGCTCGGTTCGGTTTGTTCCAGCTCTGATCTGTGTTGTGTTCTGGTTTGTTGGAGAAAAACTCCCAGTTCAATCAGCAAACTGGGACCAGGAACTGGACCGTAACGTGTCCCGGTTCTGTTTACCTGAGCCGAGCCTGCGGTCCAGCAGGAATGTGACGAACGACCTGAGAAACATGAAACCCAGTTTATGAACCTACAGTGGCGATATCGACCCACAAAGTGCCATCAGGTTTCTTCCCACCAGGAAACATTCTGTTGATTTACAGCAGAAGAGTCCAGATGCTGAGACGTCTGAATGCAGCGGGAGGGAACTTGGAGATGATCGGCACCGAACCGGACTGGATGAAGGAACCAAAACCACCCAGAACCGACCCAAAGGAATCGGCTTCGTACTCCGCCTGAGGCAGCTTCAGCCTGAAGGCTTCGTTTGTCTCTTTGATTCATCTGGTTTCTAATCAGATTCTAATCAGTCGACCCGGTTCTACTGGAACCAGAACTCCATCATCTGCTGTGGTTCTGACCCAAACCAACCTGTTCCCCTCCTGGCCTGTGGGGGCGCTGCACCAACAACCACTGAAGGAAACGACACAAAAACCTCTGAAGACGCTGAGAGCAACTTCCTGTTCACCAGATGGAAACAAGATGGAGGCGTCAGATTTTATGTTGGAGGATTTCTCTCTAAGCTAAAGACCAGGAGCCATTTCTGCTGCTAGCGCTAGGCTAGCATGTTAGCTTTGGTTACCCAGAATGCCCTGCGCTGTAGTCCACTTCCTGCTTTCATTTGTGTCTGCGCTGGATAAAGTAGATAAATAAGACAATTTAATCTTCTTTTTTCTTTAATCTTCAATAATTATTTCAATTATTGATATTGAAATAATTATTTATTCTGCAATAATTATTTTATTGTCTCTGTCGCAGTTTGAAGTAATTTTCATCTTAATCTTTTCCTCCATCTTTGTTTTCCTTCTCTTATCGTCATACATTCACTTCAGAGCACAAAGCCCCTTCAGGTTCGCCTGTTCTGGGTCTGAATGACCTCTGACCCCAGGGGAGCCACTGATTTATGATTCTGTTTTAGTTCTGTGGATTCTGTGTCAGTGATTTTTGTTCATCGTGTGAAAAGTTTCTTCTGATTTTGGCTTTTATTGGTTCCTAAATTCAACTGAAAAACTTTAATAATTTCATCATTAATAGTAATTAATAACTGCAAATGTCAAAAATTGATGCACATTTTAATTCCCAACAAAGTTATATATTTAGTTTCAATTGGCATTTATAAATGAAAGAATAACGCGGTGAGAACAGAAACTTTGATGAATGCAGGATTTTCCCTCAGACCTTTTCTCATCAGAGGAGCATTAGCTTCTCGTTTATTGATTTATGGATTAAAAACTCAGTTTTTTGTTCTGGTTCAGAAATGTGAGCAACAGTTTCAGGAAAACCGCAGCAGAATCGTCCTTTAACCGGCGGTAACTTCACCCAAACGACCCCGGTGCCTCTGAGCAAGGCACCGTGTGTTAGTGAACCAGCTGTTGATTTGGCAGAAAGTCCATGACGGCGTTTTCCAGGATTTATTTGCTTGTTCGCCAGCCTGTTTGCTGCTTTCTGATGGATTTATGATCCGGCCTGTAATGAGACCAGCAGTGGAGTCGGACGCCTGGAGCGCCACTCGTAAGCAGTCTGTGTGGTTCGACGCCCTCATGATGCTCAGAGGAAGTCGGCTCTAAATCAGCGGCGATGGTTTAACGGCTGCTGCTGCAGAAAGGAAACAAACATGGCTGCCGCCGCGCTTCCCTGCGAAGACGGGACTCAGAAATGTTGAGATTTGTCTGAACTTGGTTTCTAATGTTGAACTTTTAAAGTCAGTTTTTCCTCTCCACTGTCGCTGCGTGCATCGGTAGTAATGATTTATTTCCTTTTGTTAGATCAGAGTTTATTTTAACTGCAAGGTGTTTTGTGTCATAATCCGTACTGTAGCACATTAGTTTAGTTTTTTATATATTTTAATACTTTAGGTTCTTTGTGTGAACCTACATTCCTCCACATCCACTCGCTTTCTAATTCAGGACCCGTTACTATAGTGATGTGACAAGATAATTTGTATGATATTGAGCAGAAAGATTGGCCACCATAGTGTTTATCTGAGCATTAATTAGTGAATCACATCAGTGTCAGGGGAGCCGGTTGTTTCTGTCGTTTCTTCATCATGGTGAAGCTCTTCTTCCTCCTCCTGGCTGATCAGATCAATCAGATCAGTTTCCTGCTGGTTAATCTGCGCTGTGGCAGAAAGCCGTTATTATCCGTGTCGCTGTCGGAGGAGCAGAGGACCGTCTGACCCAGTGAATCTTCAGAGCGGATTTCCTCCAGCTCAGGCCTGGCAGCGACCACAGAATCCTCCCAGGACCGGGTCTGGACCAGGACCGGGTCTGGACTCAGTCACGTTCACACTGCAGCCGGGTGTCGCACAAATAGGATTTATTTTTATTTATTTGTTTGTTTTGTTTGGCCTTAATGCGCCTGGATCTGATCCTGTCATGAGTCTGAACAACAGATCAGATTCTCAGCCAGGCTGGGAGGCTTTGCTCCGCCTCTTTATGGGACCCGAGTCTCTCCGGCCAGGCCCGGGCCTGGCCGCTTGACGTCACTGATACTCGACAAACGTCACCGTTCCGCGTCCCGACACGCGCAAGCAGGAAGGAAAACACCAACCATGGCGGATTAATGAGGATTAAGTGGCCAGACAACACCTGCAGAATCGTAAGTTATGCCTTATCATTAGCATCCATGCTAACTTCCGCTAATACTCAGCACTTCTTCTTCTTCTATTTTGCACTTCTTCTTCTTCTATTTTATGGTGGCTGGGAAAATATAGCGATACTTTATAATACAATTAGAAAAGTAAAATGTACATTTTACAACTTTTCAAGTTACTAAAGTAAATGTAATTGTTACTGGTCTCTGGGAAGAGCCGGAACAACGGGCGCTTTAACGCCAATAAATCCACTTTATCATCAGATTTTTGGTTTTTGGATTTAATTTGTGGAATTGGATTTTTAATTCACCAATGCTCTTGTTGGGTTTCCATATTTCAGCGTGACGTCAAGGCAGCCATCTTGTTTTGAAACGTGTGTTTTTGTTTGTTCTCTTTGAACAAACTATTAATATTTTCTGTGGCTCTGAAACATTGTGAGCATCGCTGCGGTTAGAGCCATCGATCTCTTAATATCTTCACCTTTTCTCTGCAGAAAGTAACATGTTGAAATGAAGGGTTGTGGCCCAGAGGTTCTGCTGGTTCTGATCTTCCAGCTGGGACTCGTATCCAGCTCAGCCACAAAAGTCTTTCTGAATCAGACTGCAGAGGCTTTAAAACCCGTAATTCATCTTTTATAATGCCGATGAGGTTTAAGTACATTTTTTGCACCAAGGTGTGAACTTTTTTCTTTGAACAAACTCAGACAGAGCCAGTTAGACAGAACCTGTCTGACAGTATGAAGTAGGCCAACATTTCTGCTACAGATGAGCCCAGCAGGTGCATAGTTAAAGTCCGACGAGTCTGTACTCAGTGCCTCGTCTTAACCTTTTATTAGCTCCACCAGTAAAAGCTTCCTCCACCCGGACTCCCATGCTGCAGATGCTAAAACTCAGACAATAAAAGACAAACAGCTCTTTATGCTCTGCAGTCATTTGCTAAAAGCAGGAAAACAAAAAGTCGTTTATCTTCCAGACGAAGTTAAAGCAGCAGCGGCTTTAAACTAATGTTTCTGTCAGCAATTAAGAGCCGACTCATTAATTATTTCTTTGACGAAATCTGTTCTCATAAAGGCTGCAGAGAAATGCAGCGTACATTTTTATCTAAAACAGCTTCTCTGAGGCAACACCTGAGGAGCGCCGTTAGCGCTTTAACCCTGAAGCTAACAGGGAGTTCACTTCCTGTTTCTGCTTCCTGTTCCTGTTTCCTTCAGCTTCCTGTTTCTGCTTCCTGTTCCTGTTTCCTTCAGCTTCCTGTTTCTGCTTCCTGTTCCTGTTTCCTTCAGCTTCCTGTTTCTGCTTCCTGTTTTTTCAGACATCTCATTGCATTCTGTGACTGCTTGTTAGCCATTAACATTCCTTTGCTAGCTAGCCTTTTTGCGTCTTTGCCTCCAGTTGAATTTATAGTTCTTAAATTCCAGTCATAATGTTCTTAAAAAGTTTTACTTTTGAGTTAAATCATTAATAGTTACTAACAATTGCTTAGTCATATTTTCAAGCTTCTTGTGACATAACTTTTTAAAACACAACTCTAGCTTAAGCTAAATCTGTGCAAAGCTTCTTCATTAATGTTTTTGCACTTTGACCCTGTTTTAAATAAACTAAAACACAGTCGCTAACAGGGATTAGCTGGATTTGTGGAGGATCGCCGACTCTCATCATGGCAATTTAATCTAAGCTGGGATTCAGAGCGGGAATCCTGGTACAGCTGAAGCATTTCATGAAGCAGTTGGACTTCCTCTGCCTGAGTCGGGTTTCCAGGTGAGCCCCACTGACTGGCTCAGGTGGAGGAGAGAAGAGAGAAACAGCCTGCTGAGAAGCAGAGAGCAGAAAGCACAGATTCAATTTCCTGCAGCGCCGCCGGCCCAGGGGACGGACAACAAAGCCTGTTTAATTTTAATAAGAGTCAAGAAGTGAATCTGCACACAACGCTAATGAGGCTGCACAGCCGACATGGCGGCGCAGCAGCAGGAACATCTGCCGAGGCTGAACGCTTCACGGGTCAATCCGAGCATCCGCCCTGCAGAGACGGACGGAAAGACGAGAGACGTTGCAGAAACATGAAGACGATCTGAGGACCAGGCAGGACTCAGACAGGACAGAGAAAAACGTTAAAAATCCAGATCCTAAAGGAATGAGAGGAGGAAATGTTTCTGATTCAGATTCTTTGATTTAAATCTGCAGCAAACTGAAATGTTTTCAGTCCTTGATCTAAAGGAAACACCAGTTTCTGAACGTTCATGAACGTCACTTCATGAAAGAATCACGATTCTTATTTACTGCAATATACGAATCCTGAAATTAATAAAAACAATTAAAACAAATCAGCTGTCGCTTGAACTTACGCTGGCGCTGAACGTACGCATTTCCTCGAAACAAAGAGGAAGTGACACAAAGAATGAGATTCACTTTGGTTTTTATCAAATTCTGAGACGACACTGAGTTCATCGTTCACAAAATGAAGACGGAGAACTTCGGCAAATACGTCAACTCACCAATGAATTAAACTGAAATCATGATGAATCGTTCTGAATCCAATCAAAGATTCCCATCCCGAATGCAAACTAAATACTGCTTGACCTTTGACCCCTGGGAGAACAGCTTGAGGAACAGGAATACGGGAGATTACCTCAGTCAGCCTGAAGAGAGCGCTCTCTCTGGAACGTTTCTGATATACATTTATCTTCTGATCCCTCCAAAGTTTTCTTCCATCAGCCATTGAGCTGCTTCGCCATCCGTCCTCTTCCTCATCCTCCTCTTCCTCCTCCTCTTCCTCGTCTGTATTCAGATCAGCTGCTGTTGAAGCAGCTCAGCAGGATTTCCATTTTCAGCCTGATATAAAATTTATTGCTCGTGGGCTGCTGAGATCAAATACATGTTTGTGCACCCGGCCTGCTTTCTGTTGCCCACACACACACACACGCGCACACACACACACTGTTATAAACCACTGAACCAGGATCAGATCTGCCTGCTCTTATTGTAGTAGAGCTGCAGCATTGTCTCTCTTTCAGTCCCTCTGTGTGTGTGTGTGTGTGTGTGTCTGTATACTTGTATATTCTACATTTAAAGAACCATTATAACCACTTTGACCCACAAATTGAGGTCATGGTGGAAAGAGGGGACATTTTCCTGGTCCTCACTTTCTTTTCAACAGGAAAGCACTTCTGCTTGTTTGGTCGAGAGGGAAAATGTGAAATAGGTTTTGGTTAAAGTTTTGGAGTAGACTAGTAATGGTTTTGGTTAGGGAAAATTTCCGGGTTATCCATAAACACAGTCAGTAGAATGAATGGAAGTCAGATTAAAATCATACATCAGATTTTTCCAGTTTAGTTTTTGTCAAACATTTCAGTAATTTTTAAAGTTATTTTTAAATTTTCAGGAAAGATTTAGTTGATGACGTCAACTAAAGTTGACTTCATCAATGTTTTTCCAAACAGAGAGAATTTAGTGAAGAAAATATGCCCTCTAGTGTTCAGTGCAGGTAAACGTGGATTAACATGAATGTGAGGAAGAAACAAATGTCAGATCCAAACACAATAGATAGGATAGGAAACACTGGAACCAAATCCAGCCGGGACCAATAACTGGATCAATTCCCATACTGGGACCAATAACTGGATCAATTCCCATACTGGGACCAATAACTGGATCAATTCCCATACTGGGACCAATAACTGGATCAATTCCCATACTGGGACAAATAACTGGATGACATATGGGGATCTTGGAAGCTCTTCCTGTAGCTTTAGATTTGGTTCTGGAGCAGCAGAATACGCACTAAAAATTCTAGTTCTGACCCATTTCAGAGAACAGAGAGTTAGAAATCTCCTTCATTGTCCCTCATTGTGGAAAATTTCTGTGTAACAGCAACAAAAAAGTGACAATCAAAGCCAGTAGATTCACACAAAGATGGGATATAAAATATATAAAAATAGAATAAAGAATAACAGTCAAGACAACATTTCAACATCAATACGTACTTAGTTATTAGAAATGCAATACTGTGATCTGATTAGGCTAATTAAAATGTACAATATGAGCAGTAAAAAGATGAATTATCTACAATAAAACTGCATCAAGAGAGATGTGCAGCAGCCCGACTCTGTGGTTCATGAGGGACTGGAGACAAAAACCAACTGAGCAGCAGCAGAACCTGGAGAGAGAAGATATTTATGAATGTGTGAAACAAACTGGATCAATTTAGAGGTGGTAAAGAAGAGAGAAGCTGCTAATTATGAGCTAATTAAAACTCAAGCAGCAGGTCAAGTCAAGTCCTTCAGCTCCTCAGGAAGGAGGATTTAGCATTCAGCTCTCTTCAGTCCGCTTAAATCCGACTCCAGTCCATCTGCCTTGGAAGTCCGGTTCAGCTGGTGAGGTGTGAATACTAATCGACCTCAACCTCTGGTCCTCCAAACCTCAGTCCGGTTCAGTTGAAGTGAACTCTGATTCGGTTTGAATGTGAACGCCAAGCGGACCAGAGACTGCTCTAAAAGCAGGAAGTGGACTACAGTGCAGGGCATTCTGGGTAACCAAAGCTAACATGCTAGCCTAGCGCTAGCAGCAGAAATGGTTCCTGGTCTTTAGCTTAAAGAGAAATCCTCCAACACTAAAATCTGACGCCTCCATCTTGTTTCCATCTGGTGAAACAGGAAGTTGCTCTCAGTGTCTTCAGAGGTTTTTGTGTCGTTTCCTTCAGTGGTTCCTGGTGCAGCGCCCCCACAGGCCAGGAGGGGAACAGGTTGGTTTGGGTCAGAACCACAGCAGCTGGAGGTGGAGCAGATGGTGGAGTTATGATTCTAGGTGAGACGTTGTTCCTCCGCTGAGTGGAAATCACATCTGAACCTCCAGACCAGCCTGCTGGTTCTGGATCAAAGGCGTTTCTGTTTCCATCAGTTATTCTTGAAGTCTGTTAAAGTTCTTCCTGAACAGAATCTTTCAGACCCAAACCCTGACTCTGTGCAGAAAATATAAAGCAGATGCTAATCAAAGCTCTGCACATCCTGCGTTTTTCCTCTTCAGGATCTAATTATGGAAATCTATTCTGACCCGGAGACCCGGCTCATTAAAACATCCTGGTATCCTTGTCAAGTCGGGGCCCGTCACAAACGAGCTGGCGGTCCGCTGCGGCCCCCGACTGATTGCTGAATAAATGCAGGTGGCGTTGCAGCGTGCCGCTTGTTAGCATGCTGCGCTACAAACACGCAGCCGCGGCCCCACCTGCTCCGTTCAGCAGAATCCTGATGAGGCGCCACAGGATCCGGCACAAAAGGCCACATTCTGCCTGAAGGATGAACCCGGGTCACAGCAGGGTTCTGGTTCCTCCTGAACCGGTTCTGGAGCTGAGACCTTCCTGTCTGAGTTTGGATCATCGTTCCATCGATGGTTCTGTCTGTTTCTCTGGAATAGTCTCATTAGAGACAGACTTTTTTTCGACATTGAATTTATATATTTATAACACTGAATTTCTAAGTTTGTTTTCTTTTTTTTATTTTATGTTCATCAAAGTTTTGACTGCAAGAAATGTACCTGCTATGTGATTGTGTTCTGGTGACCCGAGCCAAAAAAGTCAGCACTGGATGGATTTGAACAACTTCTAGCCAATCAAATGCCTCTCCTTTGGTCACATGACAAAGCGTTAGCGGGCTAGCGTGGCTAACTGTTAGAGGCATCTTTTAGATTCTTCTAAATGGCAGAGAAATATTGTTTTAATGTGAAAAACTGAAGGAAGATCAGAGCTTCAGGAAGTAAAATTTAAGTCATATTTGACTTTGACTTAAAATATATTTGGCTTATAAAGCATTTTTATGACTGAAGGAAGCATAGATTGTGCTGTAAAACGGCTCTGTGATGGTGGCCCTTTAAGATGACATCACAGTGGGATAGAAACTAGTTGCACTTTTTACTGCGTCTTAAAACAACGGAAAATTATACCAGAGTTTAATTTTCGGTTACTTTACCCACTGCTGCTGACTCCAGTGAGTCGTTTTCATTTCCCTTGTTTCAGACGTTTTTCTTAGATGATCAGAATTGGATCCAGAGTTTAAATCTCAGCAGGTCTGAATCCATAAATTGATTTTCTTCGTGTTTCTGGTGATTGATTCTTTCTGTTTCATCTCTTCCTGTTTCCCAGTCAACAGCGTGAGTGTGTTGCTCCTTTAACTAGGCCGCCGCGCGCTGTGCTGATCATACTTTCATTAGGTGTTGTAAATGTGACGAGCCCTCGGCGGGCCTCCGGAGGATCCGCGTTCATTAGTCTGTAAATCACAGTTTATGGCGGTTGATTGGAGGACATATGCTGCCAGCTAAACGCCGGGCGGCAGAAACGGAGGAGGAAGCCTCACTTCGCCTCCCAGATCTGTAACGACACTTTAAAAATAAAATCAGTTCAATCCAGTCATCCATCCCCACTGATCCCAGTTACCAATCAGTTCATTAAGTTTATTATTAAAATCAGTAAAAGTTCCTATCTAAGGAAACGTAGCAGAGCATCGAATCTGTCAGCTTTCAGTCCTCCTGACCAGCAGGGGGCAGCACAGGAGAGGAAAACTCCAATTTACCAAGAAGGACCGCCAACAGAACCAGAATTTGGTTAGGTACCAGCGGCCATTTGCCAGGTGATGGCAGCATCATGTCAGCTGATGCTAATCAGAACATCAGCTGCAGCTCCTCTCCTGTCGGGAGGAGAAAAACTGAGAAAACAAAAGGTTACAGTTAAAATCATGGAAAGTGAAGCCGTTCTTCAGCTCTTCGGTTTTCATTTTCCGTTTCTCAACCAAAACTCAGATCCGTTTCTCTCCGTTCGGCTCTGATGCTGAACCTCGTCCTCTGGGTGAAACGATGAGTCAGGACGTGAACAAACGCCGCAGCCTGCTTTCTCTTCTTCTTCCTCTGTCCGGCTGCCAATTACGGCCTGGCTCGGTTTGTGCTGCGCGCCATCAGGGAGCAGCTCACAGTGTCGTCTGCAGGCCGCCGCATTGTTCTGCGGAGCGGATCCGCTGGATCGCAGCCTAAGAGCTGCCATGGCAGAGACCGAAAACCTGGAACGGATCCACTGGATCCAGTAAGGCTGGCCGAACGAAGGCGAACTCTGGCCAGTGTAGCTGGAAAAACAAAAAAGGAGAAATTTCAGCCAAAAGCGCTGAAATCTTTTCTCTTTCAGTTCTGAAAGTGGAAAATTAGTGAGAAAAAAACTCAAATGTTGAGATTAATCTCTGAACATTTCATAAAAAAACTTGAAAATGTTCAACTTGATCTAGAGGAAGCCAGTGGAGGACTGTAGAACCGGGTTATGTAGAACTGGCTTATGTAGAACCGGGTTGTGTAGAACCCGGCGGTGTCTATATCTTCCTGGTTCTCGTCAGAACTCCAGCAGCAGGTTCTGGTTTGTCAATCAGACCTGGTGCAGGAATCAAAACCTGGTTTCTCTGATCTGGTTCTGGAAATGTTCTGCACCTGCTAGACGGCCCAATGTGGAACTAGGTTTATGTGGCTCTGGAGGTCAGAGGTCAGCCTGCTCTCTAGTTTCCAGCTGGAAGAACTGCAGATGTTTGTTTTGTCGGTTTAATTCTTCAAACATCAGAGCTCCGTGCTGCCGGTTTTCACCCTAAAAGATAAAAACAGCAGCAGGTTTATTCTGGTTTGATTGTTCTGAGAGAAAAACTTTGTGTTAATTTTCTGTTTTTGTCTGAGACATTCAGAGGGAAATAATGGGAGCAAAATGAATCCAAGCAGGTTAAAATGGAGGAGCGGATGACTCACAAAGAAGCGATACTCCGCTTGCTTCACATCATCTCAGCCGAATAAACCCCGAAACAGAGCACCTCTGTGAGCCTTCCACCAGGAGGAACTTCCTGTTTCCACCAGGAGGAACTTCCTGTTTCCACCAGGAGGAACTTCGTGTTTCCACCAGGAGGAACTTCCTGTTTCCACCAGGAGGAACTTCCTGTTTCCACCAGGAGGAACTTCCTGTTTCCACCAGGAGGAACTTCCTGTTTCCACCAAGAGGAACTTCCTGTTTCCACCAAGAGGAACTTCCTGTTTCCACTAAGAGGAACTTCCTGTTTCCACCAGGAGGGACTTCCTGTTTCCACCAAGAGGAACTTCCTGTTTCCACCAGGAGGAACTTCCTGTTTCCACCAGGAGGAACTTCCTGTTTCCACCAGGAGGAACTTCCTGTTTCCACCAGGAGGAACTTCGTGTTTCCACCAGGAGGGACTTCCTGTTTCCACCAAGAGGAACTTTCTGTTTCCACCAGGAGGAACTTCCTGTTTCCACCAGGAGGAACTTCCTGTTTCCACCAGGAGGAACTTCGTGTTTCCACCAGGAGGGACTTCCTGTTTCCACCAGGAGGAACTTCCTGTTTCCACCAAGAGGAACTTCCTGTTTCCACCAGGAGGAACTTCCTGTTTCCACCAGGAGGAACTTCCTGTTTCCACCAGGAGGAACTTCCTGTTTCCACCAAGAGGAACTTCCTGTTTCCACCAGGAGGAACTTCCTTTAATGAAAGCCTGACGGTGAAGTCAAAACATTCAGCTGGATTGCTAACCGAATGCTAACTGCACTGGAAGCAGCTCTGGGCTGAACTGTATTTAGCTAAAGGTCAGAGGTCAACATGAAACCTTTGTGTTTCTGCTGCTGGATCTGCGCCTCTCTTGTGTCTACTTCCTGTCTGTCTTCAGTTCCTCTTTGGCGTCTCTGCAGTTTTAGTTTGTTTGGTTTTTGCTCCATAAAGTTTATCTTTCTGGGTTTTTAGATCGTTTTGGACTCGTCTCTGCAGTAAGACCCGGTCAGAAGGTTCTGGTTCTGGTATCACAGACATTGTAAATCCGCTGTTGCGGCTCCTGGTTCCGCCTGATTTATCCGTGAAACGGGACAAACGTCCGTCTCTGCTGCAGCTTGACCCGATCGGTGTCAGCAGAGGAGCTGCGGGCCAGAAATAAAGACTGAGTGAAAGTGAGACGGATGAGGAAGATTAGAGGATGAAAGGACAGAGCGAGCGAGCCGTTAGCAGTCTGAGCGCCGAGTCATTGTTTCACAAATAAAATGATAATCATCATGTAGAATCCATCAGAACCGCCGACAGGAGAAGCTCAGTAAGTGGAGCTTGTTGCTTTCTGCTTCATTTCTCCGTCTGCAGGAGAAAAACAGCGAGTTGATGAACGCCGAGTGTATGTGTGTTTGTGTGTGTGTGTAGGGGTGTGTGCGTGTGTGTGTGTGTGTGACTGTGTGTGTGTGTGACTGTGTGTGTTGCAGAAAATGAGAGGTTGTAATGAAACAGTAATTGCAGCAGAGTCAAGGTAATTAAGTGTTATTAGTTTCTCTGTTTCACCTTCAGAGCTCAAGTTCTTCCTTGACAACATCCGTCTGGTTTATAACTCCGGATCGGAACCGGTCCGGATCCGAGATGTTTTTCCAGGGCCGACTCTGTGAACAGCCGGTTCTGTAACTGGATCTGGTTCTGCGGTTGTTCTGATCAGGAGGCAGAGGTTATTGCATTTTCATCACATTTAAAGGCCACAGGGTCACATGGCAGAACAGGAGGAGCTGCAGACAAAACAGTTCCCTGAACCAGTTCTCCTGTTCCCTGAACCAGTTCTCCTGTTCCCTGAACCAGTTCTAGTCCTGTTCCCTGAACCAGTTCGTCTGGTTCCCTGAACCAGTTCTCCTGTTCCCTGAATCAGTTCTCCTGTTCCCTGAACCAGTTCTCCTGTTCCCTGAACCAGTTCTCCTGTTCCCTGAACCAGTTCTAGTCCTGTTCCCTGAACCAGTTCTAGTCTGGTTCCCTGAACCAGTTCTCCTGTTCCCTGAACCAGTTCTAGTCTGGTTCCCTGAACCAGTTCTCCTGTTCCCTGAACCAGTTCTAGTCCTGTTCCCTGAACCAGTTCTCCTGTTCCCTGAATCAGTTCTCCTGTTCCCTGAACCAGTTCTAGTCCTGTTCCCTGAACCAGTTCTCCTGTTCCCTGAACCAGTTCTCCTGTTCCCTGAACCAGTTCTAGTCCTGTTCCCTGAACCAGTTCTCCTGTTCCCTGAATCAGTTCTCCTGTTCCCTGAACCAGTTCTAGTCCTGTTCCCTGAACCAGTTCTCCTGTTCCCTGAACCAGTTCTCCTGTTCCCTGAACCAGTTCTCCTCCAGCTTAATTTTCATCTCATGTTTCCTGCCAACATGTTCAGTTTTGATTCACAGGTTTTTAATCTCCCGGATAAAATAAATGTTTTAAAATATACAATATAACATGTAAATGTTGATATTTATACAATATCAATATTTACATGATTATGAATCATGAAACACAATAAATTACTCTAAATGATACTGAAATGAAAAATAAAACTTATATAATGCAACATTTCTCACATTAATCTTTCTAAACATTTTTGCAAAGATATAAAAATATTTGTTAAAAGTCGAACTAAAACTGAAAAAATACAATAAATAAAATAATATATTTGAACTTTTAATAAATTGAATTATTATATATGATACATAATTTATGTAATTGGATTATATTTTATAGATAATAAATTATAGGAAATATATAATTGAATTAAAATGAATTATAAAAACTTATATAATTATTATTAGATAATTTTTTAAATAAAAATATCCCCAATCATTGACCTATAAAAGGTCACAATCATAAAAGATTTGAATAAATTTAATCTTTTTGTAAAAACAGTAAAACATCCCATAATAAGCAGGTTTGCTGCAGTAAAACACATGCAGCGTTTTGAGCTACAAGGTCCAAATGGCTCTTTACAGTGATCTGACCTTTGACCTTATTGGAATTAGCAGAACCTTTAATCCGGGGAACGTCAGGCGATCAGAGGCTAATTAGAGGGAATCCGCTGGGAAAACAGAGTTTCTCCAAACCTTTCCTGAAGGATGGAGTTCATTTCCTGGGAGCGGATTGAATAGTCCGCCGACCTTTCACAGGTCGCAGTAATTACTGCGACCGGCGCCGCTCTCAGCCGGGTCAAACCCATTCTCCAGCAGGCACCGCTTTTTCTTATTCATGTTTTGGATTTTCTTCCAGAAACCTGTCAGAAAATTCCCACATTCTGCTGTGCAGCAAACACACCGCAGGCGATCGATTGGAGTTAAAGCCTCGTTTAATTTGCTAAATCTGTTGACATCATGTTGTAGGTTTGGTTTTTCTCCTCAGATGAAGCTCCAGCTGGACGTTTTCCCTTCTGACTCGCTCTTTCCTTTCAGATCCCTCAGATCAGCTACGCATCCACGGCCCCGGAGCTGAGCGACGACCGCCGCTACGACTTCTTCTCGCGCGTCGTTCCTCCAGACAGCTTCCAGGCGCAGGCCATGGTGGACATCGTCAAGGCCATGGGCTGGAACTACGTCTCCACGGTGGCGTCTGAGGGCAGCTACGGCGAGAAGGGGGTGGAGGCCTTCACGCAGCTGTCCAGAGAGGCAGGTGAGGCGGAGTCCGGGTCTGGTTCTGAAACCAGAACCCGCTGGTTCATGGTGGGTCCATTTCCATCAGGACTGAACATACTGAGACATTTTTACATGAGCTGAAGATACAAGCTGTGATTTTTACCTCCAAACTCAGGTCTCCTCTGGACTTTTCCAAAATAAATCTGTTTCTGTTAGTCAGATAAAAACATCTCCTCACCGTGGCGCCAAAATGTTTTAGCAGGTCCGTTTTGTCTTAATCAGAGTTTCTATTCAGCAAAATTGTTCATGAAATTTCAAATTGTGCAATTATCTGGTCAGTGGAAACGCAGAAACAGAAACTATGAGAAAATGCAGCAAATCATTTCTGTTCAAACAACAAACTGCTGTGAACAAATAAAATCATCAAAAATGATCAATACAGGTGAGCAGAGAGGCAGTTCTGCTGACTTTGAGGATCTTTGGTTTTACAGTTTTTATTCTGTGAGACCTGCAAACGAACTTGCAGGAGGTTTTCTCTTGTTGTGAACGTGTGACTCTCCCCTTCATTCACCCCTTCACTCCTCAGAAACAGATTCATGTCTGGTGATGAGGTGAAGAGTCCACTGATCTCAGGGCAGCCGGTTCCCCAGGGCGGCTCTGGCTACCGTCCAGTAGCTCGCTGGGTGTGAACGGCTGAATGTGGTGAATAACTGGCCTGTTTGCTGAAGTCGTTCATGGAGATGAACTTCCTGTTTCTGTGCGTCGGGTTGATTTACGACGTTATTAAATCTGTGAACTCGTCTTCATGAGTAAATTCTGCATTTTATTTATTTATTCAGAAAAACAAGCAGCAGATTAATGAAGATTTAACGCCACCAACTGTGACCAGAGTCCCTGCTGCAGCAGCTGCTGCTACCAGCACTCCTGTTGCCATGGCAACGCTGCAGCCATGCACTTTCCCACGGCGCCGTTTGCTTTCAGACATCAGAGCCTGGACCCGCTAACAGAACCGGAACCGGAGCTCTGCTAGCGGTCTGGATCCGCTAACAGTGTTTGTAAAGTTACACATTAAAAAATTAAATACAATAATTTGGGTTTTAAGTTTTAGCTTTTAGAACAAAATGTGTAGCTTTTTTCAAAATCTTATTTTTTCCGTGTTTTTTCTTTTCCAACAGCCACAGTTTGAAACTAACTATTTAGTTTGAAACTATTTATTTAGTTTGAAACTATTTATTTAGCAAGCTAAACATTGGGGTGACAAGTTAAGCTAAATATTTAGCTCTAGGCTAAATGTTCTGAGCCATAAAATGAGCTTCAAATGTAATATTTAACTTTGAGCTAAATATTTAGCTAACATGCAAATTCACTTGCTAATATTGGACTACCAGAATAAAAGCTGAGTCTTCATAACTCGCTAAGTTCCTGCTGTCGAATCGCTTCATTTTGTTTCTTTTCCTTTTTTGTCCAACATTTAAACTGAAAACGAAGGATGAAACGATTGAAAGGCAATCCAGACGTTTAGCAACAGAGACAAGGAATATCTTGGAGTTGTTCTTCTATTTATTTCTGGTCATACAGACACAGATTTCCTCTTCATGTTTGGTTTCCAGCAGCAGCCAGATGTCATGTAACAAACCAAAGAGTCTAAAAATGAGAATATGTGACAAGATTAGGACAAATAGAGACATTTAAAACAAAGATAAAACATTCATTTTTCGTTCTCAGCTCTACAGAAATGCTGATATTTTTTGGGTCTCATTGGGAGTCGGAGCGTTTGTATGGTGTGAATCTGAACACAGAAACAAAATGCGCTGCAGATCAAACTGTTGACTCAGAAGCTTGAAAGGAATTAATTAGAGCTCCCGGTGTTGTTGATTGCTCTCTGAATAATCTCACTGACATTTCCAGCAATCTGATGACTCTCTGCAGCTCAGCGGTCAGGAGGCATCCTGACATTTGCGTGCAGGAGTTTTTAGGGGATTATGAAAGGACGCGTCGGTGCCGGGGAGCGCGGAGGACGCCCCGCAGACCCGGCAGCAGCGAACGGCGGGCCGGCGCCCGGATCAGCCGCGGAGCATTGATCTGTGGCAGCTTTAAACTGGATTGGATTAAATGAAGTTCACTGCGGTCCCTCAGCCTCTTATCGGGCCGCGGCGTCCGGCTGCCTCAGCGCTCCGTTTAATGGAAATGTCAGAAGAAACTGTAATCAAACTGGAGGAGCTGAGACAGTTTCAAAGGTTCAGCAGAAACGTTTCAGTCAGCCGGTTCTGGTTGTCTGGGTCAGCGGACCACCTCATCAGAATCAGAACCGCAGATTAGACCCAGTTTTACGCTTCTTCACCATCGTGTGGACCCGTCATTCAGCTACACACACACACACACACACACACACACACACACACACACACACACACACACACACACACACACACACACACACACACACACACCTGTTGCACGGCGTTTCCTCCTGAAAGGATCAAACCGACGGTTTATTGGACGGCTTCGGTCTGGTTCGGTTTTTCTCTGATGAATGAAATCATCACCTTAAAAAGGTTTTTGTGTTTTACTGAAGTCTTAAATTGATTTGATCTGAAACATTTCAGGTTTTCACTGCCCTCAGAATAAACCAGTCCAGCAGCAAACAGTCATGTAAACTGGTTTCCAGTCAGTCAGAATAATGGACCAGCAGAGGAATTGGCTCTGACCCATTTTCCTCTGAATCAGCAGCAGAGGAAGCTGCTGATTGGGCCTGAACAGGAACCGGCAGCTGCTCTTTGTCCTGTTTGCTTCTTCAGCACAGGCCTCAGCCGCAGGTTGATTTAAATTCAAATGTTTGCATCTGCAGCGTCAGACTGCTGCAGGATCACAGACTAAAAGCTAAAAATGTGTCAGATTTTCATTTCTGCTAAAGTTTACATAAGTTAGTGATTCTGCGGGCCGGGGCGGCGCTCCGGGGCCATAAAGTCATAAAAGTTCTTTATGGATATTCCCAGGTTTCTATTTAATTATGAATTAATGTTAATCTTTACTCTGGGGTCTGAAGCTGCGCCACAAACACAGCAAACGAGCGTCGATGTGCAACGATCAGCCTGGAAAAGCCCATAAATTCTGATGAATGACTCAGTTTTATGGAGAGAGCCACAAAAAACTGAAGGTTAAAATGAACAAAAGACAGAACAAAGTTTTTCATGAAACTAAACTTTAACAGATTCCCTCCCGAGGGCGGCTGCTGATTCTGCACGATTTGTTTCCACGATTCACAGCAAATGGAGGAACATTTGGTGTGAAACACCAACAAATCATATCAGTTCAATCAGAAACACATTCCAATTAATCCCAGTTATCTGTTAATGCATCAGCTTGCAGCATTCAGTCCTCCTGACCAGCAGGGGGCGACAGCGGAGAGGAAAAACTTCCCTTTAGAAGGAAAAAACCTCCAGCAGAATCAGAATCAGAACCAGAACCGGACTAGGTACCAGCAGCCATGGAGGGTTGAGAAGGAGAACTTCCTGTTCGCCAGCTCCTATGCAGAGAAAACAGAGTTAACGTAAACAGGAAGTAAAGCTAATTGGAGAGTAGTAGGAGAAGACAGTGTGGTTCTCTGCAGACATTCTGACATGGTTCATCCTAAACGTCCTTCTTTAACTCTCCGTTTCCGACTCTGTTCCGGTAATCCGGCCGTTAGCTTCGGCTCTGAGTTTCATCGCAGCAGCAGCTCATCCTGCAGAATCTCAGGGTGTTGAGGAGACGTTTAATGGCGTCCTGCAGGCAGCATGAATATTTAATCTGGTCGCTTCATCCGAGCTGCAGCTGCTGCTTCACATTAAAACACGGCTGGTTTCAGATGCCCTCCCAAAAACCAAACATCCAGCAGCATCTGGTGGCTCCAGCTCTGTTCCAGGTGAGGATCCTGTAGATCTACAAGCTCCAGACACTGAAGCTGTTTGAGTTCAAAAAGAGGAGCGGCAATTTAACCTCCTGGTGTACGAGCGGTTCCTGAACACCGGCTGTTCAGCTCCAGTTACTCTGGAAGCAAAGTGCGACCTTCATGTAGTCGATAAGTTTGAGGACTGATGGGGATTCAAAGCCTCTGGTGGCTGAACTGTGATGACGTGATGAAGAGGAAAACATTACAATCTGCTGAATCCTTCCACCAGATTTTCTCTGAATGAGACGATGACCTGCAGAGACTCAGACCTTCAGCCTGTTCCTGTCATGTTGCTCTGATGCAGAAGCTCTGCTGAGTTTCACATCTCCAGTTTATTCTGTGGCTGCATGTTTTTAACACAATTAATCGCATTTTGTTAGTTTTTTCAACAGACAAAAGTTTGATGTGGAACCTTTCTATCTGCGTGTTTCTGGTTCGCCTGTAAAGCTGACGCACAGCTACATCCGCTAGCAGCAGCCATGGACTTTTCTCAACACATTGGGTTTTAATTTCTGCTTCTAAACGATTTGACTGTCGTTGCTAGTTGTGCTACGAAGAGTTAGCCTTTGAGTGAAGCTATGCTAGCCTAAAATAGCATCCAAGTGCTAAACATGTAGCAGCTAATGCTAATGTGATTTCCAAAGATCAGAGAAACTCTGGAAAAGTGAATGAATAGAAAAACACTTTGCTCCAATCTGATGGTTACAGAACCTGAATAACATTAAAAACTGTAAACATATTTGAGCTCATATGTTTAACTAATAATTTAGCAGAAAAAGTGTTTTTGAATTGAAGATGTTGCTTAATTGATTAGTTACAGACCCTGAAATAAACTCAATAAAATTTTTAATCCAGTTCTTCCACTAATTATATTTTGATCCTCTGAAGATTTATCTCAACGCTCAGAGCGCCCCCAAGTGGGGAGAAAATTCTAATTATTCAGAAAGCAGGTCATGCTGTCAGCATCTGGCATGCTGAGGTGAGAGAATCTACATCGGCGCACATGAAGCGTCTGCATAGTGTATAAAATTCAAAATCAAAAATACTTTTGATGCCAAAGGGAAATTAAATCAGCAAGTTGGTGATGCTATGTTAGCTTAGCATCTGAAGCCGTTAAGTTAAGGTCAAGTTAAGGTCAAAACGTCTGTAGAGTTTATTACCTGTGTGGATATAAAGCAGGATGGCCCTGTGTGACTCTGGGGTATTTCTGGCTGCTTTATGAATTTAGTTGTTTTTGAGCGTCTTTGTTTTATTCTGGAGGTTTTATTTTTATTGAAGCGTGAATGGAGGTTTCCCGTCCTGGTTCTGGTGTCGTTGGATCCTGGCAGCTGTTCCCAGCCCTCGGCTTGGCGCGTGCCTCATGTTTTCTTGGCTCCAGGCGTCATGAATGAGACGGAGGGGAAAGAGCAAACCGCCTCAGCGTGTGGCTCTTCATCGTTTGAAGAGCATAACGAGGGCTTTCTGTGAAACACTGAGATGTTTCAGTCAGACCAGAGCTGGCTGCGGCGTGAGGAGATGATTGCAGCATCAGCAGGCTCCACTCTTTGACCTGCAGAGAGCGTTTCACCTCCAGTGCTTCCAGTTTAAAACTCTGACACTGGAACTCTTCCTGTCAAACCAACAGCTGCTCTACATCCGCTGGAAAGAAGCGATAAGAGCAGAAAATGTGTCTGAAATCAGCATTCTGCCTCCTGACACACCGGGGAGCTGAATGGGAGCCATGGGAGTGTAACTGGGAGTAATGGATGTGATATGGTGTTTATCTGGCGGAGCGTCTCCTGGTTGACAGGTTTTCCGGTGAAACGGAGCAGCAACCTGCTGGGAACGACAGAAAATCCTGTTTTATTAGGTTTAGCGTCGTTGCAGCGTTTGTTCTGCAGAGTGTCACGTCTCGGAGCGCGACACGGGAACAGAAACGCAGAAATTATGTTTGATCATCCGACAAAATCAATAACTGATGGAGCTGCTGTCATGCGGGGAACCCTCCGTGTTTTCCCATCTCAGTGCATTAAAACATTAAAACGAGCCGCCGACATGCCGGCGCCGGCGATGAGCTCATCCATCAGCCGCCGCTCCGCGCTGACATCCCCGTCACAACATCACACAGGAGCCGATCCATCACCTGACGCTCCGCAGGCTGCGGCAGAACCGGCCCGCAACCGGCTTCAGAACCCAAAGGAACGAGCTTCACTTCCAGCTCCGGCCCGGTCCGACCCGCCGGACCTCTGAACAGGAGACCTGAAGACACCAGGATGGACTCAGGGAACGACTGAGACATCATCCATCACTGGGAGCATTGATGGTTACGCTTTATTGTGAAGGGTCAATAGTCTAGGTCTAGGTTCTGGTTCTGGTCTTGATTCTGGTTCTGGTCTTGGTTCTGGTTCTGGTCTTGGTTTTGGTTCTGGTCTTGGTTCTGGTTCTGGTCTCAGATGAACCCACCTGAACTCCATTATTCTCTGTTTCGGATCACATAAAGTCGTCAATAATTGGTTCAGTTTTAATGAACTGAATCTAAGGACTCTGGACCTCCATCAGGTTTTCCTCTGGTTCTGGTCGAACTGGGACCGTTACAGAACCATTGGAGCAACCAGAACCAGAGGACCGGTCTGGTACCGGAAACATTCACCTGGTTGTTGTGTAAAATCCTGGGCCTCTTCCTGATTAAACAGGGGAGCGTTGCCATGGCGACGCAGCGTGACCCCAAGGTCGTGGTCCCGCTGTGCGACACAGAAACCATCTGCTCACAACCCGCCTCATCCAGCGGCACTAATTTCCCTCCGTAGATTAGAAATAATTAAGCTGTTATGTTGATCCAATTAGCGCCGTTAGCCTGCAGAGAGACCCGCTGGGTCTGCAGGTGGGTCCACCAGGACCGGACGGGTCCACCAGGACCGGACGGGTCCACCAGGACCGGACGGGTCCACCAGGACCGGACGGGTCCACCAGGACCGGACGGGACGGCTGGCTCGCTGTCATCCTGGGTCGGGAACTGCTTCCTGAGGCCGGTCAAAGGTCACTCTGTGTCAAACAGACGACTCCCTGGATCCTGATCCTCGGAGAGCCCAGCTTCCTGTCGTCCGTACGGAGACTCAGAACGGACGAGTTAGTTTAAAAATAAATGTTTAGTTTGGTTTTATGTCTTTGGAACTAAACATTTAGCTTCCAGGTAAATATGTAGTTGCTAAACTAAATATTTAAGCTAAATAATCTTCAGTTCGTAGCTTCAGACTTTAACAAGCTAATTAAATATTTTTGACATCTATCAATGAATGTATATATGGAGAGTTTGAACCTCCAGACGTTTCTCCTGTGAGAAACTAAAACTCCCACATCGTTGTTGCTAACGGCTTTCCGTACGCGCTCACCTGATCCTGAATTTACCTGCATTTCATTTCCTGTCTCTGCGGTTTGTGACTTTCTGCTGTTTTCTGGTGGATTTTTATTGTTGCTGAGACTGAAGTTCAGACGTTTCCTCCAGCCTGGATCCCGTTGGTTCTGAAGAGGAGCGCGGCGCTCCGCGACACCCAGGCGGAGGACAAACAGCTGTGATTGGTCAGGATGAGGAGTTTGACCTCATTCGTCTGAGAGAGCCAAGCGTTTCCTCGCCTGCGTCCCGTTCATCATCTCTATCGAGGCCGAGGCGTCCCCTCCGCTCAATACCTCCTCTCACCCCCGACCCGAGGGCGACGCATCGCCTGGGAGCAAAGCCTCATGGGAAATCTGTCCTCACGCAGCTTCTCACCCACAGAGGCGACGCTCTGAACCTAAACACCGACTGACGGTCCAGCAGCCCGCCGAGGCGAAGGCCGCTCTGCTGACCCGGTTTGGACCGGGCACCAACCCAGATCATCATCCCTCCACCACCGTGCTCTGCAGCCGCAGCAGCTGGCTGAGACCAAAATGTTTGGTTGGTTCCATCCTGGTTCTGTCCGTCTCATCTCTGCTAACTTCAGTGCGGCGGCCATCTTGTCTTTCTTCTGCTTCAGTTCTTCCAAACGACCCCACTGGCTCAGTGTCATGACCTTTAACCTTCTAACTGAGGCCTGTGGAGTTTTAGATGGCGCTCATGAGCTTTGCACTCTGACCTCTGACCTTCATTGTCTGAGATCATGATGAGCTTCCGACAGTTTAGTGATGACCTTTGACCCTTCCCAGATGGTTGCCTCTCTGAGGTCATTGCTGATGGTGTACGGAGCTAAATTAGTGCCATAAAGTTTGTTCAGATGAAACTGGAAATAAAAACTTTTCAGAAACAGAAATGTTATTTCAGTTTCAAGTTTTTTTCTGCTGTTGTTTTTTTAACAAGCTTTATGGCACCAGTTTAGCTCCATAGTTTCGACTCTGACTTTTGCTCCTGCTTTCCAAACGCTGATGCATCGTGACATGTTGTAATCTGGATTAGGATTAGGTGACTGTATATTTAAAAACTCATAAAACATGAATTTTCTCCCTGGTTGTGTGTTTACTACTGCAGCTGTTATAATATCCGTAATGAGGCGCAGCAACAGCTTCCATACATTAGAAGTTATTATTTGTGTTCGGATGATTAAACTGTCGCTCATCTGCCAGATTGAGACGTTCAGGGAAAATAATCCTCCCAGCTTCAGCTCAGTTTCTCTTTTCTTTTTCTCCATTTGTTCTGGAGCAGAAGAGGGACAAAGTGGCTCTGATGCTGTTCAGTCTGCAGGTTGGATGTGGATAATTCCTGGGTTTCTCTCCATGTGGAGATCCTGCTGGCTGTGGCGTGTTGCGCTGCAGGGAAAACAGACTCTCTGTGGAGATAAATCAGGCTGAATTAAAGCGGAATCATCCTTTAATCTGAAATGAAAACAACTCCAGAGGCTTTATTTTTAGCTGCTGGCTGCCATCAAACACTCATCAGATCCTCTTTGTCAGTGCGAAGACCTTCTGCTGTGTCATAACGAGCTTCCGCCAGGCTGAACTGTGAAATGCCGGGCTGAGGCGCCAAGCGGGACGGAGCCGAGCCGATTTCCATGCTGCTGAAAGAACGTCTTCCTCCGTTCACTCCCACATCCCAGCGCTCAGCTGGAGATGTTTGTGTCTGAGCGGCCGCCTCTGTTCTGCTTCCAGCGGCTCCAGGTGTTTCCACCGACCTTCGCCGCGCTCTGAGCAGAACCTCCTCTGTCGTCCTCCCACATCATCATCAGGACGAAGCTCGACTCGCCGACCTCGTCGGGATGCTGCGGCGAGCCAGAAGCTCAACACGCGTTTCTGCAGCAATCGGCAGCAACATCCTGCTGCAGAAACACAGAGGCCTCCTGCATGAACACCAGGCTCTGCAGCTCAACCCGGGAAACTGAAGCAGTCTTCCTCACCTCCTCTTCATCAGTACATGTGTCTTGGTAGGTTTGGTCGGTCTGAGACTGGAGGACCAGTTCATCTGATCCCAGTAGCACCATAAACGAGCTGCAGCAGGTTAGCATTAGCGTATCGCAGCAGGCCGGGCGTTTGGGTTTGGGGGCTTCGTGACCTGAAGGTCGTGACCTGATCCAGGACCTGGAGGGCAGATTGAGTCAGAAGGGATCGGATGGGACCAGGACTGACAAACACACACAACCAGCTGTGGTCATGATGACCAGAGCTCCCAGTTCAAGCACCAGCAAGAGAACAACGGCCGGATCAGAACCTGCAGCAGAGCATCTGCATGAATCTTGCAGAAAAGCCTTGGATCCTGAGACCTTCATCATCCTCCATCATGAGTCCGTCAGAGAACAACATGTTCCTGTTTCCTCTGATGGGACGCTGAAGATAATCACACCTGTCAGGGATTTCTGTCGGTTCCTCTGGATTCCTGACTGTTTAAAACTCAGACAGCTTGAGCTCCTGTTGCTGCTCCTGCCAAGGAGATCAAATCTCACCAAACATTCATGATCGCATCAGAAAGTCAGAGAGGAGAGGCCAGCAGCACGACGTTGTTTCAGGACTCCATCCGTCTGCTTTCAGCCGACTCCGGTCCGTCTGTCGAAAAACTCCAGTTCGGTTGGTGAGGTGTCAATGCTAACCGACCTCTGACCTCTGACCTCTAGTCCTCCAAACTCGGTCTGATTCGGTCTGAATGTGAACGCCAAGCGGACCAAAAACTGCTCCAAAAGCAGGAAGTGGACTACAGCGCAGGGCATTCTGGGTAAATACAGCCAAAGCTAACATGCTAGCCTAGCGCTAGCAGCAGAAATGGCTCCTGGTCTTTAGCTTACAGAGAAATCCTCCAACATAAAATCTGACGCCTCCATCTTGTTTCCATCCGGTGAAACAGGAAGTTGCTCTCAGCGTCTTCAGAGGTTTTTGTGTCGTTTCCTTCAGTGATTGTTGGTGCAGCGCCCCCACAGGCCAGGAGGGGAACAGGTTGGTTTGGGTCAGAACCACAGCAGCTGGAGGTGGAGCAGATGTTCTGGTTCCTGTAGAACCGGGTCGACCGGACCATCAGGAGGAAAACAGACTAAAGGTTAAAATATTCCAGTTTCAGGTAGAAACCAGGCAGGAGTCGGTACAGATCAGAATCTCATTCATCCTCCTGTATTGTAGATACTTTATTATTTCACTATGTTCACGCTGTTAAATGAAATTATGAGGCTTATGACTCTGTTATCTGTTACCCTGAAGAGGTTTGATGTGCCAACCAGTCTGGCAGCTAAAACTTTAGATTTAAACATTAATTAGAGATGAAAACACCAGAGTGTTTTCATCAACCTTCAGTGTTAAAATGAGAATGTTCCATGTGAGGATGTGGTGAGTGGATTCAGAGGAGACGTTTCCAGGCCCAACTTGGTTCACAGCTTGTTACTGAAATCCGTCCTGATGTTGGTGGACGAGAGCAGATGGAGTCCAGAAAAGGTTCCGGCAGGACCTGGAGCCGAGCTTTGGGCCGCAGCTCCGTCATGAACGCGGCGTTTCCCTGAACCGCGCGGCTCATTAAATGCAGAAACATCATGAATATTTCAGTGCATTTGATCAAGTGAGTTCTAAAAGCTCTGCTGACCGAGTCCAGGAATCAGAACCGGGCCGGCCCGCTTTCATCGGCGACATGTTGATCATCAGAAGTTGTCTGCTGAGGACAGGACGCTGCGGTCGGCCGCGGGTCACTCACGCTGTCGCCATGGTTACCGCGGGACGCTCTCAGACGCCGTTCCTCACAGCGTCGTCCTTCGATTGTATGATAAAACTGCTTGCCATACCACAGTTGTTTCCGAATGGGAGGAAGGGCAGACTAAGCAACTCCTCAACTTCCGGCAACTCATCGTCCTCCAGCAACCCTTTACTCCATTACAGTTACATGAGTAACTGTTTTATATTTTACTTTTATTTTTTCTTTCCTGAGTAAAATTTCAATTTTTTTAAAGCTTTTTTTGTCTTTTTTTATTGGAAAACTAATTTCTTTCAATAAAAATTAAAATTAAGATACATTTTGTTACTTATATGAATTGTTGTCATTTTCATCCTTAAATACCAAAATATCCACTTAACTTCTGATCCGTCTGATGATGAATGTTTAAATTTTAAATGATTGATCATTTGATCGGTTCCTCAGTACCTGAATGAAAGTATGTTGAAGTCGATCTAATTGTCGGTGATCTGCTCTGCTCGCCTCTGCGTCCTGACCAGGTACAGGAAGTGATGTCATTTCCCTCTAACTGACCATCTGAGCTCCTTCGGGGCTTTTAAACCAGCAGAGACTCGGCTGAGTTGGGAACAGTCAAAGTCTGCAGCTGCAGAGCAGAGAGGCGTTAAAGGGCCGTAGGTTCGGCTCTGATCCTTCAGAACCGGCTCGGTTCCTGAAGTTCATCCAGGTGTTTTTATCTCCGCAGGTGGAATCTGCATCGCTCAGTCCCTGAAGATTCCCCACGAACACAAACCGTCGGACTTTGACAAAATCATCCGGCAGCTGCTGGAGACCCGCTACGCCAGAACCGTGGTTCTGTTCGTCTCCGACGAGGACATCAGGTACCCGGGCTGGTTGTTTCCGCTCACAGCAGATCGCTTCATCTGGACATCATCGGGTTCGGGTTATTTTCCAGATTAGTTTCCTTCAATCTGACTGAAACTATTAAATGTTTTCAGATTTTTCTCAGGCAGAACTTGGATGGTTTCTTTGTTCTTAAAATCATAATGTCCGTTTACTTTACTGTCCTGAATGTCGTTGCTTTGGGACAATCAATCAGAGAGTTTAATAAACCCGTTGATGATCAGATGAAACCTTGCCGTTCGTCAGCCGCCTCTCTGGCCCTCCAGGCTTCCGTAGAAGCTGAGCTCTGGGTTTTGCTTTGGCTGCAGGGGAATCCTGAACGCCTCGAAGCGGGCCGATCAGGTAGGACACTTCCTGTGGATCGGCTCCGACAGCTGGGGGTCCAAGAACAGCCCCATCCACCAGCTGGAGGACGCCGCCGTGGGCGCCATCACCATCCTGCCCAAGAGGGCCACCATCAGCGGTGAGTTCAGGGAAACCCCGGCTGATCAGAACCCGGATCTATCGGGTCATCGTCTCCAGATGTGGAAAATGTAGTTTTATCACTGATGAATGTTGGTGTCGAATCAACTCATATTTACTCATCATTTTTTTATCTTTCAAGATGGCCGCCATCTTGGAGAATGCCAACGTCATGGAGAATATATGTTTGCTCTAAAGTCATCTGAAGTTATTACCAGTGGCACAAATAAGTAAAACATTAGTTTCACTAACTACTGATAAGCTATTCAAGAATGTTAGCTACGCTAAACACATAAAAACATTAGCATAAGCTAATGCTAACATTAAGATGGCTGCCAGTTGGTCTCATGTCTTCATTTGAGACTCGCTAACAGGAAAGTCCTCAGTTTGTGATCGTTTGACTTCTTATTGCTGTGAAGCTGCATGAACAGGACAGGAACCTGCGCATCATCATCATCATCATCATCAGGAAGATCACACTCAGGATTAGTGAACCACAGAAAAGTTCAGTTTTTATTGTTGACATTTCCGCAGAGAACGAGGAATTATTTCAGGCTGGTGTAGAGATCATTTCCATTTTACAGCTTTTATTTAGACTGTGCTCTGATTTAACCTTTGACTCAATCAGCACATATTTGAATGAAGTGACATTTCAGAGCGTTACAGACCGGAAGAGAAGGAATGTGCTGCAGGTCAGCCAATATTTCACAAGAACCTGAGGGAGGAAGATGAAGGTCTGCCAGTGCTTCACTTCTCACCTTTCCACAGACGTAATGATTAAAAAATGAAAGAAAAGGCCAAAAGACTCAGAAAGTCTGCTTGATGCGACATTTACAGTGAATTTATCTGCTGATTACTGAGATTTTGTGCAGCTAGTTCCTCCACCTGCTGGTGTTGCTCTGTCCACTTCAAGCTTTTATTCACACGTGACTTTAGAAGCTAGAAGAACTGGGAGTTTATTTCCTGCAAGAGTTGACACTAAAACAGGTTTACAGTCAAATATTACTCAACATCAGGCTAAAAACAACGTAAAGAAAAACTGTTGTTTTTTGGGTATTGATCTGTACATCAGCGATCGGCCAATTAACCTGTTCTGGGATCGATTGGTAGTGCCTCCGTCCTCCACTAGGGGGCACGTTTCTCCCAGAAATGCAAGAGGAAAACAACGATATGCATTTAGGAAAATGACAGAAACAGTAAAGCACCTGTCAGCAGCAAGGCTCTTCAAAGTGCTTTAAAAACACAGACAACGTTTCAATCTGCACATTAATTAATCAGAAGCAGCTGAGCTTCAGTCTGGATGTGAAGGAGCTCAGGGTTTCAGCTGCCTGTCAGTTTTCTGGAAGTTTGTTCCAGATTTGTGGTGCATAGATGCTGAATGCTGCTTCTCCATGTTTGGTCTGGAAGGTTGCTATGACAACAGCAGATCTTTAATGTGTTGTGGTGAACCAGGAGGTGTCTCTATCTTCCTGGTTCTAGTCAGAACTCCAGCAGCAGGGTTCTGGACCAGCAGCAGGGTTCTGGTTCATCAGACCTGCTGCTGGAATCAAGGTTTCTGTGATTGGAGACTTTAGTCTCTGGTTCTGGAAATGTTCTGCTCGACGGCCCGCTGTGGAACCGGCTTCATAACGGCAGATGAAGACTTATCGCATCGTTTATCGGTTCGCATGATAAATTTATTGTGATAAGAATTTTGGTTTATCGCTGTCATGATAACTTCCATATAAAGACGTTTAAAACCGTTTTTCTATTTTCCTCACCATTTGTTCAATGAAAACATCGATAAATGCCAATAAATCTGAAAACACTGCGTGCAGTTTAGTGACACAAATCATGTTTTTTATGTGCCTGGTGTCCTAAAACGCGTTACCCCTGGGAATGATTTTTCAGCAGCAGTATTTGTGTTAGTGGGGCTGTAAATGGTGAGACACTCAGTCACACAGTTACTGAAAAAGAAGCAATAACGGCTGAAGAGCTCAGCAGCGTCTTCACATCCGGCCGACAGCAGAGGCTGTGAAAACCAACACGGTGAGAACTGCAGGTCAACTGGCAGCTTGACCTCCTGACCCTAGAGAACTGAGCCGCCTGGGCCTGGAAAGGTCAACCGGGAGGTCATCGGGTTGTTGAACTGCTGCTTCGACCCGAAGCAAAGCAGAACTACTGGGATTTACTAAGGATTCATCAGCCGACTCCGGTCCGCTCCGACCCCACTCCGGTCCGGTTTAATCCAAAATACTTGGATAGCAACTTAAATATTTAGTTCCTAGTTTGAAAAGTGAAGTCCATTTTATTTTGTGTTTGGTTAAATAAACCAAATGATTGCTGTAACTCTGCAAACAGCGCCCCCTAGTGAGGAAGCTCTAGCTTGTTTTCTGGAACATCTGCTGAGGATTTTCCTCTCTGATCTTTTTCTCCAGAAGCCAAACGAGGTGAGAGCGTAAAATGTGAAGCAGCTTTTCATCCGAAGCGTTTTTCCGTCTTTCCCACAGAGATGATTCACTTTCTCTGCAGCTCTGAACGAAGCGTCACTTTCCCTCAAACGTTCAACAAACCGTTCAGACGTTGCTGCAGGTCGCAGAATCTGCAGATTCAAGAGCAAAGTTCTGCTTCACGTTCAGCTTTATGCAGAAATAAAGGCGGATCTCTGACTGGGTCCTGAGGAACCTCCAGACTCAAAGCGCCTGAAGCAGCTGCAGCCATTTCTGCTGCTGTTTGTGTCCCGGTTCGAGGGAGAAGTCCGAACTGGACCTGGACTCGGTTCCTCTTCCTGCCGCCAAAACGTGACGAAAGCAAACGACGAAGCTCAAACATCCAAACAGGTTAAATAAATATAATTTGTTAGAAAGCAAAGCTGTAAAAATAAACATGTTTGTGTTTGATTGGACTGCAGGTCCAACGTTCAGAGAAAAGAACTGTTCAAAGGAATCAATTCATTTGTGAACCAGAACCTTTATAGGTGCTAGTACAGCTTCACTCCAAAATCACCAAATATTTTTATCTAGTTTCTATTTAAAATATTTGAGTTCACCAAACTAACCTAGAGTAACTTTCCAGGAGGATATGGGAGCTTCTTCATGTCAACAATCCCTTCGCACTGATGAAACGTTGCTGGTTCCAGTGAGACATTATTGAATTTGTTACTTGGGAAAATGTCCTGTTAAAAGTGGAACAATCTGCCAGAGAAGCAGATTAATCTGAACCAAGCTCCTCTTTCTTACTGGAAAGTTTTCTGAAAGTCAGTTTGTTTTATGTCAGGTGAGAAACTTTAACTATAAACCAGATTAAATACTTTAATATTTGGTGTTTTTGCAGTAAAATCTTTGTCCTTAGACCTGAGAAGTTGAATCTTTTTAAACCTTCATCCTCCGTTTTCTCAGCCGGGTGTTTGATCCGAACCACCCAGAGCCTGAAAGCTTCCCGCCGGAGCCAGATGAAAGCTCCGCACAGCGACCCGTCCTGCTGCCTGACCTCTGACCTCCCCTCTGGCAGCGGCGCGCGCCGCCACCTCTGTTTCTGTCACTTCAGCCGCTCACCCAGAAAACATGGAGACAAACATCTGCAGGGCAGGAAGTCAGCTGTCCATCACTTCCTGGAGGTTTACAGCGGATTCTGCAGAGACTGGACCGGTTCTGGTTCTGGAGATGACATGAGGGAAATGTGAGCAGTGTCTGTCTGACGAACTCGGCTCAAACGTTTTCTGCTCAGTGAAACCGCCGGAGACTCGTGGCGGTTTGGACCGAACGCTGCGGCGAATCCAGAGGTTTCATCCAGACCCGGTTATGTTCTCCAAATGTTCGCTCTGCTGCGGCGGCATCATCGCTCTGCTGCGGCATCATCGCTCTGCTGCGGCGGCATCGCTCTGCTGCGGCGGCATCATCGCTCTGCTGCGGCGGCATCATCGCTCTGCTGCTGCGGCATCATCGCTCTGCTGCGGCGGCATCGCTCTGCTGCGGCGGCATCATCGCTCTGCTGCTGCGGCATCATCGCTCTGCTGCGGCGGCATCGCTCTGCTGCGGCGGCATCGCTCTGCTGCTGCGGCATCATCGCTCTGCTGCTGCGGCATCGCTCTGCTGCTGCGGCATCATCGCTCTGCTGCTGCGGCATCATCGCTCTGCTGCGGCGGCATCATCGCTCTGCTGCGGCGGCATCATCGCTCTGCTGCGGCGGCATCATCGCTCTGCTGCGGCGGCATCATCGCTCTGCTGCGGCGGCATCGCTCTGCTGCGGCGGCATCATCGCTCTGCTGCGGCGGCATCATCGCTCTGCTGCGGCGGCATCATCGCTCTGCTGCTGCGGCATCATCGCTCTGCTGCGGCGGCATCGCTCTGCTGCGGCGGCATCATCGCTCTGCTGCTGCGGCATCATCGCTCTGCTGCGGCGGCATCGCTCTGCTGCTGCGGCATCATCGCTCTGCTGCTGCGGCATCGCTCTGCTGCTGCGGCATCATCGCTCTGCTGCTGCGGCATCATCGCTCTGCTGCGGCGGCATCATCGCTCTGCTGCTGCGGCATCATCGCTCTGCTGCTGCGGCATCATCGCTCTGCTGCTGCGGCATCATCGCTCTGCTGCGGCGGCATCATCGCTCTGCTGCGGCGGCATCATCGCTCTGCTGCGGCGGCATCATTGCTCTGCTGCGGCGGCATCGTAACCAGGCTTCCAGGGAGAAATTACAGCCAAGCTCTGCAGAGACTCGTGATTCTCTGCAGCAGAACAAAATGCTGCTGGAAATTTAACCCAATAACATTTGATTCTTCCACGGTTTTCCTTCAGTTATGGAGAAAATGGAACAAAAATCCATCACCAGATCCAAACTGGATCAGATGGATTCTGGATCATCAGTGGATCCATGCAGAGCGATGGAGCGTTCCCAACCTGGTCATCTTCATCGCCTCTGGCTCCTCTTCCTCCTCAGTGACTTTCAGCTCCACGCAGAGAAACACGTGAGGTGAAGATCCTGATTTTATCCTGTCAGGAATTATTCATATTTATGCATCACTGGGATCGTTTCGGAGCGTCAAGGACGTCTGAGGCTGCAGCTCCGACCGACGGGGAAGATTAAGAGCTCCTCTTCAAATTATAGCCTCCCATAACTCTGACTGTCAACAAACACCTGAAGGGAGTCAGGAAACCACAACGCTGACTGAACCTGAACTTTCCCGAAGCTCCAGGTTCTACTGGGTTTCATCCCATCCAGCTGCAGGAAACCAGGACGACTCTCTGAGGAAACACGTTTTTATCTGAAATGTTGGTTTCCAGGTGATGAAGAGGAACCGGAGCTGGGGGTCAAACCTTCATGTTGCAGGAAAAGCTCAGAGATCCAGATTCTATCTGACCTCTATGTGGCGCTGTTTGCAAAGTTACACAAACTTGTAGGAGAAAGAAATAGGTTTTATTTATGGTGTTTATCTTTCAGTCATATTTCAGGTTATTCATTCTTTTAATGATGCCACAATTCCAAATTAAATACCCAGTTAGTAAGCTAAATACTTAGTTTGAAGCTATTTAGCCTCTATCCAAATGCAGTTGCTGATCCTGGATGTGGACTATCAAAATAAAAGTGATTTCTTCTGAACCTCTTTTCATCTCAGTTGAAAACAAAGTTTTAACGGAGAAGCTTCGACTTCCATCAGCAGTTTATTCTGAAGCTCTAAAAACCCAGCTTTTATTTTGATAGTCCACTTCCACTTACAGACACTAAATATTTACTTTGGAGCTACAGTAAATATCAGATTGTAAACTAAATATTTAGCTCAGTCTCCGATATTTAGCCCGCTCCATGACCAGCTCAATGTTTAGCTAGGTAACTAAATATCTGCTAGCTAACTAATGCTAGCTAATATTTAGCCAACTTTGCAAAATAAATTTAAAAAACTCTAGCTAGTAAAATAGCTTCCTGAAGCTCCAATTTAAATATTTGCCTAACTAAATATTGAGCTAAATGTTTAGTTTAGCCAGCTGGATGATGTGCAGCTCATATTTAGCCCTCTGGGACTTCCTGTGTCCTCCTGGACTTCCTGTCCCCTCACCCTGCTCTGCTCTCCAAATGTTTCTGATGATAGAAATAAAAACTGACTGCCTGATTCTCATCTCTGCAGCAGCTTCACTCTGACGACTCTTTGAATGATCTTTAGTTTTGTTATTGATCTGTTAATGATCAGGAAGCTTCTGCAGACGTCCTGTCCTCCATGCTGCTCCTCTGGTGCTGCGTTCAGGCAGCAGCTGCTCACTCCAGCGTGCAGCAGCAGGAGGAAGCTCTCCCCTCTGACTCCTCTTGAGCCTTCTTCGAGCCTCTCGAAGACGAGCAGATAAACACTTGCACACTGTGAATAAAAGCTGTTGCTGTCTTCCAGGCTTCGACGCCTACTTCATGTCGCGGACCCTGGAGAACAACCGGAGGAACGTCTGGTTCGCCGAGTACTGGGAGGAGAACTTCAACTGCAAGCTGATGAGCTCCTCCAAGAAGGACGACAGCAGCAGGAAGTGCACAGGTCGGTGTGAAGCCGGCGACATTTCTGCTTTTCTCTCACCTGTTTATCAGGTTTATGCCCGAAACCTTTTATTTATTAATAGACTGGAGGTGTGAAAGACTGACATGACATAAACAGGAAGGAGTCTTTATGAACGTCTGTGACTGAAGTCATTCAGTAAATCATTAAAAAGTGCCAACTTTGCATTAAAGTATTTACAAAATAATGCAAAGTTGGCACTTTTAAGGAATTTTATTAATTTCTAATTATTTACCAAACAAAGTGATTTTCTATCCACCCAGCTTCATTTTCTTGCCTTTTTATTGGTGTATTTTATTTCAGATACTTTGCTACTTTTTTTGTCTTTTGCATTTTATTGTAAGTTGTTTAATTTTATTTTGTCAGGTTTTTATTTTTAACACTGAATTTTATTTTCAGTTTTCATTATTTCATCATTATGATGCTCTCCAGATTCTCCTGAAACCTTTAAATCACAGAAAAGCTCAAATGTCTTGTGATTTGATTGGAGCTTAACCCTGAGGGAGGATACTGACTGCTCAGACCTGCTCCACATGGTCTGACAGATGAACAGTTTTTAGCTGTTACTGATGGTTCCGGTTCTCCTGGTCCGGGTCGGTTCAGACAGACTCTGAGCATCGCCTCAGTTTTCGGATCGCCGTGGCGACAGAAACGCCGCGGCGATGGAAAACAGCAGCTGCTCTCCAAACTATGAGGTTCTGCATTTAGTGAGGCGATGTGAGCCGGCCCGAACGCTAATGAACCGGTTCTGTTTGGACTATTGATCCAAGACACGGGAACATTTTATCTTGTGGCTCATTTTCCCTCCTCAGTTATTGGCTCTAATTTCCGCCTCTGACTGATTGATTCTGGACGATATGAACTCTGATTCATTTGCTCCGTATAATTTATCGTCAGAGTCTCTGTTCCCTGAAGCGGTTTGTGTTCCGTGTTTCTCTGTGTGTTTATGTGGAGTTGTGTCCTCTGTGCTCTTCGTGTTGTCCTTCCTTCCCCCCGATTACTCCCAGGTGTGCCTCGTCTCCTTGGTTACCCTCTGTGTATTTAATCCCACCTGTGTCCTTTGTTCCTCGTCGGGTCCTTGTCGTATGTCCATGGTGTGCTGTCTCAGTCCTTCGTTTGACCAGTTGCTACCGGTGTTTGATCTCCGGCTTCCACTCAGCCGTGCTGCCTGGTTTTAGACTCTGCTTGTTATTTCATCATTAAACCATCATCATTCTCATCTTACCTGGGTCTCTAAGCATCTGCCTCACCTCCACATTTCATGACAGTTTGTTCTCCGGGTCGGAGACGACCAGTAGAGCAGTCGGACCCCCCGGTCCAGAACAAACCCAGGATCCTTCATGTCCTGCTAAACCTGGATCTGGCCTGAAAGTCAGAACCGGTCGCCAGGCCGGGAATCGAACCTGCGTCGAGGACTAAGGCCTGGACGTCAGAGTGGACACAAGCAGCTGGTCGTTCCTGCGCCCGTTGTCCTGCTGCAGCTGCAGCCTGTCGTCATGGCGACGGACGGCAGCTGTTTCCAGCCGCTCTGTCGTCCCGATAACATTGTCCCACTGCGTGCGTGGACGAAGGACAGATAAGTGGCGGTCATTGAGAGAGGAGAGAAAACATTCAGCCGCAGGCAGCAAAACATGGAGCCTGGAGGTTCTGGAGGGATTCTGATCGACTCTGAGGCGAAGCAGCAAGGAGGGAAATCCTGCTGACACCTGAGACCTGCTGGACATTTAGCTCTTTGCTAAATGTTTAGTTAACAATCAAAACATTTAGTTTGAAGCAATATATTCAGTTAAACTATATATTTAATTAACTAAATATTTAGCTTGAACACAAACGTTTATCTGTGAGCTAGCTACATAATTAGCTACATAATTAGCTATGTAGCTACATAATTAGCTAGCTCACAGATAAATGAGTTACTGGTAACTGAATTAGCATATTGCTGAAAACTTTAGCTCTTTGCTCAATATTTAAACTAAATATTTACTTTGAAGCTTTTTTAGTTTGAAGCTAAATATTATCTTGGGGTTAGCTTGCTAACTGAATATTTAGTTTGACCTTAATTATTTTGTTAAACTAAATATTTAGTTGCTATAAAACCTGTGGAGGCCCAAACAGGCCTGGTTTATAATATTTCAGTTAAAGTCCCGTTTCCCGTCTGGCTCATTTCTCCTCTGGTGTCTGTTTCAGGTCAGGAGCGGATCGGCATCGACTCCAAGTACGAGCAGGAAGGGAAGGTGCAGTTTGTGATCGACGCCGTTTACGCCATGGCGCACGCGTTGCACAACATGCAGCGGGACCTGTGTCCCGACGTGTCGGGCATCTGCCCGGAGATGGAGCTGGCCGGCGGGAAGAAACTGCTCAAGTACATCCGCGGCGTCGGCTTCAACGGTGAGTGGGCCGCGGCGGCGCCGGCCTTCTGCGGCCCATAAAGCCACAGCGCTGCGGTCCAAGGCTGCAGGCCGTCAGAGTGACAAACATCCAGACCGCTCCGCATCATAAACACGCTGAAGGAAAACGTGACTCTCATCCTGAAACCTTCCATCATCACAGTTTCTCCCAGCTGGGGGATAAATAGATCAGATCCAGACTGAAACTGTGGAGTCAGACAGCAGGATGGAAACTGATGAGTTCAGTTTAAAGGGTCATAATGAGACTGGATGGTACAATCGGTTCTCCTGGACCCAGAACATCTGCTCCACCTCCAGCTGCTGTGGTTCTGACCCAAACCAACCTGTTCCCCTCCTGGCCTGTGGGGGCGCTGCACCAACAACCACTGAAGGAAACGACACAAAAACCTCTGAAGACGCTGAGAGCAACTTCCTTCTTCACAGAGTTACCGTTCACACCTCTCCTCACCGGAGTCCGGGCCAACCGGACCGCGGACCGGAGTCCGGGCCGGAGCGGGTTGGAACCAGGAGGCTGCAGCAGTCAGAGAATCTGCAGGAACATTATGAGCCAGTTAACAACTGGAGGCCAGTTGTTCTCCAAAATGCAAATGAAACGTGGCGTTACGACAGCAGCGCCGCTCTACGGACTCGGCGTCCATAACGAGGCCGCCGCCGCTGCCGCTCGGTGTTGGATCTGCAGTGGTTAAATCGCCGCCCGCACCTGAAAGCTGGACGTTTCCTCTTGTTGAGGATCTCAGAGGGAAGACGCTGCGGCGCCAGAAAGACGCTCCGGTTGATCGTAAACAGAAACTAAACGTCAGCAGAGAGAGTCCTCCACCGGTTATCAGAAACATTAGAGCTCCTCTAAAGATCCTGCAGCTCATGATCAGCAGCGAAGTCCTGAGTTTCCTCCTGCATGAGGACGGGCAGCCATCTTTCCCAGAGGGCTGAACCTCAATCTGCTGAAACACGAAATCATTATTTAGTTTTTATGCTGCATCGACTAAATAACCAGGAAACGGTTTTCACTTCATTAAACTGACAACCAAACAGGAAGCTGTGAAACATTGTTCATCCCTCATGGAGTCCGAACCCGGTCCTGTCCGGTTCTGTTTCAACTTTGTCGTTTCTGAATCGGCCAATCAGAGAGCAGGTGAATATGACCTTTGACCCTGTTCTCCCTCCACAGGAAGCGCCGGCACATCAGTGACGTTCAACAGAAATGGCGACGCTCCGGGTCGCTACGACCTGTTCCAGTACCAGCTGAACAACGGAACCGGGTCGGGATACAGAGCGGTAGGACAGTGGACCGAGACGCTGCAGCTCAACGTGAGTCTAATACTGGTTCTGGTCCTGGTCCTGGTCCTGACCCGGTCCTGGTTCTGACCGGATTTGGGTTCTTTCTCAGCTGGCTTACTGAAGGACTGTGGACGAATGGACCGTGTCACTGAACAGAACCGCTGAAGAACAAAAACAGAATCCTGAACCATCTGTCCCAGCCCGTCCACCGCCTGCTGGACGGGTCCCTCCGTCCCCCATCGGTGCTGGACGGGTCCCTCCGTCCCCCGTCGAGCGGCGGACGGGTCCCTCCGTCCCCTGTCGGGTGCTGGACGGGTCCCTCCGTCCCCCGTCGAGCGGCGGACGGGTCCCTCCGTCCCCTGTCGGGTGCTGGACGGGTCCCTCCGTCCCCTGTCGGGTGCTGGACGGGTCCCTCCGTCCCCTGTCGGGTGCTGGACGGGTCCCTCCGTCCCCCGTCGAGCGGCGGACGGGTCCCTCTGTCCCCCATGGAGCGGCGGACGGGTCCCTCTGTCCCCCATGGAGCGGCGGACGGGTCCCTCTGTCCCCCATGGAGCGGTGGACGGATCCCTCTGTCCCCTGTCGAGCGGCGGACGGGTCCCTCTGTCCCCCATGGAGCGGTGGACGGATCCCTCTGTCCCCTGTCGAGCGGCGGACGGGTCCCTCTGTCCCCCGTGGAGCGGCGGACGGGTCCCTCCGTCCCCCGTCGAGCGGCGGACGGGTCCCTCCGTCCCCTGTCGGGTGCTGGACGGATCCCTCTGTCCCCTGTCGGGCGGCGGACGGGTCCCTCTGTCCCCCATGGAGCGGTGGACGGGTCTCTCTGTCCCCCGTCGGGCGGCGCACGGGTCCCTCTGTCCCCCATGGAGCGGCGGACGGGTCCCTCCGTCCCCTGTCGAGCGGCGGACGGGTCCCTCCGTCCCCCGTCGAGCGGCGGACGGGTCCCTCCGTCCCCTGTCGGGTGCTGGACGGATCCCTCTGTCCCCTGTCGGGCGGCGGACGGGTCCCTCTGTCCCCCATGGAGCGGTGGACGGGTCCCTCCGTCCCCCGTCGAGCGGCGGACGGGTCCCTCCGTCCCCTGTCGGGTGCTGGACGGGTCCCTCCGTCCCCTGTCGAGCGGCGGACGGGTCCCTCCGTCCCCCGTGGAGCGGTCGGACGGGTCCCTCCGTCCCCTGTCGGGCGGCGGACGGGTCCCTCTGTCCCCCATGGAGCGGCGGACGGGTCCCTCTGTCCCCTGTCGAGCGGCGGACGGGTCCCTCTGTCCCCCATGGAGCGGCGGACGGGTCCCTCCGTCCCCCGTCGAGCGGCTGGACGGATCCCTCTGTCCCCTGTCGGGCGGCGGACGGGTCCCTCTGTCCCCCATGGAGCGGTGGACGGGTCCTCTGTCCCCCGTCGGCGGCGACGGGTCCCTCTGTCCCCCATGGAGCGGCGGACGGGTCCCTCCGTCCCCTGTCGAGCGGCGGACGGGTCCCTCCGTCCCCCGTCGAGCGGCGGACGGATCCCTCCGTCCCCTGTCGAGCGGCGGACGGGTCCCTCTGTCCCCCATGGAGCGGTGGACGGATCCCTCTGTCCCCTGTCGAGCGGCGGACGGGTCCCTCTGTCCCCCATGGAGCGGCGGACGGGTCCCTCCGTCCCCCGTCGAGCGGCGGACGGGTCCCTCCGTCCCCTGTCGGGTGCTGGACGGATCCCTCTGTCCCCTGTCGAGCGGCGGACGGGTCCCTCTGTCCCCCATGGAGCGGCGGACGGGTCCCTCCGTCCCCTGTCGAGCGGCGGACGGGTCCCTCCGTCCCCCGTCGAGCGGCGGACGGATCCCTCCGTCCCCTGTCGAGCGGCGGACGGGTCCCTCTGTCCCCCATGGAGCGGTGGACGGATCCCTCTGTCCCCTGTCGAGCGGCGGACGGGTCCCTCTGTCCCCCATGGAGCGGCGGACGGGTCCCTCCGTCCCCCGTCGAGCGGCGGACGGGTCCCTCCGTCCCCTGTCGGGTGCTGGACGGATCCCTCTGTCCCCTGTCGAGCGGCGGACGGGTCCCTCTGTCCCCCATGGAGCGGCGGACGGGTCCCTCCGTCCCCTGTCGAGCGGCGGACGGGTCCCTCCGTCCCCCGTCGAGCGGCGGACGGATCCCTCCGTCCCCTGTCGAGCGGCGGACGGGTCCCTCTGTCCCCCATGGAGCGGCGGACGGGTCCCTCTGTCCCCCATGGAGCGGCGGACGGGTCCCTCTGTCCCCCATGGAGCGGTGGACGGGTCCCTCCGTCCCCTGTCGGGTGCTGGACGGGTCCCTCCGTCCCCCATCGGTGCTGGACGGGTCCCTCCGTCCCCCGTCGAGCGGCGGACGGGTCCCTCCGTCCCCTGTCGGGTGCTGGACGGGTCCCTCCGTCCCCCGTCGAGCGGCGGACGGGTCCCTCCGTCCCCCGTCGGGTGCTGGACGGGTCCCTCCGTCCCCTGTCGGGTGCTGGACGGGTCCCTCCGTCCCCTGTCGGGTGCTGGACGGGTCCCTCCGTCCCCCGTCGAGCGGCGGACGGGTCCCTCTGTCCCCCATGGAGCGGCGGACGGGTCCCTCTGTCCCCCATGGAGCGGTGGACGGGTCCCTCTGTCCCCCATGGAGCGGTGGACGGATCCCTCTGTCCCCTGTCGAGCGGCGGACGGGTCCCTCTGTCCCCCATGGAGCGGCGGACGGGTCCCTCCGTCCCCCGTCGAGCGGCGGACGGGTCCCTCCGTCCCCTGTCGGGTGCTGGACGGATCCCTCTGTCCCCTGTCGAGCGGCGGACGGGTCCCTCCGTCCCCCGTCGAGCGGCGGACGGATCCCTCCGTCCCCTGTCGAGCGGCGGACGGGTCCCTCTGTCCCCCATGGAGCGGCGGACGGGTCCCTCCGTCCCCCGTCGAGCGGTGGACGGGTCCCTCTGTCCCCTGTCGAGCGGCGGACGGGTCCTGTCCTGCTCTGCATGCAGAGCCACGTTTCTGCTCTTTCCCGACTGTAAATAATTCTCCTGATTGCCGGCGCCGCTCCAGCTGCTGCTGCCTCTTTGCCGTTATGCGTCCCATGATGGCCGCCGTCCCCCGTCCTCATAACTCCTGGGTGTCTGGCTGCGGCGCTCCCTGCAGGCGGGCCGAGTCGTTAGGAGGAGCCTGATGGATCGTCGCGGCGCAGTAGCCGGGCTAACCTCAGTTTGAACCGGCCCTTAACAGACGGAGACGTCAGCATCCGTTATCCTGACGCTCTGTCGCCATGAAACATTCAGAGGAAGTCTGTGGCTCGGCCTCTGGTTCTGGTTCTGATGGGTTTCTGTCGGGTTTCTGCTGGTCCAGAACCAGCTGGATGTCATTAATAAATAGGGGTTAAATTTTGAAAGTCAGCTGAATAATTATTCATTCATTCATAAAAGTCTCAGTTTCAAACTAAAATTTAATTAACGAGCTAAATAATTAGCTCCTGAACGGCCGTTAAATATTTTGCTACAAACTAAATATTCAACTTCTAGTGAACTTAATTTAGTTCATATTCATTTTAATTCGCTGTTGGATTTTATTATCTAGCTCTTAGGAAAGACGCTGCTGCTAGCTGAGCTGCTGCTAGCTGAGCTGCTGCTAGCTGAGCTGCTGCTAGCTGAGCTGCTGCTAGCTGAGCTGCTGCTAGCTGAGCTGCTGCTAGCTGAGCTCTTATTTAGCTTCAAACTAAACATTTTGCTTCAAGATAATATTTAGTTTGGGATTAAACTGAATAATTGCTAATTAGTTTATTTAATTGCTAGCTGAATGCTTAGTTAGCAATTATTTTGCTTTCTAGCTAAATATTAGCTGCAGCTCAACTTACTTTGTAAAATAACTAACAAATATTTAGTTGGTTACTAACCAAATATGTCATTTTATTTATTCTTAACTCTTATTTTTTAGCTCCTATTTAGCTTTGAGCTAAATTTAGTTTGATGCTAAATATTTAGCTTCAAATTTAACAATGAGATTTTATTTTAGATTATTTTAAACTTTTATATTTATCCACCATCTTTTTAAGAGTTAAATATTTATCCTGTTAACTAAATGTTTAGTTTTAAACTGATAATTATAAATGAGTGAATAACATGGTGAAGATATTTTTCTCTCATGAGTTAAAAACCTGAATCATTTCTGTTCCTCTCTGATTGTCTGGACGGCTCCCTGCCGACCCGGTCGGCCTGGAACCCGTCCAGAACCTACTTGAGTTCAGGAACCTTCATCAGAGTTTAATTTTCTGGCTCAGCTGGTTTCTGATTCATGCTGGAACATCTGAACATTAACCCACAAACGATCCACTCCGTTAAACAGAACCAACAGAGACTGATGCTCCAGGTTCTGAGCAGAACCGGCCCAGCGACCCGAAAACCCGACACTTTCACAGAAACGGACAAAAACTATAACCGAACTGAGAAAACGACCCGGTTCATAAAACCAGATTCATGGTTTCATTTCTGCTCATTCTGGGTTTAATAATTCAGCTGCTCAGATTAAAACGTTTCATTGGATCAACGAACAGGATTTTCACAGAATGTTCTGTTGTTCCGGACCGCTGACCCGACAGGACAGGAAAGTGGCTGCTCTGTCCAGCATGGTGCTGAAAGTTGAGTGGAAGGAAGACAAAGGAGCCCCAGCAGCAGGTGGTTCCTATCAGAGGAACCTGGACTTGCACAATCACATGGCGACTTTATTCCCCCCAAACCTCCACAGGAAGCGAACCGGACGCACAGGAAGCGAACCGGCATCCACAAGAAGCGAACCGGCATCCACAGGAAGCGAACCGGCATCCACAGGAAGCGAACCGGCATCCACAGGAAGCGAACCGGCATCCACAGGAAGCGAACCGGCATCCACAGGAAGCGAACCGCATCCACAGGAAGCGAACCGCATCCACAGGAAGCGAACCGGCATCCACAGGAAGCTAACCGGACGCACAGGAAGCGAACCGCATCCACAGGAAGCGAACCGGACACACAACTCAGTTGGACCCAAAAGAATCTGAAAACTAAAAGCTTTTCTTTTAACATTTTTTCCTACAAAGAATAAAAACCACAAGTTGTTTGTTTGTTCCTGGATGTTTCCGCCCCACAGTGATGACTGCAGGTGATGCTGGTTTCTAACAGGCTGAGGTCCGGCTGAGCGGATCTGGTTCTGCAGGACTCAGAACCAGTGCAGGAGGAAAGATGGCTTCGCTCTGGTTTTTCTCTTTATGCCGTTCTGAGGATAGAAACAGGAATATTAATGTTTCTTATCGGTTTCTGTTTGGGAAATGTCATGCTTTAAGTTCTCGTGGATCAGAACCGGCCTTATCTCGGTACCGTCTGTTAGAGATGGAGACGGGCCGCGAGGCGCCGGCGTCTCTCTGATCGCCGGTCTGATGGCTGGTTAAGGGAATCTGACCTGGATCTCTGGAAGGTCGATTCTTTCCGTCCGCCTCTCCAGATTCTGATCTCTGATGCCCGATGGCGGCTGATTGGCACGAGTCAATCAGCCGGCGTCGGGTTTTCGGGTCGCTGGGCCGGTCCCGCTCAGAACCTGGAGCATCAGTCTCTGTTGGTTCTGTTTTTCCGCTCCCCGCAGGCGGCGTGGAAAACTTTCCACCTGCTGCAAACTTCCTGAAACGAAGGATCGTTTGTGCATCTGACCAATGGAGCAGAGGATGAGTCGACAGAAAATGACATCATCACAAAGCGCTCAATAAGAAATGTTGCCTGGAATCCACAGAGTAACTCGATTTCCACCTCCTGCTGTGTTTTCCTGAAATCCTCATTTCTGCCACTTCCTGGAGCTTTTGACTTGTTGGCTGTGATTGGTTCAGATTCAAGGAGTGATCTGATTGGATGAAAGCAACCTGCATTCGCTGTGGTTCCTTTACACGCGTCTCCGCTGCTCCCTTTGTTTAATTCAATTCAAAGATACTTTATTGATCCCAGAGGTAAATTAAATGGAGAGTGAAGTTTGGAAATTGTGGTCAAGTTTCTGTCAGTTTTCTCCCAGAAAGGCAGGAATTAAAGTTTGAAACAGAAAAACAAAGCAGAGCAATTCTAGAAAGTTTCACCTTTTTGGCCTTCTTGGTGCTCCGTAGAAGAACCTTTTAGACGCAAATTTAACGACAGACCGAGATATAAACGCTCCTCATCCTAAATTATCGTTTGTTTACATGGATATTTGCGTCACATCAGTTTCTCTCAGGCTGGAGACGCGTAAAAAACGACACAGAAACACAAACATCCCAGCAGGCTGCAGGCGGTTCTGCTGGTTCTGGTCTGACCCAGAGCAGCTTCCCGTCTCACGTCCTCTGAGACGGACAGAGTTCAGAGCCTGCAGACACCAGGGAACATGTTGGACCGGAGTCGAGATCAGACCAGCAGAACCAGACGGCTGAATAATTGAGGTCAGACCGCAGCTCTGAGGTCGGAGGTGAAGCTATGGTCTGACCTCTGACCTCCATGATTCATCTGAAGTTGTTGCATGTCTGCATGATGTTTGTCCTCAGTGTTCATTTCCTTCTGGGCGTCAGGAGGAAATAATTTGGCTGTTTATTCATTTATTTATAAATATTTAGTTAGTGAGATAAACATTTACCTTCAAACTAAATATTTATCAAGCTCAGAGGTAAATAATTTTTACATTATGCAATTTCACTTGTTGATTTTTGGAAGTGGACTACCAAAATAAAAGCTGAATCTTTCAAACTAGAATCTCCCGTTTCTCCTCCAGGGGCTTTTTGTGGCTCTATTGTCCCTTTATGACAGTCGGCCGGCAGGAAGACATGCGGCAAATATTGTCGGCTCTGGGAATCGAACCCGCGACTCGAGGCCTCCAAACGTGGGTCGCGCTGACCCCTAGGCCACGTCGTTTATTTTGTATCGTTTCTTTTCTTGTCCAGCATTTCAGCTGAAACAAACGATGAGCCGTTTTAGCAACGGATCAAAGACCCGGCTTTTATTTTGATAGTCCACTTCATAATAAGTGAATCTGCTTATTAGCTAAACATTTAGCTCTGAGCTGCTCACTAAGTATTTATTAGGCTTCATATTTAGTTTGCAAATTAAATATTTACCGTCTATAAATGAACATGATGCAAACAAACCCTCCTGTTTTTTCCTCTTATAACAGAATAATAACCCAAATTACTGCTGTGAATATTTGACCTTAGAGTCGGTTCCCTGTAGTTCCCTCCAGCTGCTGAGCGACCTGATGTCGTGGTGACCTCTGACCTCCTGTTGCCTGCAGATGGAGGACCTGCGGTGGCCCCGGGGCGAGCGGGACGTCCCCATGTCGGTGTGCAGCCTGCCCTGCGGGGCCGGCCACAGGAAGAAGGTGGTGAAGGGCATGGCGTGCTGCTGGCACTGCGAGCCCTGCGACGGATACCAGTTCCAGGCCGACGAGTTCAGCTGCAAGCTCTGCGCCTACAACATGCGGCCCGGCGCCAACCGGACCTCCTGCCGACCCATCCCCATCATCAAGCTGGAGTGGCACTCGCCCTGGGCGGTCATCCCCGTGTTCCTGGCCATGCTGGGCATCATCGCCACCATCTTCGTCATGGCGACCTTCGTGCGCTACAACGACACGCCTATCGTCCGGGCGTCGGGCCGGGAGCTGAGTTACGTCCTCCTGACCGGGATATTCCTGTGCTACATCATCACCTTCCTGATGATCGCCAAGCCGGACGTGGGCGTGTGCTCGTTCCGGCGGGTCTTCCTGGGTCTGGGGATGTGCATCAGCTACGCCGCGCTGCTCACCAAGACCAACCGCATCTATCGCATCTTCGAGCAGGGCAAGAAGTCTGTGACGGCGCCGCGGCTGATCAGCCCCACCTCCCAGCTGGCCATCGCCTTCAGCCTCATCTCCGTGCAGCTGCTGGGGGTTCTGGTGTGGTTCGGGGTGGACCCGCCCAACACCGTGGTGGACTTCGACGAGCAGAGGACCATCGACCCCGAGCTGGCGCGGGGCGTGTTGAAATGTGACATCACGGATCTGCAGATCATCTGCTCGTTGGGATACAGCATCTTGCTGATGGTGACATGTACTGTTTACGCCATCAAGACCCGGGGCGTCCCGGAGAACTTTAACGAGGCCAAGCCCATCGGCTTCACCATGTACACCACCTGCATCGTGTGGCTGGCCTTCATCCCCATCTTCTTCGGCACGGCTCAGTCTGCAGAGAAGGTAGGAAACGCCTCGTCATTCTGCAGCGTTTTACTGTCAAAACCTATTAGCATTAGCATGCTAACCCTTCAGGTCCTGTGTTTTCCATTAGCCACTTTAGGGATTTCAGTCGTCTTTCAAGATGGCCGCCAATTACTGCCTTAAAACTTTCCCTCTTTATGTTTAGGATTCATTTTCATCACATCGTATCTTGGCGAAATTCATCTTATTCATGCAACTTAAAGGGGCATTAACACAGAAAATAAAATTTTTGTTATTTCCTCAACAAAAACAGACCTGGAGTGTTTCAACTCTGCTCCTTCAGACTAGCCAGCAGCAATTAGCAAACATCTGCTGAACTCATTATAGGAGCTGCTGCTCAGAGTAACTGGTAAAAACGTTAAAGGGTTAAAAGAGGAGCCATGTTGGGATGGATATGATTTCCATGGTTCAAAATGGTGATGATACAATAATCACATTCATCTAAACACAAGTAAATATAATTTCCATCTATGTACGACTTGACACTAAAATTATTAATCTATGATTAATATTGGCAATTTTAGTGCCAAAATAAATCTTCATTGATGATCATGAAGGTTTTGGTCTTCAGTGAAGATGGCGGCCATCTTTAATTTTTCAGTGGCTGTTTTTTTTATGATGCCATCAGGCCTCAAACAGAAAACCTGCTGCTGCTTTGCCCTGAGGGCGATGATGAGTTAACGAGCTACTGCCCCCTGCTGACCATATTTAGCTTCAAAGTAAATATTAACTTGATAATTAAATCCTCAGTTTAAACCATGATATGTAATTAGTAACCTTAATATTTAACAAGCTAAACTCTGAAGTTTAACTTAAGAAACTTTTGAGAATAGTAAAGTGAACATGATGAATTATTTAACGTGTGTATGATCTGATTATATTTTTCTGTGTATTATAATTTGGACTATTTGTAATAAACTAAACTTATTAAAGAAGAAAATGAAATATAATTATCCTAAATCTTCAAACCTCTAACTGATGTTAGCTGCTGCTGATTTTATCACCTCCATCTTGTTGTATGAACATTACAGGCTCCGCCTCCCTGGTGCTGCTGGAGGTCAAGGGTCAAGTAGAGGGAAACCCAGAAAACTGGGCAGAACATGTTTGGAAATAAAACTGTTTCTGGGTGATGATGTGAGCTGCAGCGCCGGACCGGACCGACCCGGCGGTTCTGTTCCTGTTGGTTTTCTGAACTGAACCCTGCTGAGCCTGTCCTCACATAAAAGCAGCTTTCAGCTGCAGCTCAGGAATCTCCTCGGCCTGCTGACTGTTTCTAGCTGCAGATGTTTCTGTGTGAGGGTTTGTGTTTGCAGGCAGGCTGGTCTGACTTTGCTCCGCTTTGTTGGAGGATCTGAAAGGCGGCGGCGGCGGCGGCGGCTGACTCTGAATGTGAGAGCAGCAGCCTGAGGCGGTGGAATATCTGGGAGAGCGAGTCAGAAAGCAGAGTGTTTACCTGTTATCTCCCTGCTTTACAGACTTTCCCTTCCTCAGCTGCTTGCATTCACACACATCTGCAGCTTTACTGGCACAGAAACAAGCCTCGGTGTGAACACATTTCTCTTCTTCTGTGTCAAAACAGGACCAGCGAATATTTAAAAATGATTAGATTTTTGTTGTCTATTTCAGAAAGAAAATTAAATGACTCCTAACCAGAAGTGAAAGACCATAGAGCTGGTTTTCACTTTTCTGTCCAAACAGCTGAAACAAGCAAAAAGACAAAATAATAAAAGTTTTTCTTTATTATCTGCTGACACAAATTCTGCAGGATTTCCAGTTTGAGACATTCGGATGTTTTCCATCTGAAGCTGGACGGGAGGAAACTCTTCAGTTCCAGTCTGCGCTGCAAAAAATACATTTAAGTAAACTTAGTTCACTTGCAACTAACTTTTTCTGCAAGATATAAGTTTGTTTTAAGTCAATAATTATTCATTAGTATTACTTTATATTAATAAAGTTCTGGTTCCACTGATTATTTCACTTATAAACCAACAGTTTTCCTGTGTTACATGTAAAATAATCTGCAAGTGTAACTAGTTCTGTTTGTCAATGTTGAGAAATTACTGGCTGAATCAAACTCTTATATCTTGCTGAAAAGTTACTTGTAAGTTTTTGGGGTTTTTTCAACTGAACTGAGATATTTCTGAAACTGGACAGAAATACTTGGTAGTAAGATTTTGTGTTTTTACAGTGTAGAGGATTCCTGCAGATTCAATCTTTGCTAAGATGATCTTGAAGGAACGCTTTAAAATACTTACTTCAAAAAAGGAATTGAATAGTTTGTTTTTTTACATCCTTTAATGTATTTCTAATGTATAAAATAAAAATAAATGAAAACTGCAGAATGTGCCATTAATGGTCAGAATAATAGATTGTTAGAATAATTTTTAGCTGCAGCCTTAATTATATTCACCTCATCCAGACACTGGAACGGCTCCACGTTTTCCCATTAAGGACTGGTTTTAAAGGAGCGGCACCATTGGCCATCTAATGGTCTGTTTTATTGGATCCAGGAGCAGAAATCTAGAATCATCTCTGATTAAAAGCTTGATTCAGCCTTCAGCTCATGGTTTCATTCTCCCAGTAGAGGAGACGCCGCCGGCCCTCCTCTGTAACCTGCGGCCGGCTGCGACGCGCCGCAGACCTCAGAGAGCCAGATAACGGGCTGAGCTGCTCTGAGGTCGGCAGAGCCGGTTCCGCTCCGCAGAGTCTACAGTCCCGTGGGGCAGATTTGTAACGTGTGATTTGGGCGACGTAAATAAACCTGAGCGCTTTGCCTCCGACAACAGAGATCGGCGGCGGAGCAGGGAGGCTTTCTGAAGCTTAGCAGGGACGCTGAGACCTGAGAGAGGCAGGAGGAGATAAACGGATCCACTGACCTGCTGCTGCAGAGCTTCAGAGAGCAGAATCAGAAACAGCCGCTCCAGACTTCCTGTTTCATCTCCTCCTGCTTCTCCTTCACTAATCAGAGGTCTCTGCTCCCAACTCGACCTCCATCTGCCCCAATGACCTTGATCGCTGGTCCCATCCTGGTCCTTCTCCTCATGTCCTCTACAGCAGTGTTTCCCAACCCTGGTCCTCAAGGCAAAACTGTCCTACATGTTTCAGAGGATTCCCTGCTTTAATGTGCCTGATTCAACTGATTGCAGGTCAACAAATGCCTGTTAATGAGTCATCAATTGAAATCAGTTGGATTGAAGCAAGGAAATACCTAAAACATGGAGGGCAGTGTGGCTTGAGGACCAGGGTTGGGAAACACTGCTCTAGAGCAGAACTCCTGAAAGCAGCTGATGGAAACTAGACCTCAACTAGGAAATGTGTGAGAAACTAGCTAAATGTGGTCGCCCCGTTGCTGGGTGCGGTCGCCCCGTTGCTGGGTGCGGTCGCCCCGTTGCTGGGTGCGGTCGCCCCGTTGCTGGGTGCGGTCGCCCCGTTGCTGGGTGCGGTCGCCCCGTTGCTGGGTGCGGTCGCCCCGTTGCTGGGTGCGGTCGCCCCGTTGCTGGGTGCGGTGCTGTCTTCTAGGGACTGTGATTGGTTCCTTTTCTTCTTCTTCTACTTCTGATCAATGCTAGTTGAACAATTTAATGGAGCATTACCGCCCCCTACTGGTAAGAATGTGGACTGTACCCACAAAAAGTAACCTCATGTCCAGTCATCCTGGTGCTGTACTGGAACTAGAACCTTTCTGGTCTTTCTGAAATCAGCTGCTTTGATTCTGTCTGATTGGTTAAAACACAAAACAAATAAAATCTAGACTGGATTTAAAAAAATTAGTCATGATGATGAAACTAAAAATAAATTAATTTCCACACAGCATCAACATGTGTGATCGCGCCTAATCACTAGTGATTTGTCATGACTTCTCGCCATGCTGATCATTTTAATACGTTTTTAATTATTATTAATGAGGACACTCAGCTCCAGATCTTGTTTTGATCTGGAGAAACGACCAACGTCAGACGGTGAAGGACGGAGGCAGGCGGAGCGGAGCCTGCTGCTGGCAGAGCTCTGCCCATTACCCAGAGAACATCTCTCCTTTGTAGCGCCAAAGTGTCAACACTGGCTTAGCTTCCTGTAGCCGGGATCTTTATTAAATTCTAGAAATAAAACAAAGCTTTAGATAGAGATACATGTACAGACAGGTGACAGTAATTAAAACACCATAACCAATCAATTTAGAAAATATTACAAACATAACTACAAAATACCTGGACAGCTACAGGAGACATGAGGCTGCTGCGCCTCTGATGATCAAATCTTTCAACAAAAAATAGTTTGAATACAATCATTTTACACAAATCTCAAAATGTGAACCAAACATCTTAAAATACATTATCCTGTTAGAAATAAACATAATTTTTTTCAAGAAATAAATTATTTTATTGATACTTACCCTTCTTTCTGTCCTCCATCTTTAACCCTGCCACAGGACGGACGGCCGGGTTCTTCTAGAAAACCAGATAGTCCTGTTGGGACGGTTAGCATTGTCACGTTAGCGCTGCATGACATTAGCGCTGTGTCACGTTAGCGCTGTGTCCAATTAGTGCTATCTCACATTAGCATTGTCACGTTAGCGCTGTCTCACATTAGCGCTGTGTCACATTAGCATTGTATCATGTTAGCATTGTATCACGTCAGCGCTGTGTCACGTCATCACGTTAGAGCTGTGTCACGTTAGCATTGTGTCACTTTAGCGCTGTGTCATGTTAGCATTGTGTCACGTTAGCATTGTGTCACGTTAGCGTTGTATCACGTTAGCGCTGTGTCACGTTAGCATTGTGTCATGTTAGCGCTGTGTCACGTTAGCATTGTATCACTTTAGCGCTGTGTCACGTTAGCATTGTATCACGTTAGCATTGTGTCACGTTGGCATTGTGTCACGTCAGCGCTGTGTCACGTTAGCATTGTGTCACGTCAGCATTGTGTCACGTTAGCATTGTGTCACGTTAGCGTTGTATCACGTTAGCGCGGTGTCACGTTAGCATTGTGTCATGTTAGCGCTGTGTCACGTTAGCATTGTATCACTTTAGCGCTGTGTCACGTTAGCATTGTATCACGTTAGCATTGTGTCACGTTGGCATTGTGTCACGTCAGCGCTGTGTCACGTTAGCATTGTGTCACGTCAGCATTGTGTCACGTTTGCATTGTATCACTTTAGCGCTGTGTCACGTTTGCATTGTCACGTTAGCGCTGTGTCACGTTAGCATTGTATCACTTTAGCATTGTGTCACGTCAGCGCTGTGTCACGTTAGCATTGTGTCACGTCAGCATTGTGTCACGTTTGCATTGTATCACTTTAGCGCTGTGTCACGTTTGCATTGTCACGTTAGCATTGTTACACTTTAGCGCTGTGTCATGTTAGCATTGTGTCACGTCAGCGCTGTGTCACGTTAGCATTGTGTCACATCAGCATTGTGTCACGTTTGCATTGTATCACTTTAGCGCTGTGTCACATTTGCATTGTCACGTTAGCATTGTATCACTTTAGCGCTGTGTCATGTTAGCATTGTGTCACGTCAGCATTGTGTCACGTTTGCATTGTATCACTTTAGCGCTGTGTCACGTTTGCATTGTATCATTTTAGCGCTGTGTCACGTTGGCGTTGTGTCATTTTAGCGATGTGTCACGTCAGCGTTGTCACGTCAGCGCTGTGTCACGTTAGCATTGTGTCACTTTAGCGCTGTGTCATGTTAGCATTGTGTCACGTTAGCATTGTATCACTTTAGCGCTGTGTCACGTTAGCATTTTATCACTTTAGCGCTGTGTCACGTTAGCATTGTGTCACGTTAGCGTTGTGTCACGTTAGCATTGTGTCACGTTAGCAGGTCTCTGAGACTGAAGCTGAACCACCTGAACATCTCAGATGAAACCAGTTTGAGGTTCAGCATTTGGCTGGAGTGAGGAGCCGTTCTGTTCTGTGATTGCCTGCAGCTGTGAGCCTCTGACTTGTGGAAAAGTGGGTCAGATAGAGAAAGAAAAGCATCAGTAATGATGTGGAGTGTTTACAGAAATGAAAGGAACATCCAGAGATAAGAAAACGCTTCAGAGTTAAATATTCTGCTTAAGGTGACGCTGAGAGGAACTGAGGCTGAATCTCTAATATTCACGCCGTTTCCTCACGTTCTCTTCCTGCTGCTGTAATTATCCTTTCTGCTATTTTTCTGCTTTGCTCACATTCTTTCATACCACTAAACACTCAGTTATTCTACAAATATTTAAAAGGCTCCTCATTTTTACATTCATGTAAATAATTAAATAAATTGTCTTTAAATGCATTGGAATATGTTCACTCCGGATTTAGTAAATACAGAATCCATATATTTGCATATGTCCAGTTAAAACCAGACGTTTAAATGCGTCCAATAAAAAGCCACGCCCACCAATCATCCTCCTTCGGATCAGAACCACTAACATAATTTCTGTTTGCTGAAAGCCTCAGTTATGAGGGAGAGAATCTCTGATTTATTTATTAATGTCTTCAGAATCACAGCCTGCATGCAGAATAATTACTGCCTGTAAACAAGAGAAAGTCCAGATTATGCATCCATTTGGTTTTGTTTCATGACTGTTGGAAATGAGTTTTCTGGGCTTCCATGTGGGTCCGAGCGGTCGGCTGCATCTCCGGGTGAAACTGGCAGAGGAACGATCCAGGAGCAGCTGCTCCTGTCCTCATGTTGGTTTTCCTCCCAAAGGAAGCAGAACCTGTCGCCACTTCCTGTTCCCGCTAGTTAGTGGCCAGAGGCCAGGTGGAAAGCGACCTGTTAGCCGCCTATTGGCCAACTGTTAGCCGCCTATTGGCCAACTGTTAGCAGCCTGTTAGCCACCTGTTAGCAGCCTGTTGGCAGCCTGTTAGCAGCCTATTGGCCAACTGTTGGCAGCCTGTTAGCCAACTGTTAGCAGCCTGTTAGCAGCCTATTGGCCAACTGTTGGCAGCCTGTTAGCCAACTGTTAGCCGCCTATTGGCCAACTGTTAGCAGCCTGTTAGCCAACTGTTAGCAGCCTGTTAGCCACCTGTTAGCCACCTGTTGGCAGCCTGTTGGCAGCCTGTTAGCCAACTGTTAGCAGCCTGTTAGCAGCCTGTTAGCAGCCTATTGGCCAACTGTTGGCAGCCTGTTAGCCAACTGTTAGCCGCCTATTGGCCAACTGTTAGCAGCCTGTTAGCCAACTGTTAGCAGCCTGTTAGCCACCTGTTAGCCCCTGTTAGCAGCCTGTTAGCAGCCTGTAAGCCGCCTGTTAGCACCTGTTAGCCGACTGTTAGCAGCCTGTAAGCCGACTGTTAGCAGCCTGTAAGCCGCCTGTTAGCAGCCTGTAAGCCGCCTGTTAGCAGCCTGTTAGCCGACTGTTAGCCGCCTGTTGGCAGCCTGTTAGCACCTGTTAGCAGCCTGTAAGCCGCCTGTTAGCACCTGTTAGCCGACTGTTAGCCGCCTGTTGGCAGCAGCCTGTTAGCAGTTTGTTAGCAGCCTGTTAGCCAACTGTAAGCCGCCTGTTGGCAGCCTGTTAGCACCTGTTAGCAGCCTGTTAGCAGCCTGTAAGCAGCCTGTTAGCACCTGTTAGCCGACTGTTAGCCGCCTGTTGGAAGCTTGTTAGCAGCCTGTAAGCCGCCTGTTAGCAGCCTGTTAGCACCTGTTAGCAGCCTGTTAGCAGCCTGTAAGCAGCCTGTTAGCACCTGTTAGCCGACTGTTAGCCGCCTGTTGGCAGCTTGTTAGCAGCCTGTAAGCCGCCTGTTAGCAGCTTGTTAGCCGACTGTTAGCCGCCTGTTGGCAGCCTGTTAGCAGCCTGTAAGCCGCCTGTTAGCAGCCTGTAAGCCGCCTGTTAGCAGCCTGTTAGCCGACTGTTAGCCAACTGTTAGCAGCCTGTAAGCCGCCTGTTGGCAGCCTGTTAGCAGCCTGTTAGCTGACTGTTGGCAGCCTGTTAGCAGCCTGTTAGCAGCCTGTAAGCCGCCTGTTAGCACCTGTTAGCCGACTGTTAGCCGCCTGTTGGCAGCAGCCTGTTAGCAGCTTGTTAGCACCTGTTAGCAGCCTGTTAGCCAACTGTAAGCCGCCTGTTGGCAGCCTGTTAGCAGCCTGTTAGCACCTGTTAGCAGCCTGTAAGCAGCCTGTTAGCACCTGTTAGCCGACTGTTAGCCGCCTGTTGGCAGCTTGTTAGCAGCCTGTAAGCCGCCTGTTAGCAGCCTGTTAGCCGACTGTTAGCCGCCTGTTGGCAGCCTGTAAGCCGCCTGTTAGCAGCCTGTAAGCCGCCTGTTAGCAGCCTGTTAGCCGACTGTTAGCCAACTGTTAGCAGCCTGTAAGCCGCCTGTTGGCAGCCTGTTAGCAGCCTGTTAGCACCTGTTAGCAGCCTGTAAGCCGCCTGTTAGCACCTGTTAGCGACTGTTAGCCGCCTGTTGGCAGCAGCCTGTTAGCAGCTTGTTAGCACCTGTTAGCAGCCTGTAAGCCGCCTGTTGGCAGCCTGTTAGTAGCCTGTTAGCAGCCTGTAAGCCGCCTGTTAGCACCTGTTAGCCGACTGTTAGCAGCCTGTTAGCAGCCTGTAAACCGCCTGTTAGCAGCCTGTAAGCCGCCTGTTAGCAGCCTGTAAGCCGCCTGTTAGCAGCCTGTTAGCAGCCTGTTGGCAGCCTGTTGGCAGCCTGTATAGCCGCCTGTTAGCAGCCTGTTAGCAGCCTGTAAGCCGCCTGTTAGCAGCCTGTAAGCCGCCTGTTAGCAGCCTGTTAGCACCTGTTGGCAGCCTGTTGGCAGCCTGTAAGCCGCCTGTTAGCAGCCTGTTAGCACCTGTTGGCAGCCTGTTGGCAGCCTGTTAGCCAACTGTTAGCAGCCTGTAAGCCGCCTGTTAGCAGCCTGTTAGCACCTGTTATCAGCCTGCAGGCAGCAGATCAGGACGATCGCTGTGTCTCTTATTCTGCTGCTTCTGTTCTCGTCTCTGGGATCAGGATCAATTAGTGTTTTCCCTTGTCTCTCCTACTGTCACACAACACACACACACACACTCACAGTGAGTGCTCCACATTAGTGGAAATAGTGACCTGAATCCCAATAACAACCGCTGCTGTTTCTGCTCTATCTGACATGTCGTCTTGTGTTCCAGTTCTGATCCGTATCTGATCCTGTTCTGGTTCTGATTGTTATCCGGCTCCATCTTTGGGTTTCCAACCTGTAGGCAAAAATCTCTTTGTCCTCCGGATGCACCTGAGCTACAGTCTGATTGGCTGTTCACCGGACGCTGGTGTCTGATTGGCTCGGATGCAGCCGCAGCAGTTTTACCCCTTGGCTCCATCTGCAGAACATTTCTGCTTCAATCATAAAACATAAAGTCAGCGGTTCACTGCATTCCTCTGGTTCCTGGTTAATCTGGTGTTTCTGTCCCCAGCTCTACATCCAGACCTCCACCCTCACCGTCTCCATGAACCTGAGCGCCTCCGTCGCCCTCGGCCTGCTCTATGTGCCCAAGGTTTACGTCATCATCTTCCACCCGGAGCTCAACGTCCAGAAGAGGAAGCGCTCCTTCAAGGCCGTGGTCACCGCCGCCACCATGTCGTCCCGGCTGTCCCACAAGGCCGCCGACCGGCCCAACGGCGAGGCCAAGACGGAGCTGTGCGAGAACCTGGAGCCCAACAGTGAGTCTGGCGGCTGCGGCCGGCCCGCGACCCTCATGTTTATCACCCTCACGTCGTTAGAGCTGCGGTCTGAACGGTTAGAGCAGAAAAATGTTAAATATTAAGGAAAACAGCAGGAAGCTCACGATTTGGCTTTTAAAGGGGCAGTTTCTGTAAAATCAACCTTGGATGTTCCCATCGTGTCTCGACGTTTTTCCTCATCAGTATTAAACCTGCAGCGTTGAGGCGCTGACGTTCTCCGGCGCCCTTCGGTCTGCTTCCTGTCCACGACGGCGTCCTCGGTGTCGCAAAGTAAACCTCCCGGTGGAAACTGTTGATGCGACTCTGATAAGGCTGAGAATCAGGTTTCATGAGTTCATGTTGCTTCAACGTTGACGTCAACATGAAGTGATAGAAACGTAGCAGAAAACACTTAACAGCACCAGGCTTTATATTCACACATTATTGCCATAGTGAAATATAGGAACAGAAACTAGACGTCATCCCAGACTTGATGATCAGCAGCGGAGCACAGAGAAGCTCCGATATGTTGAATCTTTTTTTCTCGAACGGCAAGGAAAGGACGATCGGGTTTGCTGCAAAGTTATTACACCGATCACAGTTGTGCTTTTGGAATAATAAACGAAGCTTATTGAATGGATCCCTATTACAGCGCCGCCTCCTGCTGCTCTGCAGTAGGACCCGCCTGGCTCCGGCGGCGGGTCGGGTCGGGTCGCTGTCTTTGGCGGATGAACCGACATGAACTGCCTTCTCTGTGCCGCTCTGAGAGCTGAGTTAAGGAGAAGAAACAGAACGAGGCGCCCAAATAGTTCATCAAACTTGCTAGTTCTCATTGGGATTGTGTGAAATCCTAATGAAGATTTGGGAAATCCTTCAATCTCCATGGCAACCATTCAGCTGTAAAAACACCTGGGTGGGCCTAGCCCCGCCTCCGAGACTCAGCTCCTTCAGACTAGCCACCAGCAATTAGCAAACATTCACTGAACTCGTAATAGGAGCTGCTGCTCAGAACAGCACTGGTACAAACATTATAGGGTTAATGGAGGAGCCATGTTGGAATGACATGCTGGAGGCGGAGCTTCGGAGAGGGGCGGAGCTTCGGAGAGGGGCGGAGCTTCGGAGAGAGCATCTTAGTTCTTCATGAATCCATCGTTTACATTTACATTACGTTTACATTCAGCAGTTTACAGTCACTGCTGAATCTGGAGGGCAGTAAGAGCCCCTTCTCAGTGGCATTTATATATATATATATATATATATATATATATATATATATATATATATTATATATTCAGCTAAGAGTCAGAGAACTTCCTGCTAAAGTCTCTGCAGCAGCTCCTCCATCACCTCCAATTCATGGAAAACTCATCAAGGAAAACTCCTCTTCCTCCTCCTTCTCATCCTCCTCTTCCTCCACGTTTGATTCAGAACCGTCTGAATCTGGACCGGTTTTGGTTGTGGGTCAGAACTGACCGTCCAGCTGCTGTTTCCTGCTGCTTCATGTTTCAGCTGAACATTAACGGTGGAAGGAGGTCGGAGGTCGGAGGTGATTTATCCTAAACCAGTCGGTCAGGATCTCTCTGAATGACCGGGATAAATACCTGACCTCTGACCTCTGAACTCCAGTCGGACCCGTCTGGACTCCGGCGGGTCTCGGACTACGACTCGGGGACTACGACTTCCTGGTAGTCATGGCGTCTCTTTTGGTCCGCAGGTCCAGCAGCGAAGACCAAGTACGTGAGCTACAACGACGTTGTGATCTAACTCCATCCTGCATCTGCGAGCGGTCTGCTGGTCCGATCCTCTTCAGCCGGGGAAACGGGCCGCCGGTTCTGTTCTGATCCACCGGATCCGCTTTCCTCTGAGCGTGGACTCTTGGGACGAGGCGTCTGACCTGACGGACGGTCGGCGCCGAACCCGGAGCGTTCTGGAGGCTGATCCATCCGTCGCTCTCTTCCATCGGACCCGTCCTTCGGTTCTGCTCGTTCTGGTGCCGGGATGACTCTGGCCCCGCTGGCGGATCCGTTCTGCTTCCTGGATGAACATCTCGTTGTTTTCTTTGTGTTTATTGAAGCCATGTCTGGGTTCACACCTGCAGAGCTGAGCTCACGCTGCCACCTGGAGGCTGGAGGATGAAACCCATCCAGAACCAGTGGAACCGGTCCGCTGGTTCTGGACTGAGGCGCACGGTGAACACACCACCTCCTTCACAGCTTCTTGTAATTATCGATGGTGCATGTTTTATTTGGTTTGCAGGTCCATGTTCGTGCTCTAGCTTTGGGAACTCCACATCCCAGAAGGCTTTGCAGGATTGTGGGAGGAGCTGTGAGAGGAAGTAGCAGCTGTGATGTGCCAGTGCTGTGGTGTCGTCCGTTCCCATCCTGTCCGGTTCCAGCTTGTGTTCCTCCGTCTGTGGCTCTTTGTGTTTCTGTGGCGGATCTGAGGTGATGGTTTCTGTTAATGTGCCTGTTCTGCATGTCCAGTCGACCCGCCTGACCTCCAGAGACCCCAAGCGTCTCCAGTTTACAGTGGTGGGCACTCTTATGCTAATATGCTGCTGCGCTAACAGCAGAGCTAGTTTTTGTTTGTGTCCAAACTGTGGCCATGTGTCAAAACATTGTTAAAATAAAGCTGCGGTTTATTGTTGGCTGAGTTTTGGTAGAGAAAAAAACTAAAAGAGGATTTTGGACGTTTATTTTATGGGAGAAAAGAACCTTGTTTATTGTGGAAACGGGATTCGGATCGCTGGTTCTGCCTGGCCAGACTACTTTCCACTGAAAGCCCCTGGATAAATATGGTTGAAACTTATTATAAAACACACGAGTACGTTTGTTTTACTTTACATTTTCCTTTGTAATCATTATAATATTAATGTCAGTAATAATTTAAAAGTCTCCCTCTGTAGAACCACCGGCGCCGGATGGATGTTGGTGTTTATTCTAACTTTGAAAATGTTGAGCTGGATAACAGCAGCAGATTCATCCCTGGTCACAATATCTGTCTTTCTCATAACTTCTTTTAAAATAAGAAACATACAGAAACAGCATTAAATAATAAAAACATCAGTAAAAATGATTTTTTTTTATGTCAGCACTTTTGCTGCTTTGCTAACTTTGAAAATGTTTTACCAACTAATGTCCCGTATTATTTTGGATAAAGGCTTCAGACTCTAAACAACAGAACAAGATACAAACATAAAGACAATTTCAGGCCATTATGACATATAAATTGTGCTTTTCATTCAAGTTAGCACTTTAGCATTAGCTTCTGCTAAATACTTTGCTGGTAGCAGCTTAGCATTAGCAGAAGTAATGATAATGATTAGTGCTTTAGCGCAGCTATCTGTTTAGCTAGCGGTGCCCACCACCGGAGAAACGGAGAAGCTGAGTGAATGTGGAGCAGAGGTCAAAAGGTCATCAGGATAACTGCTGGTCCAACGCCGGGTTCACAGCGCCACCAATGGCTGGAGGACCGGCAGAACGGTTCTGAGCGGCCCGTGGTGTTAGCTCGATGCTCTCGAGCCTGGATGCAGCAGGCGACCAATCAGATCATTCTTCATATAAAACAGGAAGTTTGATGTGTGACGTATGACATCATCTCTAGGGGTCGTCACATCACAGCCCGACCTCAGCATCCGACCTCTTTAGCCAATCCGTGACGTTTCAGAAGTTTCCATTTTCCTGTCTGAAAGCTTGGCTCTTCTTCACCGTCCGGACCAGGTGACCCGGTTGGTTTGGCCTGAACCCGTCCGGACCAGGTGACCCGGTTGGTTTGGCCTGAACCCGTCCGGACCAGGTGACCCGGTTGGTTTGGCCTGAACCCGTCCGGACCAGGTGACCCGGTTGGTTTGGCCTGAACCCGTCCGGACCAGGTGACCCGGTTGGTTTCACCTGAACCCGTCCGGACCAGGTGACCCGGTTGTTTGGTATCCAGCAGCTAGCCTGATACCAAACAGGTACCAGCTAGCTGTTTCAGCTAGCTGACCGCCTGCTTCCTCAGCCAATCCCTGATCGTCTCCAAAGTGTTGCTGTTTCTGGGATCGAGATGATCGGTGAAAGTTTCCCAGCGGTTTGAAAATCTGAAATGTTCTCTTCGTACTTCAGTTGTTTTCAGATCCTGGTTGGTTAGAAATCCGTCAGCTGGTTTCAGCACTAAGCCAAACCGATTAAAGGTTTTGTGGGATAGTTTAGGGAAGGTTTCCCGTCACAGCGACTGTTTCTGCAGAGGGAGAGTCCGTTTGTCCCACCGTCCCTGAAGAACCTGGTGATTTCATGGACTGCTGCTGTGGAGATTGTCGATGCATGCCTGATATGTTCGATGTTGAAACTGAATCAGAAAAAAAGTTGAAAATAATGAAATTGTCAAAGTACAGCTGATTCCACACGTCTGCTCTGAAATGTAACGTTTTTTCTTTGGTTCCTGTTCTTCACTGTTGGTTCCTCCGATACTTTCTGCAGAACTTGGATTTTCCCAGAGAAGTTCTGGGAAGCAGAGGAAGATGAGTATATATATTTAAAAAGAAAGCATGTATGTTTTCTACTGTTTGTACTCGGTATTTTCCTGTTGCCCTGCTGCTTCTGTGCCAATGTTGTGGGAGAGATTTACATTTGGCCACTCATGCAACTATTCTGTGTTGTTGTCTAAGAATGTATTAACATGAAATAAAAACATTTGTTATTTTTTCTACATGTTTTCCTCCCAGCTGAACTTTGGCCCAAACTCTGGTTTGGCATTCATGTCAAACGGCCAGCGACTCCATTCCGGCCCACGGAGCCACGTTTTTCCTCCAACACACACTCAGCTGGAAAAACAGGAGGAACCACGGAACTGGACCGGGACCACGGAACTGGACCAGGACCACGGAACTGGACCAGGACCACGGAACTGGATCGGAACCACGGAACTGGATCAGAACCACGGAACTGGACCGGGACCACGGAACTGGATCAGAACCACGGAACTGGACCAGGACCACGGAACTGGATCGGAACCACGGAACTGGATCAGAACCACGGAACTGGATCGGAACCACGGAACTGGACCAGGACCACGGAACTGGATCGGAACCACGGAACTGGATCAGAACCACGGAACTGGACCGGGACCACGGAACTGGATCAGAACCACGGAACTGGACCAGGACCACGGAACTGGATCGGAACCACGGAACTGGATCAGAACCACGGAACTGGATCGGAACCACGGAACTGGACCAGGACCACGGAACTGGATCGGAACCACGGAACTGGATCAGAACCACAGAACTGGACCGGGACCACGGAACTGGATCAGAACCACGGAACTGGACCAGGACCACGGAACTGGATCGGAACCACGGAACTGGATCAGAACCACGGAACTGGACCGGGACCACGGAACTGGATCAGAACCACGGAACTGGACCAGGACCACGGAACTGGACTCGCCTCCAGAACTTCGCCCAAAATTCAGACATCACGTCAATAAAAATGCAGGAAATGGAAACAATTTCATAAAATTTGCATGGGATGAATTTCCATCCAGCGGTGAGAGAAAAATCTACTTCCTGTTCATTTCTGTGAACAAGTTGAGTTTTAAAAGGAAAAGTCCATTTGCTGGTCCCAGTGGACCCAGAACAACCGGACTGGGATGTTTTGCTCCCAGTTGGTGGGCTGTTTGAATCGGCGGACAGTTAAAGTGCTGATCTCTGATTTCTCACAGAAAAATGTGATGACAAATATTTCAGTGTTTGAAGCTTCGTTTGAGATAAGGCCGGCGCGGCGCCAGGCAATTAGAGAGGAGAAAAGACCCGGACGGTTATCGGCGCCATCAGCGGCTCCAGGGCGGGAACCGGACGGGGAAAGGACACGGAGAGCGGGAAGCCGTCGCTCCGCCTGATGAGCTCCTCCTAGAGATAGCAGGTGTCAATGGAAACCAATTTAACTTGTCCAGTCGTTACCTTTATACTGGGGACAAACAGGAAGACTGGGAACCAGCTGGATCCAGACAGAACCGGACTGATCCAAACACTGAAATATGTACAGAACGACGCAGATCAAGTTTCAGAAACGAGGCGTTTCAAAGTGCTGCATATGATTAAAACATCAGACATAATCAGTTTTATTGCACTAAAAAACAAAACCTTTCCTGATTTTGGTCCAGTTTCTAATGCAGATATTTTACTACATGGAAAATATGATAAAACTAATTTACAAGATATAGAAGCTTCTTTTATCCCACTAATTCCTTAATATTGATGAGAACTAAAGCAACTAAACATTTACAATTAATGATATTAATACATGTTCCAGTTATCCTGAATCAGAGGTAAACGGGCGGAGCAGAACCGGGCGGTGCAGAACCGGGCGGTGCAGAACCAGGGAACCTGGTGGTGTAGAACCAGGTGGTGCAGAACCAGGTGGTGTAGAACCAGGTGGTGTAGAACCGGGTGGTGCAGAACTAGGTGGTGTAGAACCGGGCGGAGCAGAACCAGGTGGTGTAGAACCAGGTGGTGCAGAACCAGGTGGTGCAGAACCAGGTGGTGTAGAACCAGGTGGTGTAGAACCAGGTGGTGTAGAACCAGGGAACCGGGTGGTGTAGAACCAGGTGGTGTAGAACCGGGTGGTGTAGAACCAGGGAACCGGGTGGTGTAGAACCAGGTGGTGTAGAACCGGGTGGTGCAGAACCGGGTGGTGTAGAACCAGGTGGTGTAGAACCGGGTGGTGCAGAACTAGGTGGTGTAGAACCGGGCGGAGCAGAACCAGGTGGTGTAGAACCAGGTGGTGCAGAACCAGGTGGTGTAGAACCAGGTGGTGCAGAACCAGGTGGTGCAGAACCAGGTGGTGTAGAACCAGGTGGTGTAGAACCGGGTGGTGCAGAACTAGGTGGTGTAGAACCAGGTGGTGTAGAACCAGGGAACCGGGTGGTGTAGAACCAGGTGGTGTAGAACCGGGTGGTGCAGAACCGGGTGGTGTAGAACCAGGTGGTGTAGAACCGGGTGGTGCAGAACCAGGTGGTGTAGAACCAGGTGGTGTAGAACCAGGGAACAGGGTGGTGCAGAACCGGGTGGTGTAGAACCGGGTGGTGTAGAACCAGGGAACCGGGTGGTGTAGAACCGGGTGGTGTAGAACCAGGTGGTGTAGAACCGGGTGGTGCAGAACCAGGTGGTGTAGAACCAGGTGGTGTAGAACCAGGGAACCAGGTGGTGCAGAACCGGGTGGTGTAGAACCGGGTGGTGTAGAACCAGGGAACCGGGTGGTGTAGAACCGGGTGGTGTAGAACCAGGGACCCGGGTGGTGTAGAACCAGGTGGTGTAGAACCGGGTGGTGCAGAACCGGGTGGTGTAGAACCAGGTGGTGTAGAACCGGGTGGTGTAGAACCGGGTGGTGTAGAACCAGGGAACCGGGTGGTGTAGAACCGGGTGGTGCAGAACCGGGTGGTGTAGAACCGGGTGGTGTAGAACCGGGTGGTGTAGAACTGGGTGGTGCAGAACCGGGTGGTGTAGAACCGGGTGGTGTAGAACCGGGTGGTGTAGAACCAGGTGGTGTAGAACCGGGTGGTGCAGAACCGGGTGGTGTAGAACCAGGTGGTGTAGAACCGGGTGGTGTAGAACCAGGGAACCAGGTGGTGTAGAACCAGCTGGTGTCTCTATCCTCCTGGTTCTAGTCAGGACTCCAGCTGCAGGTTCTGGTTTGTCAGTCTGACCTGCTGCAGGAATCAAAGTTTCTCTGATCTGGTTCTGGAAAAGTTCTGCTAGACGGCCCACTGTGGAACCGGCTTTATGTGGCTCTGGAGGCTCAGGTCAAAGGTCACTTTGGTTGCTTCGCTCCTGTTACTGAGAACTTCACAGGTAAAATCTGCATTTTGTTCTCGGTGCCAAAATGAGGGAACATCCTGTCGCTGAAGGTGTGTGTGAAGGTGTGTATGTGTGTGTTCGTGTCCAGATCAGAGAAGGACAAATTCCCTCCATCCCAGTCCAGATTCACTCGGATCCTCTGGATCTTCCTCTGCTCTCGGAGAGCAGTAAGAGGAACTCCTGGAGACCAGCTGTAATGTTTCCCTTCACTGAACCAGATCTCCCAGAAAGCAGAGGTGATGTAGTTCTTCCTCCCTCCAGACTCTGACAACACGCCGAGTCTCCAGGTCCCACCGACTCCAACATCGACGCTCCAGCTGTGGATCCCTGAGCTGAAACCTTCTGAACTCAGAACCAAACAGCATTTATCCAACCGCTCCGGATTATCAGGCAGCTGCTGCTGCTCTGCAAACATCAAACTGCTCAGATCTTCAGACAGGAAGAGCTTTGGATGAGCCGTGTTTGGGTCCAGAACCAGAGGAGTGTAGGTCACCATGTCCTTCATGTTGCTCCAGATGTTGAAGGCCAGGTTGCCCAGATGTTTGGCCTGGTCTATCAGAGCTCCTGAGGGCAGCTGTGGATCCTCCAGCATGATGATCCAGACAGAAGAGTTTGAGTTTCTCAGAGTGCAGACTGCAGAGACCCTCTGAAACATTTTGGTTTCTCTGCTCTAAGAATGATTCACAGAGTCTCTTCAGAGTCAGACTAACTGGAGGATCTTTGGTGAACGATATGGTCTTGCAAACTGGACACTCTCTTGCTGGTTTCTCTCTCCACCAGTTCTTCAGACACTCCTTACAGAAGCTGTGGCTGCATGACAGAACAACCGGATCCTTAAAGACGTCCTGACAGACCGGACAGCAGAGATCCTCCTCTGATCTGGAAGCCATTTTGTCTCTGACTGAAGCTGAACACACAGAAGGTCATTCAGTCATTCTCCACTCTGACTGCTTAAAGGCTTTATTAGTTTTATACATCCATCCATAATTAGGCTTCTCTAAATTATGGAGTTATTAGCAGCTTTGTTTTTAACTCTGGATTTTGTGTTGGATTTCAGGTCCAGACGTCCAGAAATATTCTGAAATGTTTTCTCAAAGATGTTACATAAACCAATATAAAAACCTCATGTAAAGTTGTTATTCTTGATATTTTTACCAGTTCAGTTTCTGATGTTTCAGTTTTTTCTGTTGTTTTATTTAATCTGCAAGTGAAAATGGGATTATTTCTGTGCAGAAGCTTTTTCAGATATTAAGGTTCAAATTTAGCCTTTAAACAGAAACAAGTGAATAAATCATAAATGTGCCGATCCTACCTTTGAATCCTGAAGCTTTCTGGTGACAGATTCCTCCAGAAGACGACGCAGCTGATTGTTTCTCTCTCTCACCACTTCCTGGTTCATCTCAGGTGAGTCAGGAAGGGGGCGGGGCTTCAGCAGCTGAACAGGTTCAGGCTGTAAAACCAGTTCAGGCCTGAAAGGATCTCAGTGAGGCTTCAACCCGGAAAGACCCAATCTGGTTGATCCAGGCGTGTTTCCTTGGTTTCCCCTCTGGTCCGATGCCCTGCAGGCGGGTCAGAACCAGAACCAGAGGGGAGGTTTGGATCTGGAGACACCAGAACATGAAATAATTTACTGTGAAAAATAACGAGCAAGCAGAGAAAGTAGTAAATGTGAGAGTTGTGGATTCTGTTTTCCTCTGTGTCTTTTAGCCTTTTATCTGCTAACATGCACACGGTGCAGCTTACATAACCATGTTTATATGTAAACAGCCTGAACCTGATTAGACTGGCCTTTAGGGAGGGAACAGACTGAGGAATAAAAAGCTAAATGCTCCAGTCTTTGCCTCACCTGGTTCAGGTGAGCTCAGCGGGCCGGCGCTGGAACTCTGGTTCTGATCCATTTGGATGACATGTAGGACTTGTAATCTTTAATCATTTTAAGCATTAAAGCCTGTTTAACCAAATCTCATTATTTCTCAAGGTGATTTATACTGAGGGGTACTGGTCAGGTTCTGGTCAGGTTCTGGTCGGGTTCTGGTCAGGTTCTGGTCGGGTTCTGGTCGGGTTCTGGAGCTGGTAAGTGGACCTGGTGGAGCTCAGAGACAGAAACAATACAGACATTGAGGTTAGAAACAGGAGATGCTCCAGAATCGTTTTGATGTTTTTTGTGACGCAGTTTGAGGTCAAAACGTTTCAGTTTTTTTTGTTTTTGATCTTTATTGATAATAAAAGGGTTTACAAAACAGAAATAAATGACTAACAGACGTTGGGCTGTTTGCAGATCATCTGCCGTGTTGGACCAGCGGCTCGGTGGTTTCCGGTCTGTTGAACATTTTAACCTGGTTCTGGTCCAAGGTAACATTACTGATGAACATGGATCCGAAGCCCCAACAGGAAGCTGGAGAAGGTTTAAGATGTTGGCCTCGTTACACAGATACCAAGGTGAGTTTTCTTTAGACTTTGTCCAGCGGATCAGCTGCTCTGCTCTCTTCCCACAAACTGTCAGGATGAACACAGAAGTGATTCCATGGAAATCACACAGGAGGCTCCTTCTTTGACCCTCCGTCTCCCCCGCTAGTTTCAGGCTGAACAAGCCGATCCGGAGTGAAGTGAAGGCCTTGCTGTGCGGCGTTAGCTTTAGCTGCTAGCCACGGATCTTTACAAGCCGCCATCTTAATGCAGGAAATCCACGAAAACTTAAAAGCCCGTTATGTTTGGTTCAACAGTGTTCATATTATTATTATATTATAATTATTAATACGACTTTGTCTTTTCTTGCTGTCATGGAAACGAGAGCCGCATTTCGCTGCAGATGTAACTTTTCTTTAGGGTTTACTGGGTTTACTGGGTAAACCAGTAAAATGAGATCTGGATCTCATTTTCAAGAGGGATCTTTGCAGAAATCTGCAACACACAACAACCTGGTTACAAAGTAAAACCAATTAATACATTAACATCGGTGTAAAACAATAGAAAACAAAGCAGTGACACTTTCATAGGATCTTGTTGCCTGAACCGATCAATACTTTTTGAGTACTGGACAGATCTAATATATTGTTTGAATTCCTCTTTAAAGGCTGAAAAGCAAAGTTTCTGATTTGAGAATTTAGATTTAGAAACACAGATTTATGCAAATGATATTTAATGAGGCTGATAATATAAAAATGTTTTGTTTTATTCGTGGGATAAGAGACGAATCCAAACATTTATATAAGTGATGGAAACTCATCAAGAAATAAACGTAGAAATATTTTTCCAGAAAATACATGAGAAACAACAAAATAAACCACAGATCTTCTTCATAGAATAAACAGTTTGTGTCTCAATGTCTTTTTGTATCGATGAAGGAAAAACTTGCAGGGATAAAAACGACGGATCATCTGAAAACTTTCATCTTATTAATAATCAGATATTTAGGTGGAAATCTAAATATCTGCATTTATATGGATTATTATTTAACACCAGATTGTTCCCAGTTCAGGTTGGAGGTAAAGTTTTTCCAGGAAGAGGAAACATTCAGAACAGAGACGATGGGATGAGGACGAACATCACAGATGTTCCTGTTAGTGGAAAACAGATTCGACCAACATTATAGTTGGTGCTATAATGAGAGACCAAAACCTTTCTCACGATCAGAATAAGACATTTAGACGCCATCGGGTGTAAAAAAAAAAGCTGCTGAACTGAGATGATCAAACCAAAGTTCCCAGAATAAAGATCAATGTTTGTACAGAAAGTTTCCATTGTTGCAAATAGGAAAAAAATGTGCTTGAATTAGAGCGCAGGAAAGAAGCATTTGTTTATGGAAATTAGAAAGTTTCTGGAGAGAATTTCAATATTTTAGTTGCAAAGGAGAATAAAATGAATAAATAATTGGCTATAAAAACTTTTCAGAAACTTCGTAGCTCATTGTAACCTTAATATTGATGGAGGTTCTTGTTCTACTGGCGGATTATTTCACTTACAAAACACTTTCATGTTAATAGTTACATAATCTGTCAGTGGAAATGGAACTAAATTATTTACATAAAACAAGCTTCTATTTCCTCCTGAAAGTTACTCATGAGTTCATTTGTTCCTTATTTTTACTAAATTACAATATAATACTTGGTGACATCATCACATGATGATCATCAGCAGATTATCTCTGCTGCTCTGAAACCTGGACCTCCAGCTTCTGGTTTAACTCCAGGAAGTCCTGGCTCTAAGCAGGAAGTCCTGGCTCTAAGCAGGAAGTCCTGGCTCTAAACAGGAAGTCCTGGCTCTAAGCAGGAAGTCCTGGCTCTAAACAGGAAGTCCTGGCTCTAAGCAGGAAGTCCTGGCTCTAAACAGGAAGTCCTGGCTCTAAACAGGAAGTCCTGGCTCTAAGCAGGAAGTCCTGGCTCTAAACAGGAAGTCCTGGCTCTAAACAGGAAGTTTAGTCCTGGCTCTAAACAGGAAGTCCTGGCTCTAAACAGGAAGTTTAGTCCTGGCTCTAAGCAGGAAGTCCTGGCTCTAAGCAGGAAGTCCTGGCTCTAAGCAGGAAGTCCTTTTAAGGTCATGGAGGAGAATCTAGTTCACAGTGAGCAGAAAACATCTAGATATTCTACATCTATGTTTAACTGAAATTTAAAAATCTGTTTTCTGTCCAAGAAACAAATTAAAAATCATGTTTGAACCTACTTTCACACCCACAACCAGAACTTCCAGAACCAGCTCCGGGTCACATGACCTCTGGCGGCGCCGGGTCGGTCAGTCGGCCTCCTGTTTGTCCGTGGATTAAAACGCGGAGCGAGGATTTCTGGGCCTCCTGCAGGTTTTCATCTCTGAATTAATGCAAATGTGAAGCAAATGCAGCGTTTCCAGTTTCTTAGAAGCCGTTAATTACAGCTGCTGGTCGGTTTTCTCCCCACATCGAACTGAAACCTCCTGCAGACACAATTTCATGCTTCACAAAGTGCCGCGTCTTTAATTTCCTGGGCTGCTGCAGCCTGTGGAGTAAACGCAGAACAACAGGTCAGAAAAACAAACAGCTGAACGAACATGGAGGAGGAGCTAATCTACAGGCTGGTCTGGGGTCAGAGGTCACCGGAGGCTGCAGGTGGAAACGTCTCCAGGTTTACTGACCGAATCTCAGGAAACAAAGAATCAACATGAAGGAACAGAAACGCTTTAAGACGGAGAATAGATTCAAACTAAATATTTAGATTCAAACTAAATAACTGATGTTCTCTGGACTTGAAAGAGCGCTACACAAATACAGGTCATTTAGTTGACAAGTTCTGAGGCTGACTGCCTTCCACCTGCTCTAGCCCTCATGTTTGAATGTGTGTAACTGTATGTTTAAAAACGTATAAAAATAAAGTATAAAATAAAAGTAAAAAGCTGAAATAGCAGCATATAAATAAAACCGGAGAGTAGTAGGAGAATGCAGCGGAGTGTAAAATGGCTACAGAGCTACATCAGGAAACCTCAAGCAGTCAGGCAGCCGCTGCAATACAAACCTAACAGATTTAGTTTATCATATTTTTATCTAGAGGAATATAAGTTTGACTCTTTAACTGAAAGTGAATGAAAACAGTAAAAGAATCAAAACTGAAATAAAGAATCAAATCAACATGAAGCTCAAACCGAAAGGGAAGCAGCCATCGCTGTTCAGAGCTTTGACGGATCGAACTGAACGTTTCTGCTTCAAACAGAAACATTCAGAAATGATTTGACCCTTGACCTCTGGCATTTATCTACAGTATGATAATGAGCTGAAACTGGACCAGCGGAAACTTCAAACACTTTCATCAGTGGGGGTCAGGGGTCATGCAGGCACCAAACGGCCGAATGAGCCTCGGCGATCCATCAGCGCAGCACCTGAGCCGCGCCGCCATCTTGTCTTCATGACTTATAGAGGAGGCGGCCGGCGGTACTTCCTGTCGCCGCCGATGGCAGTGGCAGCCATTTGTCACAACAGCTTTACCTTCGCTGGAGGAGAAAGAGCAGGAAATAAATGATGGCCGCCTTGATCCCAGCTGGTCACTAATCTTCCCCAGACGAGCCGCTGAAGTCCAGACGGTCCGACGAAACCGCCGCCGGTCCCAGAGATGAACACCGGAGAAACGCACGTCTGAAAACCGTCGGCAGCTCCAGAAGATGTATATATTTGATGCAGAAGGCTGAAGAAGAGGAGGGTCCTTCGGTCTTCATCCTGATGTGACGACAGAACGGTGAAGCAGCAACTGTGAACATTTATTATCTCATTTTTCAAAATGATTCTGTTGATCCACAATTAAAAAGAAATGTCTGACTGTTGTTTCTGAAACAACCAATCAGAGCCGGGAGGCGGGTCTTCGCGCTGTCAATCACCGTATGCCACTCAGACCCTCCTTGTTCTCTCAGCTGGTTACCACAACAAAGCTTGGTATGAATGCTAAGGCTAGTTAGCATAGCCACTGCTACACGGCTTTCTTGTAGTGGAGCCAGTAGCACATTGAGCAGCATACCATGAGTGATTGACAGCGCTGATTGGTTGTTTGTGGTCGGGTGCATTTTTTCAGAGGAGTCAACAGCTCAGAGCAGGAGGAGGAGCTCGATCCTCTCAAAACTATCTGTGTCACAGACAGTTTTAACCCGAACCCCAGCCCGAGCCTTTAAAGTTTGTCACATGGGCTCTGATCTGGACCAGCTCTTCGTGTTTCTGGTTTTATTGCAGCAGCAGGTGAGTGAGCGCGACCTCCCTGCAGAAAGCAGAGGCCCGTTTATGTGACCACAGTACCACCTTGTGGTCGGTTGTGAAACTTCCCCATTAAAATCCCAGACGGGTTCCGTCCAGTTGGGACATAAACCTGTAATTATTTAATACAACTATGCTCCTATGAATTTACATTTTCTCTCCTCAAACATATTTTAATCACATTTATTCTCCATCTGATGTCTTTTATTCAGTTCAGAACTATGCATATAATTTGTATGTGCATCTGTAGGCCTGCCTGCACTCCTCACTAATAAATTGAAAAAGACAGGGTTAGGTAGCGTATTGCCTTGTATCATTTGATTCGTGAATTATCTCCCCAAACGCCATGTTTAATTGGTGCTGAACAGGCCCTTAATCTCCGCCAGAGGGTGCTGTAGGCTCAGTGTGTAGAATCAGAGCTTCATTAATCAACCGTACAGCTGATATCGTTGTAATCAAATATAAACCCAGTGACTTTTATACCTACCATAGCAGCTGGGTTCAATTTAAACCTCCATGTTTGGAGATTAACTTTCAAAAACGTGTTTTAAATCCAGACTTCCCATTGGACAGCTCAGCGCGTCACGTGACCAGAAATGAACACGTCGGTTTCTTTTTCAAGCAAACCTTTAGTTTGATTTGGTTCATTTGTCTTTATTTCCTGCTATGAACAACTCAGTTCAGTCTAAACTTCGTTTTCTGTTTACACCGCTTGTTTTCTGGTTGATAAAATGTAAAACGTTCCGAACCGTGAGTGAAACCGGGACGGTCCAGGTTGAAATGGTTTCCTCCCCAGTTAATCAGGTTATCGCTTCTCGGCCTTTTGGCTAAGATCAAGTGTAGTATCTGTTCTTATCAGTTTAATATCTGATACGTCCCCTACCCGGGGACCATATATTAAATTGATTTTTGGAGCAGGGAGATGGAATAGGGGCTTGCTCCGTCCACTCCACGCATCGACCTGGTATTGCAGTACCTCCAGGAACGGTGCACCCCCTGATGCTGTTAGATGGAAAACTGGGAGATGGGATGGAAAAAGCACAGATGGAGAGTAAACACCTGGATACGTTATCTGTTCTTCATCGTCATCACGTAACATTGTCAAAGTTCATCTGGCATCAATGGAAAGTTCAGTGGAAGGAAGAAAAGTGCAGGGGGAACCCTGAATACTTTGACTAGGCCTAAAACGAGTTATACTAAGAGTTATTTCTGTTAATATGGAGGACAAACATTATTTCACTTTTCCAATTGGCGTAAATTCAGCCGTTTTCGGATCCGTCCCAAACACCTCGGTTCTCCCTGTCCTTGCCTTCACATAGAACGTTCTCCTGGATCAGTTGTGATTCTTTTGGACAGCCGCGCTAACCTGTTGATTTATTTCGTTTGTCAGTTCGCTCAACGGGTCTTTACTTTCTTCCTTTAAGCTCTTTCTCACACCAACTCCTTCTTCATTTCTAATTTGAGGCATGCCCTCCGCCGTTACTCCACCCACCACCTTTCTTAGTGAGCTAATTGTAGCAGCCAAGGCCTCATCCGCCATCTTCTCTCCTTCCTCCACCGGGTGTGCTCCACAAGTTTTGCTGTCCTGTCGCATTTCTGGATTGGACTGAATTTGTCCCTTCTTGTTTTTATCCCCGCTCATTCTTCTTGAGAGAGTAACTTTTAACGCGTTAATACCTTGGATTTATATCCAGCGATGCAGAACCGCTTTTCTAATCGCCATGACAAAGGAAGTCAGCTTTTTGGTTCGGTTGAAGTGAACTCTGGTTCAGTTTGAATGTATATGTGAACGACAGGCAGGAAGTGGACTACAGTGCAGGGCATTCTGGGTAAATAAGTGCAGGGCATTCGGCGGACAGCTCCTCTCTTCACCTGAGTGTCCAAGACATTCGGCCGCAGATCCGACGAAACGATGGCAAAGTCGATCATGGAACTGCGGCCGAGGGTGTCCTGGTGCCAAGTGCACATATGGACACCCTGATGCCTGAACATGGAGTTCGTTATGGACAATCCATGACGAGCACAAAAGTCCAACAACAGAACAGAACTCGAGTTCAGATCGGGGGAGCGTTCCTCCCAACCACGCCCCTCCAGGTCTCACTGTCGTTGCCCACATGAGCGTTGAAGTCCCCGAGCAGAACGAGGGAGTCCCCAGGTGGGGCACTCTCCAGTACCCCCTCTAAGGACTCCAAGAAGGGTGGGTAATCTGAACTGTTGTTCGGCCCGTAAGCACAAACAACAGTCAGAACCCGTCCCACCACCCGTAGGCGGAGGGAGGCTACCCTCTCGTTCACTGGGGTAAACCCCAACGTACAGGCGCCGAGATGGGGAGCAACAAGTATGCCCCCTCCTGCCCGGCGCCTCTCACCGCGGGCAACTCCAGAGTGGAAGTACGTCCAGCCCCTCTCCAGGAGACTGGTTCCAGAACCAGAGCCGTGCAAAGAGGTGAGACCGACTATTTCTAGCCGGAACCTCTCAGCCTCAGCACTAGCTCCGGCTAGACGTTTGGGATGCAGCGCCACCCACAGGCCAGAAGCTGCCTATTATATCAATATATTTTGTGTTTGCATCAAAATTAGAAGTGTGGCTCTTCATCTGTGTTGGTGAGTTATGAGACTGTTTTAGAGCCATAGAACCTGACCCAGACGGGTCGGAGATTCACAGACTTCTACTGGACCGGTTCTGTTTGGATTCCAGTCCAGGAGGTTCAAAGCTGCCGTTTCCATGGAAACAGGTCAAACAGATCTAGAGGGAGGCTTCAGAACCCGATCCAGGAGGAAGTTCTGACCCAAACCCTGAACAGCTCTGACCTGCTGAAGACCTGGTTCTGATTAATGGTACCACCTCAGGGTTCCGGTTCAGGTAACCTAGAAAATGTCATTGCTAAATTGGTTCTGTCCCAATTTAGGCTCAGAAGACAGTTTGTGATGAAATGCTGCCATCTAGTGGTTAAGATCCTGATGATTCCTCATGAACTACGAGCAGCACTAGGAAGAAACCTCTACCAGAACCAGAACCTGGATCAGTACCAGCTCTGACAACACAGCCTCCAAAAGAATCACAACTGATCCAGGAGAACGTTCTATGTGAAGGCAAGGACAGGGAGAACCGAGGTGTTTGGGACGGATCCGAAAACGGCTGAATTTACAGCCAATTGGAGAAAAGTGAAATAATGTTTGTCCTCCATATTAACAGAAATAACTCTTAGTATAACTCGTTTTAGGCCTAGTCAAAGTATTCAGGGTTCCCCCTGCACTTTTCTTCCTTCCACTGAACTTTCCTCCCATCTCCCAGTTTTCCATCTAACAGCATCAGGGGGTGCACCGTTCCTGGAGGTACTGCAATACCAGGTCGATGCGTGGAGTGGACGGAGCAAGCCCCTATTCCATCTCCCTGCTCCAAAAATCAATTTAATATATGGTCCCCGGGTAGGGGACGTATCAGATATTAAACTGATAAGAACAGATACTACACTTGATCTTAGCCAAAAGGCCGAGAAGCGATAACCTGATTAACTGGGGAGGAAACCATTTCAACCTGGACCGTCCCGGTTTCACTCACGGTTCGGAACGTTTTACATTTTATCAACCAGAAAACAAGCGGTGTAAACAGAAAACGAAGTTTAGACTGAACTGATGTTGTTCATAGCAGGAAATAAAGACAAATGAACCAAATCAAACTAAAGGTTTGCTTGAAAAAGAAACCGACGTGTTCATTTCTGGTCACGTGACGCGCTGAGCTGTCCAATGGGAAGTCTGGATTTTAAACACGTTTTTGAAAGTTAATCTCCAAACATGGAGGTTTAAATATGAACCCAGCTGCTATGGTAGGTATAAAAGTCACTGGGTTTATATTTGATTACAACGATATCAGCTGTACGGTTGATTAATGAAGCTCTGATTCTACACACTGAGCCTACAGCACCCTCTGGCGGAGATTAAGGGCCTGTTCAGCACCAATTAAACATGGCGTTTGGGGAGATAATTCACGAATCAAATGATACAAGGCAATACGCTAACCCTAACCCTGTCTTTTTCAATTTATTAGTGAGGAGTGCAGGCAGGCCTACAGATGCACATAAAATATATATGCATAGTTCTGAACTGAATAAAAGACATCAGATGGAGAATAAATGTGATTAAAATATGTTTGAGGAGAGAAAATGATAAATTCATAGGAGCATAGTTGTATTAAAATAATTACAGGTTTATGTCCCAACTGGACGGAACCCGTCTGGGATTTTAATGGGGAAGTTTCACAACCGACCACAAGGTGGTACTGTGGTCACATAAACGGGCCTCTGCTTTCTGCAGGGAGGTCGCGCTCACTCACCTGCTGCTGCAATAAAACCAGAAAACACGAAGAGCTGGTCCAGATCAGAGCCCATGTGACAAACTGTTAAAGGCTCGGGCTGGGGTTCGGGTTAAAACTGTCTGTGACACAGATAGTCTTTGAGAGGATCGAGCTCCTCCTCCTGCTCTGAGCTGTTGACTCCTCTGAAAAAATGCACCCGACCACAAACAACCAATCAGCGCTGTCAATCACTCATGTGTATGCTGCTCAATGTGCTACTGGCTCCACTACAAGAAAGCCGTGTAGCAGTGGCTATGCTAACTAGCCTTAGCATTCATACCAAGCTTTGTTGTGGTAACCAGCTGAGAGAACAAGGAGGGTCTGAGTGGCATACGGTGATTGACAGCGCGAAGACCCGCCTCCCGGCTCTGATTGGTTGTTTCAGAAACAACAGTCAGACATTTCTTTTTAATTGTGGATCAACAGAATCATTTTGAAAAATGAGATAATAAATGTTCACAGTTGCTGCTTCACCGTTCTGTCGTCACATCAGGATGAAGACCGAAGGACCCTCCTCTTCTTCAGCCTTCTGCATCAAATATATACATCTTCTGGAGCTGCCGACGGTTTTCAGACGTGCGTTTCTCCGGTGTTCATCTCTGGGACCGGCGGCGGTTTCGTCGGACCGTCTGGACTTCAGCGGCTCGTCTGGGGAAGATTAGTGACCAGCTGGGATCAAGGTGGCCATCATTTATTTCCTGCTCTTTCTCCTCCAGCGAAGGTAAAGCTGTTGTGACAAATGGCTGCCACTGCCATCGGCGGCGACAGGAAGTACCGCCGGCCGCCTCCTCTATAAGTCATGAAGACAAGATGGCGGCGCGGCTCAGGTGCTGCGCTGATGGATCGCCGAGGCTCATTCGGCCGTTTGGTGCCTGCATGACCCCTGACCCCCACTGATGAAAGTGTTTGAAGTTTCCGCTGGTCCAGTTTCAGCTCATTATCATACTGTAGATAAATGCCAGAGGTCAAGGGTCAAATCATTTCTGAATGTTTCTGTTTGAAGCAGAAACGTTCAGTTCGATCCGTCAAAGCTCTGAACAGCGATGGCTGCTTCCCTTTCGGTTTGAGCTTCATGTTGATTTGATTCTTTATTTCAGTTTTGATTCTTTTACTGTTTTCATTCACTTTCAGTTAAAGAGTCAAACTTATATTCCTCTAGATAAAAATATGATAAACTAAATCTGTTAGGTTTGTATTGCAGCGGCTGCCTGACTGCTTGAGGTTTCCTGATGTAGCTCTGTAGCCATTTTACACTCCGCTGCATTCTCCTACTACTCTCCGGTTTTATTTATATGCTGCTATTTCAGCTTTTTACTTTTATTTTATACTTTATTTTTATACGTTTTTAAACATACAGTTACACACATTCAAACATGAGGGCTAGAGCAGGTGGAAGGCAGTCATACTGAGGAGCATTACAGTTTTACAGACATTTCACTGCATGGAGTCACAAAAAATAAACAGAAAAAACTCCCAGATATCTGAGTGATGTGGAGTAACAGGAATTAACTGTTACACACCTGTGGCAATAAAATAATCCCATCTTTCCCAAAGTCTCTCTCCTTTCTCCTGGAGCTGTATTGTAAAATATTGTGGATCAGGTTTATAATATTCGGGTCTCTGTCGGAGCCAGCATTTAATGATCGCTTTCTTACTTGTGATCATAAATAACTTCAACAGGTGTGTGTCCCCATTACCGAGTCCCTCAGGAAGTATTCCAAGGTTCATAGCAGGAGATGCAAAGTCTAAGGTTATACCCATAATTTCATATATTACTCGATTAACAATGCTGGACAGTCCCAAAAAATATGAAAGTATCCAGCAGCGACCCCACCGCATGCCCTGTCTTGCTGGAGGAGTGCAGCGGTTCCAGCTTCCATCTCTGCTTTGGCGTATAAAAAATCTGACTAGATTCTTCCTGCAGAATCGCGCCATGTTAATGAATTTGTGGTGGACAAAGTTCCTCCAAATCTGCATCCAAACCTCAGGGGATTACATGGATGCTGGATGGAAACGCGGCAGGTACGCAGGCCAACTCAATACTCCCATCTGTTTGTGGAGACTGAACTTTTTAACCACCTCTGCCCTCTTCTTGAAGGAGAAACTCAGACACAGAGTTTGTAATTGGTTTACCTGCTGCAACCCATCCAGACTGTATAGGGAAGTCCAACAAAGAAAGCTCAATGTCCTTCCATTTAGCCTCATAGGCTGGATTACACCAGCATACCGAAGGTCTAATCTGGGCAGACGGGTAGTAATCCGCCAGGCGAGGCAGACCCATGCCCCCGATCGGCAGCTGCAGGGTCGAGTCTCTTACTCTTGGCCTTTTATTGCTCCAGATAAACCTCGAAAAATGCTTCTCCCACTCCCCACAGCGTTTTACTGCAACCTCTACTGGAAGTGCTGCAAATATGTCCAACAGTCTTGGAAGAACATTTATCTGTATTGTTGGGATTCTGCTGCCGAGGTCAAGGGTCAGAAGGCTCCACCTGTCCAGGTCCTCATATATTTTCTTATTTATGCATTTGTAATTAACTTCATATAATTGAGCCACATTTTTTGTTAATGTAACACCCAAATACTCTATTTGTAATTGATGCCAATCAAATTGGTAACTATTGATTAACTGCTTTGATGGAACAAAATTGAAGGTCAGAATTTGAGTTTTTTGTATGTTGAGTTTATAACCTGAGGGTTTTCCAGATGTTTCCAGGATGTTCATCAGCCATAGAATACCAGATTCAGGGGTTTTAATTACTATTAAAACATCATCCGCATATAAACATATTTTGTTTTCCACCTTCCCTATTGCCACCCCCTCCAACCCAGACTCCTCTCTAATAACCTGAGCCAATGGATCGATAACCAGTAAAGAGTAGTGGGCTTAATGGGCAGCCCTGCCTGCATCCTGGTTGTAATGTTATTTGATTCGAAAGGCTTCCATTAATTTTAATTCTTGCTTTTGGCGAGGAGTATAGTTTTAATACATTGAATAAATCTATCACAGAACCCAAATCTCTTCATTACTTCAAACCAAAACTCCCACCCTACAGTATCATTTGCCTTCTCGGGATCTAAGCTGAGAAGGACTGCACTTGATTTTTCTTTAGTTATATGATCAATAACATGAACGGCCCTCCTTATACCGTCATTCGTTTGGCTATTACCAATGAAACCTGTCTGGTCCTCATCTGTCAGGGACCTTCATCTCTTAGCTAATATTGCAGCATATAGTTTATAGTCAATATTTAATACACTAGTTGGTCTACAGCCTTTAGGATCCGTTTTGTCCTCCCCACCTTTGGTGTGACCGATAGAAACGCCTCTCGCCATGATGGCGGGAGAGCGCCCCCTCCCAGGGTCTAGTTAAAGGAAGCCTGTAACAGTGGGGGAATCCTTCATGGTCTAATACCAACCCATCATAACCCGTTGGCTTCACTTCCTCAGCTGATGCTTCTGCCATTAACTTGTCATTTTGGTTTTTTCCTAGAGATGGGAGATCCAGGGAGGTAAGAAAATCCAATGATCTCTGAATTTCATCAAGTTTATCAGTTATTTTGTTAGTTTTTGGGTTCTGAACTTTATAAATTGTGTTTTCCACCTGTTGTTTCCTGAGCCTCATGAAAGCAGCTTTAGACCTTCCCTCATATTATCTGTGCCTCATATATTCAAGTTTTTTTTCAATTTCCTCACTAAACATTTAATAAGCCTCGTTCTGGTAAGGAGGAGCTTTTGTTAATCGAATGCTGCTGCTTCAATCTTTTGAAATTTTCCTGCAAGTCTGTTAAATTTTTCACTCTAATCTAATGGGAAAAAACATTTGTCCAAAAATGAAACATTTAATTTTTTAAATCATAAGAACAAGAAGAAAATGTTAGATAATAGAGATAAACTTGAACATTTTAAAGTTTTTGTCAAACCAAGAAGTTTGTCTCCTTTTTCTGCCTCCTTTCCATCACCCTAATCTCAGGAAACCAGCCTGTTTCATCTGCAGGTGGGTTTAGTCTGGCGTTGCCATGGCGATACCTGAAGCTGAAGTCAGAGAGCCTCTCCAGGTCTGCATCTCAAGATGAGACAGAACATCTGGACCAGAACCGGACCAGAACAGCAGGTTCTGTTCACCCCGTTGGCGCTCAGGGAGGAGAAATGAGATTATGAAACATACATGGGAAAATGCAAACCAAGGTATATTTGTGTTTGCGTCAAAAACACAAGTGTGAATCTGGTTCTGTGTTTTTGTGAACTACGACACTGTTTTAGCCCCGTAGGTTCTGCTCTGACATCGATCGGACCGGCCCGGTTCTGCTCTAAATACTCCCAGTCTTCCTCCTCTTCATCATCGAGCAGCTATTTCTGTCCAGCGGTGTCGGGTTCGTCTGGTACCACAGAACCCTAGAACCTTCTGGACCGGAGCCGCAAGCTGAAGAAGCTGGAGGAGGAGCGCTGAGGACGGGATGCAGGTTCTGTTCGGTAAACCGTCGCTACGTGGATCCAAATTAATTAATCCTTCGTTCTGCCAATTCTTTTCTACAGAAAGTATTTTTCTTCCATCCGTCGGATATGATGAGAACTAAATATATGAAACATGAAACCAGTTTGACCCAAACAAGCAGAACTGATGAGACGAAGATCCGACCGTCGGCCCGGTTTCAACATTCATCATGTTTTTATTTTTCTCGAGTTCTCAAAAAATTACTGTTTTATTCTGGAAATGTAAAAATATCGTAGAATTTACAGGAACTCAAAGTCCAAATAAAGAGAAGCTGCAAAATACGCAAGTAGAACAAGATGGCCGCCCTGGTGATGACATCACCATGGAAACCCAGTGTGGTACCGACCGGCGCGTGGTACCGATGTGGTGCCGGTGGGTCCAAATGGAGCAGACACGCCCGGTTGTTTGGTTCAGGATTAATAATTTAATGAGGTTACAGGTATGCTGCAGTTTCGCACCAACAGAACCAACATCTGGATCAGAACCATCCGATCCGTTGCTGCATTTTGGCTCTTAAACACTCAGAGACGTTCAACCAGTTACAGAACCAGAACCAGAACCTGAAGCTACAGTGGACCTGAACCAAGCTGCTTCTAATGCTGCAGCTCCTCCATGAGTCGGCTCGGTTCTGGTTCTGAAGGGGAGAACGGTCCAGAGTCAGAGCTGCTATCACACACACACCCACACACACATCAGGACTCTTTCAAAATAAAAGCTCAACCTGCTAGTCTCTGTTGAGCTGCCTGCTGATTGGCTGCAGACGCCTCCATGTTGGACGGTGGGCGGAGCTACGGTGCAGGTGTGTGTGTCTCTGTGTGTGTTTGTGTGTGTGTCTCTGTGTGTGTGTGTCTTTGTGTGTGTGTCTCTCTGTGTGTGTGTGTGTGTCTCTGTGTGTGTGTCTCTGTGTGTTTGTGTGTGTGTCTCTGTGTGTTTGTGTGTGTGTCTCTGTGTGTTTGTGTGTGTGTCTCTGTGTGTGTGTCTCTGTGTGTTTGTGTGTGTGTGTTTGTGTGTGTGTCTCTGTGTGTGTGTCTCTGTGTGTGTGTGTGTGTGTCTGTGTGTGTGTGTGTGTTGTGTCTCTGTGTGTGTGTGTGTGTGTGTGTTGTGTGTGTGTGTGTGTCTCTGTGTGTTTGTGTGTGTGTGTGTTTGTGTGTGTGTCTCTGTGTGTATGTGTGTGTGTCTCTGTGTGTTTGTGTGTGTGTCTGTGTGTGTTTGTGTGTGTGTCTGTGTGTGTTTGTGTGTGTGTGTGTTAGGAGGGCTTGCTGTAGTCCTCCACCCCGGTGATGGTGGCCTTGCAGAAGAAGCAATCCTTGTTGTTCATCAGATGCTGATTGATGCAGGCTCTGCACACAGAACACAGCGAAATCAGAACCAGAACCAGAGGAACCAGAACCAGAGGAACCAGAACCAGAGGAACCCAACAGGTTGAAAGTGAGGATATACTTACAGGTTATTGGCAGATTTTGTTCACTATTGAGTCTAAAAAGATCAAATCTAATTTTGACCTTTAGTTAAACCTCTAATAATAAAACATTGAGTCTGAGTGGTTCTGTGTGGTTCTGGGTTCTGAGTGGTTCTGGTTCTGTGGACTCACTTGCAGGACTTGTGTGCGCAGGGCCTGAAGACGGCGGAGATGGAGTGGGCGTAGCAGATGGGGCAGAGATCTTCCTCGCTGGTCGGCTGAAACAGACAGAGGAGAACTTTGAGTGACACCAGAACCGGACCCAGTCGGATTCCTTCCTGTTAAAGGCGTTTTCCTCTCCTGTCAATAGTATTGATTGGTTGATTGACTGAAATGATTTGCTCATTAAAGCGTCGTGCTATGAAACAGATCTATAGAAATAAATTGAGAAATTTAACAGTTCTGACGAATCCCGGTCCGGTCCGGTTCTTCTACTGGGCGGTTCTGATCCATTATAAACTGGAGATCTGTTTTTTCATGCCGGGATGACCAGAAGCTCCTGGCTCAGTTCTCTGAAAAACAGAACCCTGCTGGTTCTGCTCGGTCCGGTTCTGCAGGAAGCTGTTGGCAGCCTAAAGGTCATGGTAAGGTCGCAGTGTGCTGCAGGAAGTGTAGCGTGTCGGAGCGGAGCGGTGACCTTTCCGTCAGACCCGGCGGGTTCCAGAGTCTCGTGTTGTTCGGCCCGAAATGAGCAGAACTCCTGCTGGGAAACGGATCCGGTTATAGAAATAATCCTGTTGGCATGAAGAGCAGCGGCGGGGGCCGGGTCGGGTCGGGTCGGGTCGGGTCGGGACGGGCCGGGTCGGGTCCAGAAATCAAATGTCTCATTTTATCAGGACACCTAAAAACATTTGGTTCTGCTACTGATCAGAACCGGCCTGTTTGATCAGAACCTGCTGGACTGAAACCAAACGGATCCATTCCTGATCTCCGAACGCAGCGCATATCGGCTGTCTGCAGGGGGCGCTGTTCCTTCAGAGAGAGTGAGTCTTTGAGCAGAGAACAGTAAGGCTGAACAGTTTAACCTCTGACCTTCCAGATCAGGCCTTCAAAATAAAATCTGCAATCTTTTCTAACCAAAACTGATTAGATTTTCTTTTCCAAATATTTACAAATAAGAACTATTTTCAAAATGCTTTAAATCATCTTTTCTGGATTACAAAAATATTAACTTAATATGATAATAAGTTAAAATGTTGGTGGATTTTACCAGAAATCAAGAGAAAAAGTCGTTAATGGGAGAAAAACTTCAGTTTGGAGGATCCGTTAAAACTTTGATGTGAAGTGTTTCACACCATTTACTGTTTTTGTTATTTTTCATAAAACTTCATCCTCCTAACATCACCATTTTATTCTGGTGATACTAAAGTATAAATCATAGCCTGACATTTCGTCATAGAGTTGACCTGCAGTCAACTCAGAGCCTCAATGAAAACAAGCTGTAAAAAAATGATTGTCAAACAAGATGGCCGCCCTAACCCTGGTGAAAAAATCCCAAATTTTTTAAAAAAATGAAATGCTATAAAAAAATTTAAAAAAAGAGAGAAAATTGTCAATTCATCTCCCAGCAATAACAGATTCTGTCCATCGTGAAACAATCTGGACCTGGGAAAGTTGGCAGAGTTAATGAGGTCAATGTTTACATTAACAATGAGTTAATGTAACTCCATTAACTCCATTAACTCCATGTTTACATTCTGAAATGTAAACATGGAGGCTGATGGTTCACCATGCTAACCGCTAAAAGCAGCAAGGCTGGATAAATATTCCTCCTGATCTTCTTTCTTTTGTCATTTCAGTTCCTGAAGCGACTTCATGAAGATCAGAACCAGACTGCAGGTTCTGGTTCTGATCGGTGCCTCAAACAGCAGCCAAACACTCTGCAGGGCTGTGAAGCTGCTGGTTCTGCTGTCCTGGTGACACCAAGCAAACACAGAACTGTGTGTATGTGTGTAAATGTGTGTTTGTTTCTAATACCTTGAGGGGACCTACCTGACACATGCTACGTTGTGGGGACCCACAGCTCCTTGTGGGACCAAAGCCTGGGCCCCACAAGGGGAAACGCTGTTTTTGGGTCAGGGGTCAGATTTAGGACTAAGGTGTGAATTGAGTTTTGGTTAGGGTTAGGTATGTAATGGATAGGGTTAGGGTAAGGTTTAGGCTGTAGAAATGAATGGAAATCAATGGAAAGTCCCCGCAAAGATAGCTGCGCAAACATGCATGTGTGTGTGTGTGTGTGTGTGTGTGTGTGTGTGTAGGGGGATGTGGATATTTTTGTGCTCCTGTTTACCTTCATTGATTCTCTGATTCAGAGCGACCTTGAGCTAAATATCTCAATAAGCTGCTGATGACATCATGAATATGCTAATTAGGAGTAATGTCACTTACAGATTAGGAGAATGAGAGATGAACTATGAACATGAACTGGTTCAGTTGAATAGATAAAAACTAAATTAAGACCTAGACCAAGGACAATATCCAGAACAGGAAGTGACTTCCAGGAAGTGATGTCACTTACAGAAAGTCACTTCCAGAAAGTGACCTCAGGACAGGAAGTGACTCCTGACCTCAGGACAGGAAGTGACCTCAGGACAGGAAGTGACCGTACCGCTGTGGAGGCGGCGGCCTGCTTGGACTCCTCGGTGAGGAACTCCAGCATCTCCTCCACCTTCTGCTTCTCCTCCAGGCTGATGTAGTCGGTGTCTGTTGGCAGGAAAATAGAGTGAGAAACGGATCTCACCAAGCAGAACCAGAACCTTCAGAACCTCTGCTGGTTCTGATGGGTCACAGCCTCAGATACCAGCGAATTTATTGTTTCTACTTCTGGATGAACTGAATGTCAGAAGAAAACCTGCTGAAGCAGCAGAACCGGACGTCTGCGATCATTCCCCCTTCCTCCTCCTCCTCTTCCTCCTCCCAGTTGATGGTGTTCGATCCGTGTCTCCATTTCCTCCATCAGAGTCTCGTGTTTCTGCGGTGAACTGTCAGCGCCTCATCTGAGCCGTGATAGTGCAGAGCTGGGCGGCTGCCAGGCTAATGTTCTGAGGGAACTGCATCCCTCCGGGACGGGATGCAGGCAGAACCCAGGGAGCTGGTTCTGCAGGTTCTAACGGTCCTGAACAGCACCAAGATGTTCTCCACCTGCAGGAGCGTCATTTGGTCCATGTGGCCCAGTGCCGTCTGACAGCCTGACTTCACATGACGCTCCGGAGGGTGGTCATGGCAACTGCTGGTGTTCCCATGGCAACACCAGCAGGGTGCTGTGGCAACCAGAACCCCCCTCATCTGGCAACAGTAAACCACTGAGAACGGTTCTGTCCAGGTCCAGAAAGACACGCCCACTCTCAGATGTCACCTCATTATCAATTCATGTATTGGTACAATTTATCAGTCTATCAAGATAATCATGATTAATCGATCAACTATCAGGTGGCAGTTTTCCCACCTGGTGGCCCGATGAACTCAGTTGGATTGGAGATCAAAATTGCAACATTTGTTCCGTTTTCAGGTATTGCTAGGTAACGGCGGAGCTCTGCTGGGGTTGCTAGGTAACGGCACAGAGCCTGGTGATCTGTGACATTACTTTCCAGAGGTTTTTGAAACGGCTCGGTTTCTAGACACCAAAAAACCATCTGGGTGGTTTTTCTGTTTTCAGGAGCAAAAACTTTCAAAAATGGAAAGTTTGCAGGAAAACAAGGAGGCAGCTTCCTTCTTCACCAGATGGAAACGTCAGATTTTAACTGTTGGAGGATTTCTCTTTAGTCTTTGGCTAAAGACCAGGAACCATTTCTGCTGCTAGCGCTAGGCTAGCATGTTAGCTTTGTTTGCATTTATCCAGAATGCCCTGCGCTGTAGTCCACATCCTGCTTTGGAGCGGTCTCTGGTCCACTTGGCGTTCACATTCAAACCAAACCAGACTGAGGTTTGGAGGACCAGAGGTCAGAGGTCCATTATTTCAGTGACTGATTATCGTTTTACTAATCAAAACAATAATCAGATAAATTTTAAAGATTTTTCATTTAACCACTTAAACCTTTTTATACAATGTTAGAAATACATTAAAAGATACAAATGAAGTAATTAAATTCCTCTTTAAGATAAAGGCAGTAACAGCTTCCTCTAGTGAATCTTAACCCGGTGAAACTAAAGATTTACAGACAGTGAAGTCTTTATCTAGATGTAAAGTGTTTATTATGTATTTCTTGGCTTAATTATTGCTATCAACATGTTGTTTGTTCCGCAAATGGCTTTTTTTCAGTCCTGCATTCTCCAGATTAATCAATTACTAAACTTATTGACGATTATTTCAATATTTGACTAATAATTTCAGCCCTAAAACAAGCTGGATAAAAGTGGCTAAAGGTCGACCTGGGAGCACAGAAGCTGAACGAAGACGAAGTTCTGGTGGAACCATGAACTGATTCAGAACCGACCCAGTTCCAGCAGAGCGTCGGTGAACTCACATGCATGCAGGGAGAAGTGTTTCCTCTCTGAGGCGCTCCCAGCAGCAAGAGGAGCCGGCGCCGCCGCCGAGGGACCCGGAGGCCCGGCTGCGGGCCGGGCGGCGGCGCCGGGCCCGGCGGACGGCCCGGTGGACTCTGTCGGTTCCCCCAGGAGGTGCTGGATGGAGTGGAGCTGGAAGCAGGGGTCGGAGAGGAGGACGGAGGCAGCTCTGGCCGTTCTGCAGAGAGGAGCAGGAAAACGTTTTACACCAACAGAAATCTCATTCCACCCTGGACCTGGACAGGTCTGACTTTTCTCACCAGTTGTCCAGAAAACATGAGTCAGAAGGATTCTTACACATGGACCTCATGTCTGCACTGCAAAAACTCAAAGTATTACTGAGTATTTTGTTCTAGATTCTTGTTTAAATAAGTTACATTTGAAATAAGACCAAACTAAGAGCGAATTATCTACTAATTATCTACTTATTAATATCTTATTATCTACTTAATTATCACATAGAATTATCTACTATGTGCTCCAAACAACAATCCAACATGGCCGCCATGTTGGATGTTGTTCAAAAGTCCTAGTTTGATTACAGAGTTGGATTAGATTGTTTTCCTTATTTTCAATATTGAAACTATTTTCCAGATCCAGTGTTAAAAATTCTTAAGAAATTAAAATGTTTTTATCGTTGAGAGGATGACCTCATATAAATATGTTGTTATTATGATATTAGTTGCAAATATTCTCAAAATTAAAATATTAGTTTATTGCAATAATTTCTGGGTGAGTTTATCATCCGGTAAAGTCCGTTACGGTGACAGGCCCGGTTCTGATCAGAGGGTTCATCAGCAGGTGGAGAGATCTGAGGAAGACTCTTCATCTCCATCTGAACCTTCCTCAGCCTCGGTCCCACTGCGCTCAGCTCCGCTTGCAGCTTCGCTCTCATTAAGCCTGATTATTCAGCCGCACTTTGTTAATAAGACGCTGCACTTTGAATGAATATTGATCTCCACTGTGGGACTCTGGGGGCCTCTGCAGCTCTGAGCTTCTCTGAAACCTTCAGTTCAGCTCCTTCACAATACAAACTGAAAGTCAAGGAGGAGCGTCAGTGGAAAAAAGAAGCTGATGATGATGATAATGAAGATAAGATGATGAAGGTGATAAAGATAATTATGATAATGCTGTGCAGCTCTTACTGTCTCATCTGGAGCTACAAAAGCTCCTCAGTCACCTTCAAATTAAAAGCATTTTCTTATAAAACCAGCAGATTTAAGAGAAATTACATTTTCTGCACCGTTAATTTCAGATTTTCTACTTGCAATCAAGAGTCATGACAGACTGACTCTGAGTGACACCGACTGTCCTACAGGTGGCACAGGCGCTGTAAACAGCCCTGCCGGTCCAGGTGTCACCGTCACGTCATGTGACTGACTGTAGATTGCCTCCATCAACACTAAATAAACCAGAAGGTCTGAGCGCCTCAGTTCCCAGCCTGGAGAAGCAAACCCAGTTACAAACAGCTCAGCAAGAAGTCCGGCTAACGGCTGGGAATAGTTCTGAAAACACGGAGCAGAACCGATTCAGAATCCAGGAGGATGACGAGCTGCAGGTGCATCACAGGAACTGTTTGCAGAGGATTCAGATTTCAGTTGAACAAATAAAAAGCAGAAAGACGAGCTGCTACTGACTGGAAAACATCAGGACACGTTTCACCTGGAAAACTAATTCTGGACAGGATCCAACAAAGACTAGAATCAGAACCAGCTCTTTATGAAAACCTGGGCAGAGATCAGCCAGAAAAACCTGGCGGTGACAGAGACTGGATGAGAGGAAACTCTGAGATGTTTATTCAAAAGAAAACTAATCTGCACAAGGTTGGACGTACCAACACAAAGTGTTAGTCAGAACCATAATACGGTTCTTAGGACCACTAATAACCGCTTTTGATTCATAATAATCGAAACATTGTTCAACATTAATGAACAATATTTGATCTATATTGATGATTGGCATTTGACAATTTGACTAATAGGGCTGTTGGGGTCACTGATAGGGCTGCTGGGGTCATTAATAGGGCTATTGGGGTCATTAATAGGGCTGCTGGGGTCACTAATAGGGCTGCTGGGGTCACTAATAGGGCTGCTGGGGTCACTGATAGGGCTGCTGGGGTTATTAATAGGGCTATTGGGGTCATTAATAGGACTATTGGGGTCCTTATAGGGCTGCTGGGGTCACTGATAGGGCTGCTGGGGTCACTGATAGGGCTGCTGGGGTCACTGATAGGGCTGCTGGGGTCGTTAATACGGCTGCTGGGGTCACTAATACGGCTGCTGGGGTCACTGATAGGGCTGTTGGGGTCACTGATAGGGCTGTTGGGGTCACTAATAGGGCTGATGGGGTCACTGATAGGGCTGCTGGGGTCACTGATAGGGCTGTTGGGGTCACTAAAAGGGCTGATGGGGTCACTAATAGGGCTGCTGGGGTCATTAATAGGGCTATTGGGGTCACTAATAGGGCTGCTGGGGTCACTAATAGGGCTGCTGGGGTCACTGATAGGGCTGCTGGGGTTATTAATAGGGCTATTGGGGTCATTAATAGGGCTTTTGGGGTCATTAATAGGGCTATTGGGGTCATTAATAGGGCTATTGGGGTCATTAATAGGACTATTGGGGTCACCAATAGGGCTGCTGGGGTCACTGATAGGGCTGCTGGGGTCACTGATAGGGTTGCTGGGGTCACTGATAGGGCTGCTGGGGTCACTGATAGGGCTGCTGGGGTCACTGATAGGGCTGCTGGGGTCACTGATAGGGCTGCTGGGGTCACTAATAGGGCTGCTGGGGTCACTGATAGGGCTGCTGGGGTCACTCATAGGGCTGCTGGGGTCACTAATAGGGCTGCTGGGGTCACTGATAGGGCTGATGGGGTCACTAATAGGGCTGCTGGGGTCACTGATAGGGCTGTTGGGGTCACTGATAGGGCTGATGGGGTCACTAATAGGGCTGCTGGGGTCACTAATAGGGCTGCTGGGGTCACTGATAGGGCTGTTGGGGTCACTGATAGGGCTGATGGGGTCACTAATAGGGCTGCTGGGGTCACTAATAGGGCTGCTGGGGTCACTGATAGGGCTGTTGGGGTCACTAATAGGGCTGCTGGGGTCACTGAAAGGGCTGCTGGGGTCACTAATAGGGCTGCTGGGGTCACTGATAGGATTGCTGGGGTCATTAATAGAATTATTGGGGTCATTAATAGGACTATTGGGGTACTAATAGGGCTGCTGGGGTCACTAATAGGGCTGCTGGGGTCACTGATAGGCTTGCTTGGGTCACTAATAGGGCTGTTGGGGTCACTAATAGGGCTGTTGGGGTCACTGATAGGGCTGCTGGGGTCATTAATAGGGCTTTTGGGGTCATTAATAGGGCTGCTGGGGTCACTAATAGGGCTGCTGGGGTCATTAATAGGGCTGCTGGGGTCACTAATAGGGCTGCTGGGGTCACTGATAGGGCTGCTGGGGTCATTAATAGGGTTATTGGGGTCATTAATAGGGCTGTTGGGGTCATTAATAGGACTATTGGGGTCACTAATAGGGCTGCTGGGGTCATTAATAGGGCTATTGGTGTCATTAATAGGGCTATTGGGGTCATTAATAGGACTATGGGGTCACTGATAGGGTTGCTGGGGTCACTGATAGGGCTGCTGGGGTCACTGATAGGGTTGCTGGGGTCACTAATAGGGCTGCTGGGGTCGTTAATACGGCTGCTGGGGTCGTTAATACGGCTGCTGGGGTCACTAATACGGCTGCTGGGGTCACTGATAGGGTTACTGGGGTCATTAATATGATTATTGGGGTCATTAATAGGACTATTGAGGTCACTAATAGGGCTGCTGTAGTCACTGAAAGGGCTGCTGGGGTCACTAATAGGGCTGCTGGGGTCACTAATAGGGCTGTTGGGGTCACTAATAGGGCTGGTGGGGTCACTAATAGGGCTGGTGGGGTCACTAATAGGGCTGGTGGGGTCACTGATAGGACTATTGGCGTCACTAATAGGGCTGCTGGGGTCACTAATAGGGCTGCTGGGGTCACTGATAGGCTTGCTGGGGTCACTAATAGGGCTGCTGGGGTCACTGATAGGGTTGCTGGGGTCATTAATAGGATTATTGGGGTCATTAATAGGACTATTGGGGTCACTAATAGGGCTGCTGGGGTCACTAATAGGGCTGCTGGGGTCACTGATAGGGCTGCTGGGGTCACTAATAGGGCTGGTGGGGTCACTGATAGGACTATTGGCGTCACTAATAGGGCTGCTGGGGTCACTAATAGGGCTGCTGGGGTCACTGATAGGCTTGCTGGGGTCACTAATAGGGCTGCTGGGGTCACTGATAGGGTTGCTGGGGTCATTAATAGGATTTGGGGTCATTATAGGACTATTGGGGTCACTAATAGGGCTGCTGGGGTCACTAATAGGGCTGCTGGGGTCACTGATAGGGCTGGTGGGGTCACTAATAGGGCTGGTGGGGTCACTGATAGGACTATTGGCGTCACTAATAGGGCTGCTGGGGTCACTAATAGGGCTGCTGGGGTCACTGATAGGCTGCTGGGGTCACTAATAGGGCTGCTGGGGTCACTGATAGGGTTGCTGGGGTCATTAATAGGATTATTGGGGTCATTAATAGGACTATTGGGGTCACTAATAGGGCTGCTGGGGTCACTAATAGGGCTGCTGGGGTCACTGATAGGGCTGCTGGGGTCACTAATAGGGCTGCTGGGGACACTGATAGGGCTGCTGGGGTCACTAAAAGGGCATCTGGGGTCACTAATAGGGCTGTTGGGGTCACTGATAGGGCTGCTGGGGTCACTGAAAGGGCATCTGGGGTCACTAATAGGGCTGTTGGGGTCACTAATAGGGCTGGTGGGGTCACTAATAGGGCTGCTGGGGTCTCTAACAGGGCTGTTGGGGTCACTAATAGGGCTGGGGGTCACTAATAGGGCTGCTGGGGTCACTGATAGGGCATCTGGGGTCACTAATAGGGCTGTTGGGGTCACTAATAGGGCTGGTGGGGTCACTAATAGGGCTGTTGGGGTTTCTAATAGGGCTGCTGGGGTCACTGATAGGACTATTGGGGTCATTAATAGGGCTGTTGGGGTCACTAATAGGGCTGCTGGGGTCACTGATAGGGCTGCTGGGGTCACTAATAGGGCTGCTGGGGTCACTGATAGGGCTCTTGGGGTCACTAATAGTGCTGCTGGGGTCACTAATAGGGATGCTGGGGTCACTAAGAGGGCTGCTAGGGTCACTAATAGGGCTGCTGGGGTCACTAATAGGGCTCCTGGGGTCACTAATAGGGCTCCTGGGGTCACTAATAGGGCTCCTGGGGTCACTGATAGGGCTCCTGGGGTCACTAATAGGGCTGCTGGGGTCATTAATAGGGCTGCTGGGGTCACTAATAGGGCTGTTGGGGTCACTGATAGGGCTGCTGGGGTCATGGACCTGAAGCCGTCTCCTCTGATCTGTAAAGGAAATGGAGCGGTGGTCCTGGAGACGATGAACTGGGTGTTCCATCGGTTTGAGCAGCTGCTCTTTAGTTCCTCTAATCATCCGGATGTTGCTCTCGTCGCTGAGCGTAGCGGTTTCTGTGGAACCCTGAGATTCTCACACCGAATTCACCAACCATATGGTCGGGCTTTTATCTGAACCGGTCTAACATGTTCCACTAATCAATCATTGCAGTCAGACCAACTCTCCTCATGCTAGCGTCTCTATATTTAAGCTAACAGCTGTCAGCCTGCCGGTGTTAGATTTTCAAATGTCTTCATGCATTTAAATATATTTTATTTTTGGTTGAATTGTTTTAGAATGTTGGAGATAAAATTATTTTTCAGGATGGATGTTAAGCAGTCATGGTGGGACCTTAACAAATGGGATGCAAACATCGTTTCCCAAATGTTTCCTCTGCTTCCCAAGCTGCAGCTCTCATTTGCACGTCTCTGCAGCCAATCAGATTTGCCGTGAGATGCGCCTCACACGGCTCCTTCTGTGGCAGCATAAGCCATCAGAGAGGGTGAAAACAAAGTGAGAGCAGGAGGCAAACAGACAGCGAGCAGAGCAGGGAACGCAGAGAGGCGGAGGGGGTCCGGAGGGCTGGAGCAGCGGAGGAGAGGAGGAGCTGGAAAAGCACCACAAGAGGCAGACGGCGCTCACAAATGAGCAGCAAACAGAAGGAGGCAGCGACAGCAAACACACCGAGATCCGAGGATCCGGACCGGAACAGAACCGCTCCTGCAGGAACTTTAAGGTCTCTGAGCATCAGCAGCACTGACACACATTAAATCAGCCGGGCGGACAGAATGCTGCTGTAACTCAGAGCGGCGGCGCCAGCAGGACGGGACGGCAGAGCATCGACTGGGAGCTTCCAAACTGGGAAACCAGCGTGTCAACTTCCTGGATCCAATCCGCGTTTCCAGCTGAGTGGGTCTGGAACCAGAACCTCCCGATTCTTCAGGCTGGACTGAGTCAATGTTCTGAGCTCGACCAGAGAGATCGGTGCAGCTTCGTCAGGTCGAGTTTCCTGGTGAGAATGAGAGACGGGAGGCAGCCAGAGGTCTGAACTTCTCAGAACGTCGACTGGAGATGAGATGAAGCCCAGAGCGGGAGGATGTGACCGGCTCTGACTCTGCTGAAGTTCGGTTTGCTGGAGGCATCATGCTGGCCGCCGTCCTGCAGGGGGCGCAGTGGCCTGTGGTGGTTCTGATGGTGTGTGTGGGGCTGAGCGCGGTTCGGGGTGCCGCCTGCCCGCCCCGGTGCCTCTGCACGGCGGACATCCTGAGCTGCCCGGCGCTGGATCTGGACCGGGTCCCCGCGGCGCTGCCGGCCGCCGCCGCCACCCTGGACCTGAGCCACAACCGGATCCAACAGCTGGAGCCGGGCGGCTTCCAGGGGCTGCTGCAGCTGGAGGTGCTGCGGTTGGCCCACAACCAGCTGAGCGCCATCCCGCCCGGCGCCTTCAGGAACTCCTCCGGACGCCTGAGACACCTGGACCTGTCCTCCAATCAGCTGCTGGGCCTGAAGCAGAGCGACTTCCAGGAGCTGGTGTCGCTGGAGGAGCTGCTGCTGTTCAACAACCGGATCAAGCACGTGGAGAGCACCGCCCTGTCCGGACTGACCGGCCTCCGGAAGGCCTACCTCAGCCACAACCGCCTCACCGACTTCCCCTTCTTCAGCATCCAGACAGGAGGCCACCGGCAGCTGACCCTGCTGGACCTGTCCTCCAACCGGCTGCCCAAGCTGCCGCTGGCGGACATCTCCGTCCTGCCACCGGCCCTGCAGGAGGGGCTCTATCTGCACAACAACTCGCTGGTGTGCGACTGCGCCATGTTCTCCCTGTTCCGGCTGTGGGAGCAGAAAGGCTTCGCGTCGGTCCGGTTCTTCCGGCAGGAGCACGTCTGCCTGGTTGCTGGAGTCCAGCGCAGCGGCATCCGCTTTTTCCTGCATCGCCGCTACTTTGAGCACTGCAACGTGACGGCGGCGCCGCAGCAGAATGCCAGTGTGTCGGTGAGGGCGGGGGCGCCGCTGCTGCTGCACTGCGTCACGTCTTTGTCCGGCCGCGGCGCCGCCTTCTTCTGGCTCACGCCGCAGCTGGAGTACGTGGCTCCGCCTGGGAACAACGGCTCCATCAGGATGTTCGCTAACGGCAGCCTGGCGATGGCGGCGCCCCAAGAGCGGGACTCTGGGATCTACGTGTGCGTGGCGCAGGCGAGGCGGCTGAACGACTCCCGGGAGGTCAACGTGACGGTGCTGCCGCGGCCGGCCATCGATGCCGCCGAGCCCTTCAACACGGGCTTCACCACCCTGCTGGGCTGCGTGGTCAGCCTGCTGCTGATCCTGGTCTACCTGTACCTGACGCCCTGCCGCTGCCCGCCACGCCCCAGGCCACGCCCTCTGGCGGCCACCGCACAGAGCCAGGGCAAGGAGGGCGGGGCGGGCAGCGCCCAGTCCTCCATCCTCACGCCAACGCCGCCGGCGTCCACCGAGGGCCCCGGCCGCAAGGTCAGTAGCAACAAGCATGTTGTGTTTCTGGAGCCAATCAGAGAGCAGCAGAACGGCCGGCTGGGGGCGGAGCCTCAGCAGCGCGCGGGGGAGACGGACTCTTACATGTCCGTCTTCTCCGATACGCCCATCATGTCGCCATAGCGACAGGACTCTCAGAGAGATGGCACAGCCCCTCACCACCTGCTCCACAACACCTCCTCCCCTCACCAACTACAAGTGCAATTCTGACCCAGAATCCTGTTAGCTCAGGTCCGACCGCTGAGCCCAGAACCGGCGCACTGTGACGGGTCAGAACCGGCCGAGTCCAGACCAAAGCATGAACCGCTGCGTCCCTTTAAGCATGGCCTGTCCCTTTAACTGCAGCCACGCCTTCCGGTACCAAACTGTTTTCTAGAGTTCTGTAGCTTTCTGGTTCTGTTGACCAGACCGACATGTAGGGTCCGATTAACCAGAACCATCCAGAGGTTCTGGTTCCCTCCTCCACTCTGCCTAGTTTCTGTTTCTATGTTCTCACTGCATCCTCTGCACCTCATCTGTATCGCCTAATAAACCTCCAAACCCAACCTGCCTGGTTTCTGTGTGTGTGTGTGTGTGTGTGTGTGTGTGTGTGTGTGTGGTGTGTGTGTGTGTGTGTGTGTGTGCTGTGTGTGTGTGTGTGTGTGCACAGCCACATTCTGCATGTTCTGCCTGCAGCAGGTCTCTTCCTGCTCCCACACACGATTCACAGGTTTCCTCTTCCACTCTGTCAGGCTGCTCTGCTGCCATTAGATGGTGATGCAAATGAATAATTAACTGACTACATATTTAAATAACAGCATTAAATCTACAAGAACGTGAAAACAAAGTAAATCAAATGAATTATTTACGATAAACTTCCCATTGTCATTCTACGTATTTGCAGGTTTCACTGACTCAAATTTAAGACTTTTTATTTTAAGACATAAAATGTAAAAACTTCATCAAGCAAACTAGCTTTAGCTAGCTAGCAGTGATACGTTAGCAGCTAGATAGCGTTAGCTTCAGTCACCTTGAGTCTCTTAATGCAACACGGCGCCTCCAACCTCCGCCTGAAGGTTTGGTCCTGCATGGCGTTTTTGTCATTAGGACCAGTAGATTATCGTTTTAAAGTTTTGCCAAAATTAATTACACTTATTCATCAGTTGTTGTTGACGGGCCATCCAAAATCACTCCAGGGGTTGTAAACGGCCCCCGCGCCTCACTTTGAACACCCTTGCTGTAGATGACCTCAGAGGGGTGTCAGGTCAGAAACGTCTGCAGGATCCAAACTCCCATCAGAGGTTTCATGATGAGGAAACACCTCAGCGGCTGTCAGGTCACAGCCCGACCCCGACCCCTGACCCCTGAGTGGGTCTTCATCTTCCTCCCGCCATGTTTTTCCCAGCTGAGGACAGCAGGAAGCTCTTAAGTAAGATGGAGGGAAGCGAGTGGTGATGAAATATTGACGAGACGTTTCGGAGCGAAAGCGGGAACATGGAGGTGGCGTTGCCGTGGTGACTTGGCTTGAACTGATGGTTCCTCAGAACCAAACGGAACCAGAACCTCTGGGTTCTCCAGCCGGACCGGGTCACGATCCCATCGAACAGGAAGCACAAGCTACGCCAGCCCAGAAAGAGCTGGTGCAGCTTCTGTGTTGTCATGGCAACCGGCACGTCGACATCCCCGTGTCCCGGCGGAGCGGATCGGTCGGGGCAGAACTAGCATCTTCCCCGCCTGGAAGCAGCCAGAGGTTAAAGGTCAGCGCTCAGAGGAGGACGTTTGGATCGAGCAGGAAGAGAAATCCGGCCAGGGAGACCGGATCTCTGAGCTTCACTCCAACATCTGACCAGAACCAGAACCATCCTGAGAGTCAGGAGGATCAGAACCCGCCCTGCTCTCACCGACTGAAACACGCAGCATCAAACATTGATGCGACTCCAACCGGATTTACTTCAACTGAAGAGCCGCTCTAAATCATTCATCAGCTCCACACAGGCACAACGCTCCACCAGAACCAGAACCAGTTCAATGCTTCCAGAACTCCCAACAGAACCAGCTCACCACCAGGTGATGGTTCCAGGTCGGTCCGTGGTTCTGGTTCTGATCCATCTGACTCAGCGGTTCTGGAGGTGCAGACTTTTGCTTCAGATGTTGGACTGAAGAACCAGAACCATCAGAACCAGAACTGGACTCCAGCTGAGATGAACTGAATAAAGTTCTGCTAAAGCTAATGCTCTGTTCCTCTTCTCCTCTTCCTCCTCCTCCTCTTCCTCAGATCTATCCGTCTCTCCCCTCCTAATCCCTCCATCAGTAGCCCTTCATCCTCCTCATCCTCCTCCTGACAGGAAGCTCGGAGGCGTTCGTCAACATGCATGAGGAACGCAGAAGAAGAACCTGTGAGGAGTCTTCATCACAGTCTTCATCATCACAGTTTGCATGAAAGCAGCAGCTGTCACAGAGTCAGAGCAGACACCGGGGATTGTGGGTAATCTGAAGGCTAGAGCACTGCATGCTGGGAAACGAGGTGAAAGCTGATGTTTCCTAATAAACGTTACGATGAAGGAAAGAGGAGCGGCTCGGATTATTTCAGGTTCTGGTCGTCTGCGGTCACATGACTGCGTCGTCATGACGACAACTCTGATCCGCATGACCAACAGCTCTGAAGCTTCACTGCAAAAATGCAAAATCTTACAAAGTATTTTTGTAGTTTCTAGTGCAAATATCTTAGTGCACTTGAATTAATAAAAATAAAGTTATAGTTGATTTAAGTTGATAATTCTGTATTTTATAACCCAGTAGATTTGTCTTACCTTTAACAAAACATCTTGTTTTCTATTTTTTTTACTTGCTTTGAGAAGTTTTTTTGCAGTTAAATTCTGACAATTCAAACTTACTAGATTTTTCCTAATTTCAACATTATCTATGTGATTTTAAAGGAATTTATTCAAGTCACACTCTGCAAAAACACAAACTCTGACCAGGTACTTTTTGTCTAGTTCTAACAAAAATATCTTAGTAAGCATAAAATAAGTAAAATAACCAACAAGTAACTTTTCAGAGAGATATCAATGTTTGCTACTTGTAGCATCGATCACAGACGATAAGCAGACAGGAAGTTGAGGCAGCAGAGGAGGAGGAGAGGGAAACACCGCCACCTGCAGGTGGGAGTCAGCATCACTCAATCCAAAGCTTTTAGATGGAAAATTTGCAATAAATTCCCAATTAGCGTATATTTCCAATCTCCTTGAAGATATACAAACATAACACTCCTTTCCACCTCCTGCTATCCATGCAGCTGTGGAGCTGAGCGCTCCCAAGGACATGCCTCGATAACATCTTATCGGACTTCTGCTGGGAGGCTGAGCAACGCGGTGACATCACCGCCTTCAGTGACATCACCGCCTTCAGTGACATCACCGCCTTCAGTGACATCACCGCCTTCAGTGACATCACCGCCTTCAGTGACATCACCGCCTTCATTCATCTTTGTTCTGCCCTTTGTTTTATCTGAATGTTGCCATGTGTCCTAATGTGTCCTTTCCTCTTTTTATTTCGTTATAAACTGCAGTTCTCACTATTTAGACCAATATTAGATTCATTTTTAGATTATTATACAGACACTCCAATTATTGTAACCCAGAAAAGGAATTACAACAAACTTAGAATCCAGAAAAAATGTTCCAGAACAGGAACATTTAGTTTTTATTACTCAGACACTGTTTAGTACTCATTACTTTTACAAATTTAGAGCACAACTAGAAAGTCCAGAGAATATTTACACTTATCTATCATCCCAGAAGTCCAGATGATACTGATTAACTTACACTGATTTAGCAGAACAGGATTAGAATCCAGAAAAACTACCTTCCCACATATCTTTTAGACTCCTATTCTTTCAACCCAGAAAAAAAAATAGACCAGAGGAAACTTATATTATCTACCAACCCTGAACAGGAGGATCCAGTTTATTTACTTTGGATCAACATTATTAGCTTTTTCTTCTTTTGCTCTTTCTTTTGTTTTATTTTGTTTGTATTTCATTTTAAATCCTGTGAAGCATTTTCTATTGTCTTGTTGCTGAAAATGTGCTATATAAATAAAATTACCTATACCGTTATTGCGGAGTCATCATGAAACAGTGGATGCACTGATTTATCAGAACGGGCCCGGTTCTGCTGATACAGAACCGGGCCCTGAGTCGGACTGCAGAGTAAACCTGCAGGTAAAACTCAGGACTGAATCCAGCTGATCTGCAGACCTCAGCAGCAGCTCGGCGTTCCCCAGCGGGCCGGGTCTACGTCCTGGAAAACTACGGCGCTGTGATGGAAAAAGCCAGCAGGCTGCGCGCGGCGGCCTGATTCTGTGAAGCTGCTAAGCTAATTATCCTGGAGCTGAATCTAATCTGAGGCAGGCTGAGAGCTGCCTCTCTGAGCCGCAGCTGATGGATCATAATGAGCTCCATCGATCTGTCTCACAGCGGGGGGCGGGGCTACCGGACGACGAGGCGCAGTTGGTCTGATGAAGACAATCTGAGGAGCAAACTCACCTGGGGCGACGCCTGAGGAAGGGGAAGCTGGACTGAGGTCAGAAATAACATTTAAATCCAAGCCTTCCCTTCCTTCCTGTTGGTTCTAACCTGAGGTTCTGGTGACAGGTGGACTGGTCCCAGTGGTTTGAACTCTGACCTCTAGGTGCGGGTCAACAACCCGATGCAACCCGCAGGGTTTCCTCAGATAGAAACTTTTGACGAGCCTGAACTCGATGCGTTGGTTGAGCCGAGTTTAACTGAAGCGATTTGTAGGGTTAGCGTTCAGGTGGTGTGGCTCCAACGCGACTGGCCAAAATCTGACAAATCAAAGGCCTCCACCGCCCGGCCAGCTCTTAAACCTTTAAAGGTTACCAACATAATCTAAACAATTCCCAACATGAATACTAATTACAGATTTTGGTTCTGTAAGGAACTGAAGTATCTTCTAAGTGCCCAGAGAAAAACTACATGGATACATGATTTATAAAAATGAAACAGAAATGGCCGCAACACGATCAATCAGATTCATCTGCAGATTTTTGTCTGAATGAACCTTCAGCTGATTAATAACCAGTTAGTGATCAGTTTAAGTAAAACAGTGTTAACACACAAGAACATTTTCTAATTTATCTACAGAATTAAATTATCAACGTGGAACAGAATTCACATATTTATGGTTATTTCTTTGATCCAAACCTAAAATTTGAGAATCATATTAACATTTCTAAAAGCATAAAAACCAAACCTTAATTGTTTGAAATTAATAGGATGTTATACTCCTGTGCAGGCTGCTCTGCAGTGGATGAATGCCATGATATCCTCTCATATTTATTTCATCTTGAATGACAGCATGAGCCCATTAACTGCCTCATTGTTCAACCAAACAATACAAATAATGGACAAAAAGCCAATAAGGTCTCATCCCCATCTAATCCGGCAAACAAAACCAAATGGATTTTGAAATTTGTTGTCACTTATGTTTTCTTAAATTACTGTTTAAGTGTATCGATACGTTTCGTCCTGATGCGTTAAGTTCATTTGTAGAAACGTAAAACAGATTCAGTCACTAGCGGATCTTTGAACTATGTAGAAACTCGTCTGGTCAACTTCTTCATATCTCATAAAACTTATTGCTCCTGCGTGTAAAAATGTAAAAACTTTTTTTCACGTGACTAAATCTTGGCTAAAGGAAAGCCAAAGACGTGATTATTCAGAAAGTTAGTATTATATTTATAATATTCAGTGCCTTAGTAAACCTATTTACTGGTTCTGACCCGGAGGTGAGCACCAAGCTCGCCCTGCTAAAGATTCGCCCAGTCAGGGTCAGAGTTCACGGTTAATACAGAATAATAAAGGCTGGACAGACAGAAGCTGCATGACCCAGAGAGGAGGCGATGCTCTCTGACCTTCAGGGAGCCAGAACGCCTCCAAACACTCGGGCTCTTTAAAGGCGCAGTCTGACATTTAGAGAAGCACTCAGAGAGAAGCGGCTCTGCAGGCGGAGCTGCAGACACCAGGCTGACAGGACCAACAGTGAGTCAGAGCCGACAGACGTCAGCAGAGGCCTGCTGCCCACCTGTCTGCATGAACAAATACAAAACGCGTCCAAAAACCACCAGACGTCCAAAATGCATCCAAAACAAAACTCCGGTTCTGTTTCAGTTTTGTTTCAATATGGCTGCTCCTTCATGTGATGGAAACATTTACTCCAGAAACTGTCTGGACTCCAAGTCACGCAAGGCGAAACTGAACAAATTAAATTAGTGCTTATGGAAAGCAAAGATTTAAAGGGGCAGTACAATGTTTTCCAGGCACATGGTGCCATTTTATAACAGAATCCAGTAATCATGTTACCTTCAGTCGATATAAAAATGCTACAGATGTATAAAAAAAAAAAAAAAAAAAAATTCCTGATTTAAATTGAAATTGGGCCGCTGTCTCTTTAAAAACTCCCGCTCCTTCTGAAGCTCCGCCCCAGGAAATCATCCCAACATGGAGGAGCTGCGCCTCGAAGGCGGGGCTAAGCCCACCCTGGTGTTCTGCAGCTGGACGGTTGCCATGGAGATTAAAGGAAAATGCACAAAAGAACTGAAGCAACTCCAGGTTTGTTTTGATTGAGAGAATAAGATTAAAACCCGAAGTAGAGCTCCAAAACGGTCTGACGGTAAAACCAGATACCAGTAAGAACGCAGAACAACAGTCAGCTGAAGGCGGCGCCCCCATGGTTCCCTCTGCCCCCTCCCAGTCCGCCCAGTCCGCCCAGTCCTCCCAGTCCGCCCAGTCCGCCCAGTCCTCCCAGTCCGCCCAGTCCGCCCAGTCCTCCCAGTCCTCCCAGTCCTCCCAGTCCGCCCAGTCCTCCCAGTCCTCCCAGTCCGCCCAGTCCTCCCAGTACTCCCAGTCCGCCCAGTCCTCCTACCCCTGCTTGTCTCCGTCCACCAGGATCTGGACCAGGATTCCCGTCACGGCCACCAGGATCGGGTAGTGGTCCACGCTCTCCAGACCTGCAGCACACAGAACCAGTCAGCCCTGACGTGACCTTTGACCTCTGACCTTCTACAGAGCCCTGATGAGGAGGAGGAGTTCTGCTCAGACTTGGTTCTGATCCGTTTACACCAGGAAGTCTGGTTCGTCCTCAGGACCTCCGCCACAATGTTACCATGGAAACCATTGTTAATCTGGGACGGGTCGGGTCCAGTCGGTTCTGTTTGGTCCAGTCGGACGGGGCGGGGCTTACCTGGCAGCCGCAGGTTAACGACCCGATCGAACAGGTTCTTCTCGGCCGTGACTCGGTTCAGAACCTGGTTCAGCAGCTGCAGACAGAACAGGACAGCTGATACGACCGGACCGGACCGGACCGAGTCAGGTCGGGTCGGGTCTCACCTGGGCGAGCCGCCTCAGCAGCAGTTCCGCCGACGGCCGGGTCCAGTCCAGGAAGATCTCCGGAACCAGAGTCACGGTCATCTCCAGAACCCTGAGCAGGCTGACGGAAAGGTCGAAGCAGGTCGCGCACACCTGGGCCCAGATCCACAGCACGGGTCAGAACCAGACCCAGAACCAGAACCAGCAGGATGTTGGGCTCACCTTCAGCTGACGGGTGTCCACAAAGTTCCTCTCTGGGCGCTCCGCGGCCTGCTGGATCTGGACCGGAACCAAACAGAACCAATAAAAACCGGGAGAAGTGTTCAGAACCGGGCCGGTGGTTCTGGGTCTACAAAACCCGTTTCAGACTCCAGGTCCACATCATTCATCTACTGCTCCAGAACCAACACCGGCCCATCTGGACTGGAAGGAGAACTTCAAGTTGTGCTTCGAATACTCTGCTGAAGACTTTGACTAGGCCATTCAAACACACGAATCTGCTTTGATCTACTCAAAATTTTAGCCTAAAACAGACAAATTTAAACTCAAGGTACTTCATATTTCAATAAATTGAAAATACAAAACTTAGTTTTGACATTTTGCTGTTTTTGTTTCACATAATCAATAAGTCATTAAAACAGAAACACCTTCAAACCGCTGAATTATTAAAATGAAACATGGAAAACTTCCATATTTTTTGGGTCATCGGTTGTTTTCTATTTTGTTGGATAAATATTTACGATTCCTGACTTATGATCAGGGCCAAACAAAATTATTTCCAGGGCCCCCAGTGGCCCGCAGCCTCATTTTGGACACCCCTGACTTAAACCACCCTGTAGTAGCTCTGGTTGTATTTTCGGGTTGCTGTGCGGCTAAACCTCATTTAAAGGGCCAGTAACGTGTTTTCCAACCACCTGTAGCCGTTTTATAAACCAATCAGCATAACAACAGAGCTCTGTTGTGCACCCGGCTCTGGTTCTGGTCGGGCTCACCTCCTGGATCATGCCGATGAACTCGGAGAAGGCCCAGTTGAGCTGGTTCAGGACGCTGTTGAGGAAGGAGGCGGCCATGTCTTTGTCCATGCTCAGCAGCTCCGCCATGTGTCTTTGCAGCAGCAACGACGGGCACGGCTCTGGACCAGAACCGGGACAGGAGACGCAGTCAGAGCGGGCCCTGTTCTACTGGACCCGGAACGAGCTCCTGAGGAAGAACTCCCTCCTCATCATCGTACAGCAGCAGACTGTTCATCTGCAGTAAACCTGCAGGTTCTGGTTCTGGTTGGTCTGGATCTTAGTCAGACGACAGTCGTCACAACAAAAAGTTTTTCTGGATGAAATTATCGCAATAAACGATAATATTTGCAGGCTTTATTTTAAAGTTTTTTACTATACAGTGGATGGATACGTTTTCTTCTACTGAAACTTGATATTTGTGAAAAATGCGACAAATTATTTCTTATTTCCTCTAAAGTTTACTTCTATAAACTTAATGTCTGCACACTGTGAGCTCTTGCTATCAAACTCAAAATTTTTGTTTGGGCACAAAAACAATTTTCCTCTAAAAAAGTAGAAAGTTTCCAATCAAAAGAGAAACAAAATAAAAAATCTGGAAAAATGTTCAAACTGCCATTAATTATTACATTTATATTTAAAAACATTAAATGGTTCTTTATTACTTTTTGGCTCAACTTGAGACGCCTGATCCAAAACAACGGATTATGATTCACTGCAAAAAAAATGATCAATTATCAGAAAGGAAATTATTGAGATCATCTTAATTTATCACGCGATTAATTGCTTAATTGTGACTCCAGATCCGACCAGAACCATCAGAACTTTCCTTGTCTTTATGCTGAGGCTCTCCGGGTCGCCTTGCTGCTGCGTCCGCCTCCGTCTGAATCGCTGAACAGAAAACTGCTGCAGGTAATGCAGCGCATGCACTAACATGATGGACAGCACACACACACACACACACATTCAGCACCACAACACAAGAGAACTTACTCTGGAAACTAGCAATGGACAGATCTCCTGACAGGCATGCAGAGAAGCAAACAGATGGAGATCAGAGAGCATGCAGCAAAACGAGAGACGATTCATCCAAACTGAACAGAACCGGGTCCAAACTGAACAGAACCGGGTCCAAACTGAACAGAACCGGGTCCAAACTGAACAGAACCGGGTCCAAACTGAACAGAGCCGGGTCCAAACTGAACAGAGCCGGGTCCAAACTGAACAGAACCGGGTCCAAACTGAACAGAGCCGGGTCCAAACTGAACAGACGGTCCAAACTGAACAGAACCGGGTCCAAACAGAAACGTGGCTGAAGGCTTGAAGATCCTGTGATGTTGGGTCATCATGATAAATTTCTTATGACATTTTGATTTGTTGTCAAATTCCAGCTGATGTTTAAAAATTAGTAAAAATACATTTGAAAATGTGATTCAGTTTTTGAGAACATCTCAGTGACACAAATTCATGTGACTGATGTCCTAAAGCAGCACATTACAAAAACAATTATTCACATTGAAATAATCAATGTGAACTAGTTTAGAAATCGATTGATCCAATATAAACTCGTAATAAAATAATAATAAACTCCTTTAGATTTTACGATCCTTTACGACCAACAATCAACTTTCACTAATTATTTTACTGACTTTTAGGAAAGTGAGAGTTAATGTTTTCTTTAGAAAAGGAATTAAATTATTTGTTTATTTGCATTTTTATGGGGCTTAAGCAGCTAAATAAAAAAGCTGCAGATTGTGCCAATTTAAAATAATTGATTACTGGAATAATGATTAGTTGCAGAACTGATTAGACACACAAAACGTGATAAAGTTCTTATGACTTTATCGTTACAACAAACTCATGAAGTTCTGTGATGGTTCTGTAGGGCGAGCAGAACCAGAACCAGAACCCACAGATTTATTTAATATGTGGGAACAAAAGTTCTGATAGAGGAAGCTGATGTTTGTGTTTCTGTTTCCAGAAATAACCTCCAACACACACACACACACACGCACGCACACACACACGCGCACGCACGCACACGTACACACACACACACACAGCAGTAAAAATAACCCTGCTGAGACAACCGGATTTATTTCTGGAACCTGAAACTGGATCCGATTCAGCGAAGCGTCAAACGGTCGGGATGGAGCGACTGCAGCTCTTCCTCTGATGGTTATCTGGCAAAACTTCCTGTCATCATTAATTCACAGATGCTCCAGATTCAGACAAACAGTTCTGATGCTAAAGCAGCGTCGGCTCGGTTCGGCCCGGTTCCCGCTCACAGACCCGGATCTGCTCCATTCGGACCAGCAGAGAGCAGAACAGGGACACACTGGCACCAGGACCTACTCTGCAGGCTGGGCAGGTTGGCGTCCTCGGGTTTGGTCTTCAGCAGGTGAGGCAGGCGGGTGTACCTGTAGCCGAACCCGCAGCCCTGGCACACAGGAGGAAGAGCGGCTGTTAGAGAGGAAGAGGAGCAGCACAAATTCACACATCAACACATTCACACACATCTTCTGTAAAAACGCTCACCAACACTGAGCTGACGTGATGCCACCTCCCGCCTGCAGGTGGCAGTATTTCCTCCTACTACTCTTCTTCAGTTACTTTCCGTGATTCAAGGATCATTTTGGTGATCGATTAATCTGATAAATAACTGACTAATCGAATAAATAAATTGACATTCTGTAGATTTGTTTATTTAAAAATACAGTTGTGAATCGTTTCCCTGATAGTATTGTGGGGGTTGATTGCGAATGATTATGAAATAGAAAAACTGGATAAAAATGTGTGAAAGTATGCAGAGCCTTTCTTGTCTGGATTGAGTAGTCAGATTAGTGAGGTGTGTTGTTGGTGACTGTTTATTGTAGTTATGATTATCTGTGTAAAAGGTGGGGTTGAATGATGAGATGATGTATTTCTTTAGTCTGAATCGGGTAGAACATGATTGAGAGACAATGTGTGTTGTGTTGTGTGTGTAGTGTGTGTGTGTGTGGTGTGTGCGTGTGTAGGTGTGTGTGTGTGTGTGTAGGTGTGTGCTGTGTGCTGTGTAGGTGTGTGTGTGGTGTGTGTGTAGTGTGATGTGTGTGTAGGTGTGTGTGTGTGTAGGTGTGAGTGGTGTGTGCTGTGTGTAGTGTGTGTGTGTGTGTGTGTGTGTGTGTGTAGGTGTGTGTGTGTGGTGTGGGTGTGTAGTGTGTGTCGTGTGCGTGTGTGGTGTGTGTGTGAGTGTGTGTGTGTGGTGTGTGTGGTGTGTGGTGTGTGTGTGTGGTGTGTAGGTGTGTGTGTGGTGTTGTGGGTGTGTGTGTGTGGGTGTGTGTGTGTGTGTGAGGGTGTGTGTGGTGTGTAGGTGTGTGTGTGTGTGTGTGTGTGTGTGTGGTGTGTGTGTGTGTGTGTGTGTGTAGGTGTGTGTGTGTGTGTGTGTGTGTGTGTGTAGGTGTGTGTGTGGTGTGCGTGTGTAGGTGTGTGTGGTGTGTAGTGTGTGTGTGTGTGTGTGTGTGTGTGTGGTGTGTGTGTGTGTGTGTGTGTGTGGTGTGTGTGTGTGGCGTGTGTGTGTGTGTGTGTGTGGGGTGTGTGTGTGGTGTGTGCGTGTGTAGTGTGTGTGTGCGTGTGAGTGTGTGTGTGTGTGTGTGTGTGTGTGTGTGTGTGTGTGGTGTGTGTGTGGTGTGTGTGTGTGTGGTGTGTGTGTGTGTGTGTGTGTGTGCTCACCCTCCACAGTCTGACCAGGATCCAGTTGGTCTGAGCCCAGGGTCTCTGCTCATATGGAGCCAGAAGGTTCCTCATCATGGCGACTCGCCTGAAACCAGAACCCATCATCTGCATCAGAACAGGTGAGGCACACCTGAAGATCTCAGATCTTGTTTTAGCAGGATGACATCACTAAAACACCTGTAAGTCTCACTGCTTGTTTTCTTTCTTAAAATTAAATTCTCAATTTTGTGTAGAAAACAAAATACCAGTTTTACTTCACTTTGTTTCTGTCAGCGGGTTCTGGTTCTGGTTCTGATTAGAAAACAAATTAAAACTCACTGCTCCTCTGGGATCCTCTCCACCGCCCTGAGGGATTGTGGGTAACAGACGTAGCTGGCCAGCGCCTGCATCAGGGAATCTTTGATATCTGAGAGAACAGAGACGAGTTGGTACAGCCTCCTTCACAGGTTACCAACTCCCTGCAGCGCCCCCTGTGTGCAGACTCTCGTCATGCCATTATCAGGTTTCTTTTGTAAAGACGCCATTTGTTATGAATTGGAGCGACATAAATAAAACTGAATTGAATTCCTGCACTCTCTCTGGCATCACTCCCAGAGCTCTCACTCTGCAGACGCTTTCAGCGCCTGCCTGGAAAACGGACCGCGTCCTGAGACGATAAACCATCCTGCTGCTGACCCGGAACAAACCGAACCCTACAGAACCTGAGGGTCAATCCAAACACAACACAGAAAACCAGACACATCGGAGAATCTGAACTCTTTGAATTTTCAACGACATCCTATCATTTTAGATAAAATACTTTGTTATTGTGTCATCTTTTCTCTAAATGAACTTTAAGAGTCAATAGCCTTCAAAATAAAAGTTTCCTTAAATCTGATTTAATTAATTATGGATTTATAGAACGGCTTTCTGAACAGAACCAGTGGGCTTATTTCACACAGCAGGGGGCGCCGTTTCACACTGATGAGTTCAGTTACATCATCAAAACGTTCAATAACAGCCGATCTATGACGTCATCTCAGCTGATATTCACTTCGAAGAGCTTTTATTTTGTAGTAACACTCAGCCGCGTGTCTTCCTGTTACCTGTCCCAACAATGCGTGGGTCTGCAAAGTGCTTGGCGAGGATGGCGGCGAGCTGAGTCAGCGTTTCCTCGTAACCTGAAAAAAAAAAAAAGCTCATTCATGGCTGCTGAGTCAATCAGGTGACGTTGTGGGCGGAGTCACAGTCACATGACGCTTCAGCTATATTTTACTGTTCTGTCGAGAACTCTCTGGTGACGGATGGTTTTCCGTCACAACCGGTCCGGTCGGGTCGGCACCTGGCAGCTCGTCCATGCTGTTGGCGGGGCTGAAGTAGTTCTTCAGGGCGCTGTAGGCGTTCATGGCCACGTTGAGGTAGAACTCCGGCGTGAAGGCGAACAGCGACGCCGTGTTGTCGGCGTGCTCGATGGTCCGGATGCAGACGCACAGCAGCCAGTAGACGTCCAGCATCTTCTCCTGAACACACACGGGGTGTTAGAGCCGCACACCGACCAGAACCGACAGGTCCGGACCAGACGGGTCACCTTGGAGTAGATGGTGGCGTTGATCCAGGCCAGCCGGCGGCTCAGGTGGTTCAGCTTCTCTGCAAAAACCTTCTGGCTCTTCTGCAGCTCATCCAGGATGTCTGCGCGCTGAAACAGAACCCAGAGTCACTGCAGAACCGGAACCAGCAGAACCGGGCTTCAGGATGAGAGTCCGGTTTCTCTGGACTCCACAACCCAAGCGGGTCAGCTCAAGAACTGAACGGGACCAGAAACGGTTCTGGACTCACTCTGGCGGGGCAGCGAGCGATCTTCTCCTCGGTGTCCTTCAGAGCCACAGCGTATTCATGGACCTCGTCTGCCACCACCACCATCTGCAGGGGACAGAACCGGGTTTACCGAAACTCACCACTCTGGACCTGCTGGTTCTGATGGACCGACTGAACATCACGTTTCTACTGTGACTCAGTCAGAACCTCTCTGGGTCTGTCTGCACAAGAAGACACTCCAGAACCAGCAGAGAGCAGAAGCCCTCACCAATATGGCCGCTGCAGTGAGGCATCCAGGACTCTTTCGCTTTTCCCGCTGCAGAAATCAAGCACTTTCCAAACCTTGAACCTCAATGAAGTTCAAACTTTTTCAAGGATTTCAAGCACCGATACACTGCAAAAATCACAAAATCTTACTGAAGTATTGTATTCTAGTTTCTACTCCAAATATACTTGAAATAAGACAAAACTAACTACCTCAGAAAATATAGAAGCTGGTTTTAAAACTTAAGATGGATGAAAAATGACCAGTTTCACTGGCAGATTATTTCTCTTATGGGAAATTGGAAAAAATAAGCACAACTAGAAATGTTTCATTAATGTGGATACTAAAATGTTACTTGTAAGTTTGTTTTGTTTTATTTAAAGTGAACTGAGGTATTTTCAGTAGAATGGAGACCAAAATATTTGTGTTTTTGGGCAGTTCCTCAGGCAGAGAGGCCCTCACCAATATGGCCGCTGCACTGACACATCGACAAGACGCGGCCAGACTGACCTTGCCCAGCTGCTGATGGACACTCAGGTTGTACATCATCACGATGCCATCGATGATCTCCAGCAGAGACTTGTCTGTGATTGGCTGGTCGGGCTCCTCCTGCGGTCGCCCCAGCAACAGGCCGTCGTTTCCGTGGCTACCCTCGACTGCGTGGCAGAGAGGAGACAGGAAGCAGGAAGCCGAAGCCTGCGGCGGTTCAGCCGGATGCTACGGAGGAACCACTCACTGTCTTCCTCGGTGCGCTGCTCCACCGCCAGCGTCCGGACCTTCACCTTCTCCGGCTGGGACAGCGGCCGCCGCGGCGTCATCAGGCTGACGGCCGCCGTGCTCAGGAACCGGTTGGCCCGGCCCAGAGTGGGAGAACTCAACCAGCTGGGTCGGGCCAGGGCACCGCCCATCGCCGCTGCTCCGAAAGGCCTCTGACAGGACGGGAGGAGACCAGGCGTTTTATCGGACGCTCTTCCTGCTAGATCTGACAGATCTGAACCAAAATCTATGATTTTTTACATAGCAGATCCATTAATGATTAGAATATTTTTTTCTTATGTTCTTTTCTAAAAAACTTCAGAAAATATTTAAAATGTTTTTTATTTCAATCTATTAGTATTAGCGTCAGGCTACAAGAACTTTCTCCACATTGTGAGAATCTGATCCCAATATTAGCAGAATAAAGACGCAATTTTACCAGAACATTTTAAAAATGTGAGAAAAAAGTTGTTTTATATGACTTTACTATTATTTTTCTGGTTGCACGGTGCATCAAACCGTATCAAATGCTTTGTCCACTTAAGAGTTAATGAGCGCAGAGATTAGAAAAACTCGATCAGCCAAAACAGTTTCTGCGTCTTTTATTAAAAACTCAACAGACAGAAACGTTAGAGCTGCTAAAGCCACATTAGCAGCATTTAATTAATGATGGAGCTTAATTTGGTTTGAACAAAAATGCAAATATTTGATATTCATTTTAATTGTATTTTTTGATCAGTTGTTTTTAAGACTAGTTGTTGGTTTCAATAGTTTTACTGGCGACGTTTTCACAAAACATATAATTATCCAGTAATAGTTTTACTTTTCCTGTCAACTAAACATCTTTTAATACAAAAACATAAATCCTGGCTCAGAGTTGACCAAACTAAAATCAGTGTGTGAAACAAGATGGCCGCCCTGCATGTGATGACATCACTGAGCTCTGTAAACTCAAGGAGGCCATTGGTGGTAAAAAAATCCAGAATTAACTCAATTTAAATCTTCAAAAGCCAAAAATTCAGCTAATGGATAAAATCAGTTTATTGCCCAGCTGATAAGTAGCCTGTTGGGTTCTGTTGGGTTCTGTTGGGTTCTGTTGGGTCCAGAATGGTTTGGATCATCGTAACAAACCTGAGCGGCTCCGCTCTCCTCGTCTTCGTCCAGGTCGTCCATCGACGCGGCCTGGATCTCCGCGGGGTCAATGACGATGTTGGCCTTAGTGGCGAGGTCGTCTGGAAGACCAGCAGCAATGAGACTGGGAGACGGGTCATGACCGTAACCATGGCGACCGCAGAGGACTCAGAGACAGAACGCCTCACCTTTAAGAGTCTTCTTCAGGTGGGACAGGAGTCCCCCCAGTCTCTGCAGGTCAAAGTAATCCACCTTCCCGTTGTAGAAGAGCTGAGGAGGAACATAGGCGTCTGGAGACAGAGACAACGAGGGAAGGACAGGAAGCTCGTTAGGAGACAATGTCAGCTCATCAGCGCTTCTGACTGCGTCCAGCTGTTGGTGAAGCACCAGACGCTCTGCTATTCTTGAAGTCACCTTCATCACTGAGTGATGATGATGATGATGTACCTTCGCTGCTGAGGCTGCTGGGACTCTTCCTGCTACCTTCGTCCCAGCTGCTCCGCACGGCGGTGATGAGGCGGTGCAGGAAACACACCATGTATTCCGGAGGACACAGAGCTGTGGGATGCTGCACACGCACACACACGCGCGCACACACGCACACACACACACGCGCGCGCACACACGCGCGCACACACGCACACACACACACGCGCGCGCACACACGCGCGCACACACGCACACACACACACACGCACGCACACACACGCGCGCGCACACGCACACACGCGCACACACACACGCGCACACACACACACGCACACACACACACAGAGCATGAAGGACAACAGGCAGAGGAGTCATCTTCATCATGGAGGTTAAATGCATCTGGAGCCCTAAAATCTCAAACAGTAGCAGAAACTTGATGTTTGACTCCAGGTGCTTCAGCAGGGGGCGCTGCTGAGCCACTTGGACTCCAACCCAGTTAGACAAACGATAAAACCTGGACTGAGTGAAGCCGCAGTGATGGCCTTACCCCGCGGTTGCTGGCGTTCTCCTGCAGGAACTTCCTGAACTTGTTGAGGAAAATGTAACGAGAAGCTTCTCCCTGGAAGAGATGGACGCAGAAGTTTCTGTCAGAGAGCTGCCTCGACCTCTACGTGCCTCAACCTCATCAACATGCCTCATCAATATATCTAAACCACAATTCTCTTGAACCTCAAACCGTCTCGGCTCCAAACCTCAACTATTTGCTTTAAATCAATCTAATGCAACACATGAAGGCATGAAGCTAAACAGGGGAAACTAAACCAGAAAAACTAACTCCAGAAGCAACTCTCCATTGTTGCTATGGAAACGATGCATGTGGATTAAAAACCTGGCCTACCGTATTTTTGTCCTTGTTGTTGAGCAGCAGCCTGAGGATCTGGACCTGCAGGTCCTCCACCACTGAAGAAGAACAGAGGAGAGGTCAGTGACCTGCAGAAGGAGGATATTCCTGAACCGCTCATCTGCCACACCTTCGATCCTCTTCTTCAGCCGCTGGCAGCCTCTCTCGTACGCTCGGCGCCTCAGACGCTCGTCTGAACTCTCGTCTTTGGGTTCTCGCTCATCTTTTCCCTGCAGAACCAGAACCAGAAGGACCAGCTCAGAAAGAAAGGAGCAGACAGATAACTGAGGAGGCTCAAATCCTGCTCTGCCCCCGCAGGATGAAGTAGTAACTGCACCTCGTCGTCACCTGACCCTTCGGTTCTGACAGACTCTGGTTCTGGATCATCAGGCGTTTTGAAAGCAGGAACCGGTTCTGTTTACCTCCTTGTCGAAGTGTGTGGGCCACCAGGTGGTCGGGATCAGCTCCTCCAGCCCCGCCTCCTTGACTCTCAGAGGAGTCTTGATGTAGAAGAAGACCACTGAACGCAGAACGTCGAACGTAACCTTCGTTAAGGAAAGTTGACCCAATCGGCTGCTGGTTCTGAACTGAGCGTGGAAACAGAACTGGGCGTCTCAGAAGGATATAGGACGTTGTTGAGCAGGTACTTCCTGGACTTCTCATGGCGCAGGATGGCGGTGGTCAGACGCAGATAGTGGATCTGGAACAGAAACCAACATCTGATCAGCTGTAGTGCAGAGCGCCACCCGGTGGAGAAGGCAGGCAGCGGGTGGTACCTGGAAGCCCAGGTCCGGGATGATGGGAGAGAAGCGGTACGCCCTCAGCAGGGACATCATGAGCTGCTTCAGGCACTCGTTCACCTCGTGGTCCTGCAGGCAGAGGGAACACCATGAACTTTGACCCACCAGTGCCGGGTCGCACTGGGGTCAAGGTCCGGTTCCCCCGGCTACATTTAAAGACGACTGATGCTGTTGACCCGACCAACTAGACCAATCAGAACATTTGATGAGAAACCAACAGGAAGAATCATTACAGCTGATCAATGTTTGCACTGGAACCAGCTGGTGATTCCAACTGGGACCCACTGGTGAAACCCTCCCACTGGTGAAACCCTTGGTCACACTGGAACCCACTGGTGATAATGAAACATCTAAGTAAATCCCTGCTGCAACGTGGAAAACCTAAAAATTGATTCTGCAACATTTTCATCCTCCAGGGGGCGCTGCCTTCAACCCAAACCTGAGTCTCTGTTTCTAGAGCCTTGCTTGAGGCTCCAGATCCCCTCTGGGGAACCAGCGCCACCTGGTGGCCCAGTCGGGTCGGAGGCTGCAGCTCCATGTTTACCTCCATCAGCAGCCAGAAGAGGTCCAGCAGCTGCTGGATGAGCGGATGTTCATCCACAGAACCGCCTCCTTCCAGGATTCCCAGCAGGAAGTTCATCAGCACATCCTCCACCAGGTAGACCTTACACTGCAGACACACACACGGGCCGTAACAGCAGCGCCTCCTGCTGGCAGGAAGCAGCCGCCGCAGCCTCGTCTGGGCCGCAGGCTGCTGAGGGCTGAACATGAGGTTCTGGTGAAGGCAGCAGCTGCTCGTCTCACCATGAGCGGAGCGAAGAGGTTGAAGATGTGAGCCAGAGCGATGAGAACGGTCGGATCTCCCTGGAGCCTCCAGACGGCGGAGTCTTTCTCCAGCAGCTTCTCTTCCTGCACACAGACGACGCCAGAGACGAAGACCGGGAACAACGGGTGAATATTAAACTTTTAATACCACACTCAATTTTTAGTTATTTCTCTTGCTTTCTTTTCTAAAAAAATAATGAAAAATTAAATATTTTCAAAAAGTGTCTTTATTCACATCCCTTCTCTGTTCAATTATGAGAATATAGATGCAATATTAGCAGAATAAGGAAACAATTTGACCAGAAAACCACCTTAGAATTACAAGAATGAAGTTGTTTTAATGAATAAAACTTCTAGAGTTGAGATTCAGCAGCTCAGTCCTGCTGCTGAAAATAATTTGATATGTTCAAATTTAAAACTGATCCCAACGTAAACAAATTCACAAAATTCTCAACATTCCCCATTTAAGTTTTTGTTGGAGGAGTTATCATAAAATTATTACTTAACTCTGCAAATATAAAAACTGGATTCTGGTAATATTAACGGTTTATTATCACTTTGTTTCGACTTTGTCCTCAAGCACTTTATTCTGAAAAACTCTGATATTCTGTCCTAAAGTTGACCTGAATTGAAAGTCCAAATAAACAGAAGTTGTAATATACGCTTATCAAACCAGATAGCCGCCCTGCTGACATCACGCTGCACAGTGGAAACACAAGGAGCGCATTGGTGGAAAATATCCTGAAACATTTAATCTTCAAAAACCAGAAACTGGATTTCTGGACAAACGGGATTTATTTTACGGAGACGCGTCCTGAACTCCAGTTAACCCAAACTGGCTTCCTGACGCAGGCGTAGCAGCATCGGATGGCTGCGGATCAGAACCAGCGGGCGGCCCGGTCACCTGAGTGTCGATGGAGGTGGACAGGACGTTCTTGATGTATCCCAGCAGCCTGTGGGCCTTCAGCAGGTCTGCGGTGGGGGGGTCCTGCAGCGGCAGGTAGCCGTCAGTCGGGTACGTGGCGCCCCCTCAGGTTAAGGACAAAAACACCTGATTCACTGATCAGAGCCTCTGGTTCTGGTCCTGTAACGGGTCAAAGTATCCAGAACAGAACCAGACCCAGGCACACACCTGATCAGACCAGCAGACAAAGATAATTTCATCTTTTACCTCAGGATTAAAATCTGTTTGCGTTGTTTTCATGCAGTTCATCAGTTTCTCCAAACTTTTAGTTTAGTGTCTGAGGTTCTGCTGATCGTTTAAAAGCTCCTGTGAGGAACTTTGGTCTCTCTGTATGAAAGACGACCAATCAAAACTCACTAAATGAAAAGTGTATGCAATTAATAGTGGAGGCACTCCATTAAAAAGTTTAATAGAGTTAATCACAGAGTTTGTAATTAATTAATAAAAAGCAACATAATCCATAAACAACAATGGGGTTAATTTCTGCTTAGAGCAGCACTTTGTAAATAAAATATATTTGTTGTTGAGCTCATCTATTTATTTAGATTTGAAGTGAAAATTATTCTTATTTTGCCATTGTAGTCAGAAAAGCAATGCGATTTGTTCCTCCAATTTGCATCAATATATCATAGATACGGTCAGATTTCCTCTAAATTAAAGCAGCAGGTCTGTGCAGGGAGGCGGCGAGGAAGGATATCTGAGCGGCCGGCTGCCGAAGTTAAACGCCACCGACTCTTTGAAGGAGAGGCTGATGGCCGGGAAGTACGCCACGCCGGGACCCGTCTTGATGCTGCTGAAGGCCGTCCCCAGAGACTGGCCGTTCCTGGAGACACGGGGAAAGAAGACACAGTTCAGGCTAGCTTAGCTTAGCATAAAGACTTTAAACAGATGGAAACTGTTAGCATGTGCTCACAGGCAGAAGGTGATGGTTCCTTCATCCAGGTTGATCAGACAGCTGACAATGTCTCCAGCTGCCCACGACTGCAGAGGAAAACAGAACATCTGGATCTGGGTCTGACCCAAAACACAAAGTTCTGACCCACAAAACCTGGGTCTGATTAGAAATGCAAACAATTAACTTACAATTAATTTTGTTTGGTCTACAAGAATGGAACGAATTTACGATTAATTCAAGATTTTTACACAACTTTAGGTATCTTTCTTTTATTAACAATTTTTAGGCAATAAACCCCCCAAAGAAAAACTTTGGAAAATATTTACCATACTTGTCAATTAAAACTATAACTGTGCTAAATCCTGTCTCTACAACAATTAGACTACTTTAAAATAACATTTATTTTTATTTCAGAGATAAAAACAACAAATGTCTACAGAAATAAATATTTTCAGTTTTAATTTAATGGCTAATACTTTGGACACCGCTGACTTAGACCTGTTTTTAGTTTTGTAGTTAAGCCGCCGTCCAGCAGAGGGCGCCGCTGGTCCTCCTTACGCGAAGCTAGAACAGAAACAAAGATGGCGGCAGGGACGAACTCGCGCGGGAAAGAGAAACAGTCTAGAGTCCGGCGTGGAATGAAAAACTCGCTTTATGTGTTCAAGAACATAAAACTGAACAAATTCCTGAAGTTTCACCTTAATATCGCTCATTCAGCCAAAAACCACAGTCACGGAGAGAAAATGGTCTCAAAATACCTGCGTGTGTAATCCTGGATTTAATTAGTGTAAACATTTCTGTGTGTAACTTTGGACAGTGTATCCGTGAAACATGATTTATAAACCGTAAAACAAAAATGTGTGTCTAACTCTGGGTACTTAAGAAACTACGAAAACAAAATGAAACTACATACACAATTACAATATCTACAAACGTTACATTTCAACACACAGATTTTTTAATCTAATAAATGTGATAATTAAGAATCCAAACTTTTTCCTGCGACTCGTGTTAAATAAGTAACACGAGTCGCCAGATGCAAACAGAACTTCATTTACCCACATATCCGGTTTCGATGCACCAGGATTTCAGACTCATTTCATTCACATTTCCAACAGCCTCAGATTGGTGCGTTTAATTACTGGTGGAAAGCTGGGACATCTGAGTTTTGCTCTGAGTCGCGTTTTCATCCTGTGACCGTTTCTCACTGTGTGGGCCGAAGTGGCAAAGACGTTATTAAGTTGGAAAACTGAATATCTCAGCACTTCTTTAGAATACAAAAAATGTTTCTAGACATATTGTGCATTTTTGAGTGGAACAGCTGAGATTACAGGGTTTAAAAACGACCACTAGGTGGCGGAATGGTTCGCTGGCCGTGGTCTGACCTCAGAAATAGAAGTTAAACCTTCAGGCTCTCCGATTATAAAGAGACATTGAGTAATTTTAAATAATTTCAGATTACGTTTTATACGTCTGGTAGTTTGACACTCTGTCCTCCTCATATTCTTCTGCTAGTGGGAGCTAATGTCTTTGGTACTTTAGCTGTTGGTAGCTAAATTAATGTTTTTTAGTTCCACAGTTTAAGAGAAGTTTAAAAAATTGTGTGTAGAAATTGTAATTGTGTGTGTACTTTTATTTTGTAATTTCTCTATTTGTGTATGGAAATGACCACATATTTACAAGTATCCACACAGAAATGTTTCCACGGATTACAGATCCAGTATTACGCACACAGTATTTTGAGACTATTTTCTCTCCGTAGCTTTTCTATGAAAAGTGGAGGAAAGACGCAGAAAAACTGTAAAATTATGAAAAATCCATGATGCCAATAAACACGGTTGATTCTGAGGCCTGTTGATGCGAAGAAGCTTCAACGTGAACAGACGGTTCTGACGAATGAAATCATCAGAACCGTCCAGGTTCCAGTTTTATGTTTTATAAATGTTAGATTTATTTAGTCTGTTTAAAATTAAAATGTTAAAATATTAGAAATTCAACTAAAACATTTAGATCGTCACAAGAAACCCAGAGGTTCTGACCCAAACCCGGAGATTCTGACCCACATCCTGAGGTTCTGACCCGCTTCGACCCGTTTCCTGTGTCACCTTTCCATAGTTGGTCGTCGTCACGTTCCACTTTCTGACCCGGTTTCCATCATAGGCGTACGAGTCCGGGGTGTCCCCGACCCCTTCCTGAGAACAGAGAACAGTGTCAGAACCGACCCGACCCGGTCCGGCCCGGTACAGCTCGCCGACTCTTCCTCATCCTCACCTCCTGGTTGAAGCGACAGCTCAGAGTGCACCAACCGATCTGCATCAGACCCTGAGAGGAGATCAGAACCTCGTAGGCCCATTTCCCTGCAGGAACAGAACCCACCGTTCACATGTTCTGTTAGGCCTGGTCCGGTCAGAACCCGGCAGAACCGGCGAGTTTTACCTTTAAAAACGCAGGTGGTGGCTCTGATGGAACTGAAGTTGCTGTGGCCAATCACCTGCAGGAAGCAAACATCATGTGAGACGTTCTGCTACAGTCCGGAAGTTCTGACCCAAACGGACCCGGCTCACCCCCAGCAGGTCGTCGTCCACGAACAAGAGGCCCTCAAAGCCGCTGGTGTGGTCCAGAACCACAGGCTGAGGACCCAGACGGCCCTCTGCAGACGGATCTGAGGACAGAGACATGATCAGTCTGCACTGCAAAAACTAAACCTGACCAACAACTGCTGTTTAGTTTCTACTGCAAACGTCTGGATACAGAGCGGGAGCAGCCAGGGGGCGCTAGAGGGCCTCAGAAAGTTGGAGGAATAATTAGGAAAAAAACGGAATCCAATAAATGCCTTTTTTCTATAATATTATCTGTGTTTCAATCATTATTATAAAATACAAGATAAAATAAATTCCTGGTCAGGTTTTGTGTTTTTACAGTGTAAGGCGCTGCAGCAGGACTTTACCTCTCAGCTCTTCAGGTGTTTCTCCTTCAGACAGAAGCTTCTCCAGGTGTGAGCTCAGGTCCTGGAAACCAAGAGCCTTCCTGCAGACCGACACAGAAAGGCTGAAGGTTCGAATCCTCTGAGGAGCCGGAGCCGGAACCAGAATCAGAACCAGCTGGAACTCCGGTTACCTGGGAAACCTTCAGGCTGCATTCTGGACATTACACACTGATCACACAATCATTTATCAATCATTCAGTCAATACTGTCTTTATGGACGGAGGTTAGGAACAATAATGTTAAAGGTGGAAAATTCAGGATCAGCGCAGAACCGCGGTTCTTTGGGCTTTTATTAAGTCCAGTCCAAACTTTATTCAGTTTTATTATTATTATTATTATCATCACTATTTATTGAATTAATTCAAACATCAAAATGTGAAATAAACATTATTATAAAATAAAAAAAGATGGATAAATAAAGTCAGAAAGGATTAAATCTATGAAAAATGGAAACATCCAGAGAAGAAACGTTTGTGTTGGAACAGCTGGCAGAACCGTTCTATCATTAGACATTAGAACCGGGCCTGAAATACAAAGCTGGTGACACACACACACACACACACGGCCTGATATGGCCTTCCACTGACTGAGTTGCAGTTAGTGTGTCAGAGTCAGAACCGGACCGGTTTGGGCCGTAGAACCGGCGCCGGCAGCGGGTGTGGTACCTGAGCGAGGCGACGGTCGGCCCCGGCTTGGTGGAGGGAAACACGTGGTGCAGGTAGTCGCTCAGCAGCTTCTCATTCACAATACCTGTGGAACAAAGAAGACCAGGTTCTGCTGAGGACCAGAACCTTCATCTGGGTCCAAACTGGCTCCACATGGAGACATTATGACTGGGACCAGCCAGAACCACCCAACAGAACCCTGCAGGAACCTACTGAATGAATCAGTTTGGAGAGGCTGCACCATGATCAGGAAGTGAGGCGGGAGCTGACAGGAAACCAACAATCAGTCTAACCGTCTTCCTGATTAGGGTTCGCAGGAAGACAGTTTGGGTCAGGAGAGCCAAGAAAATGTAACTTGATGTCATTATGACAGTTTTATGAAAAATTAGCTTCAATTGTTTGGAATTAAAACAGATTCTCCTCGAGGCTGCACTATATATTACCTATATATCACCAATACATCACTAATATATTAACAACATATCACCAATATATCACCAATATATTGTTAAAACTGTTGATGTTTCATTAATTGTCCCCAAATCCATGGCCAGCCATGGAGGATCTGAATCCATAAATAATAATTTATAACCGGTTGTCAGGCGTGTTGCATCTCAGGAAGTACTTCCTGTGACCTGCAGCTGACCTCTGGTGTCCTACCTGTGGATCTGGGTTTGTCCATGTCTGAGGCCAGTCTGTAGTTCCTGCGCGGCAGAGCTGTGACTCCTCCCTTTGTGCTCATTCTGATTCACCGCCCGCACGCTGCTGACAGAAAACAGTTTCAGGGTTTCCCACCACAGCATAAGCCTGGCAGCTGCCAGGCTTACTTCCCCCCATCCTAAGATTCTTTTCTTTATTTTAAATAACATTTTATACACCAGTAATAGTGATACTAAAGACAAGTTAAAGAGTATCATTGGTGAAAAGATTAAAAGAGCAATTGCGACATCTCAAGTCTGAGGTCAGGGGTTATTTTTTGATCAATGGATCTAATGATTTCCTGTCTGCACACTAACAACTTCATCAAATAAAGTGATTAAACATGAATAAAGGACTAAAAATGAATAAAATTCTTTCCTGAAATCCGAGAGGAGGCAAGGACAATGTCCACCTGCTGCATTCGCCTTGCCAGAACCTTGGCGGGCTACATGAGGCGGTTAGGATTAGAGGGTTAGTTAGTGCTAGCTAGAATGGGTATTAGCGCATCTTAAGAGCAACCTTCTGCATATGGAGATATATTAGTGCCACCAGCCTGAGCGGGACATGAGACTGATGTGAGCCCATAAATCAGTGTGAACATAGCAAAACATTTTGTATGTGCTTGGCTCTGTATCTGTCTGCTAATGTGGCTAAATGAGCTACACCACCAGCCAATCACAGGCAGCTTTTTCATCCAGTTAGATTCTTTGCAAACACCGCATTTGTTTGGATAAATAACAACCAATCAGAGCACTGCATCAATTGGCAGAAATTACCAAACAAACGGAGGATTTAGGTAAATTTAAGAAAATTAAAAGACAAATCCTTCAATTTTTACTCTAAGAATATTCAGCTTAGACTTATACAGTGGATCCATTGCTTTAATGAGGTTCGTTGCTGACAGGACCCACATGGGTTGATTAATCTGGATCTGAGCTAATCAAATAGCATTTTAATTATTATTTTACCATGAACTAAATATTAAGGATGGTCTGATAAAACATTTCCTTCTGTCTCACTTTCAGCAGAATATTTTCTGTTACTGTTTGATGTTGAACAGTTTTGCAGTAAGAAGCTAAATGTCACATCAAGTTAGTAACGCATTTATTATAAATTAATTAAGTTACTAATCAACATTTATTCTCCAGAATCTAATCATGTTTAGCTCAATGGCATTCTGGATCCTCCAGGATCTCTAACGCTGCTGTTGGCTTTAGCTGGAGCTATAAACTGCTGTTAGCTCTGTTAGCTCACCGCAAGGCTCGGTCTAATATCAGCTGTCCGGTTCGGTTCTGGTTCTGCGAGGGATGACAGCAGGTGTTGGCTCAGTTCGGTTCGGATCCCTGTCAGTCATCGAAGCTAGCAGCAAGCTAATAGCTAAAGCTAACTAGCTATTGCTAACCTTACCCCCAGCGTCTCACCGCTTGAGTGGGACTCCTTCCAGCGGTGTCCCGCTGCTGTGAGCTTCACAGCGGCTGATGGAAGATCGGTGAGCCGCTGATTTTCACAACAATCCCCAGTTTGTTGACGCCTGACAGTGTACGGAGTGCAGCGAGGTCCAAAATAGAGAACACAAATCCCGTTCCTGGAAACAACGTGAGAAGAGGAAGACGTCAGGGCTTCTCAGTTTGTAATTTTAGTTACTACGTCAACATATTTTTATTGGAATAAAGTCAAAAGTAGCATCCAAGACATTATTCAAGAAAGAATGAAGGTCTTAGAAAATGTTTATCCAGCGGAAAATAAACTCAAAGGAGGCACACTATGGGCACACTAAAATCTGTCTCCCTCTTCTGGTCACTTTATGTCACTGCAGGCCAGTTCATGTACTAGTTCACTCCGGGTACTCTTACTCATCAACATCAACCCCCTTTACTAGAGGACATCTCAGAATATGCAGGCTAATTATGGTATATCTGATTAAAGGTGAACATGTTGAGGTTAGATCTAATTATTGAATTAAGTTTCTCTGACTCACATTCAAGTGTTCTATGAAGATCTTTTTTAAGTTAAATGATTTCCTGTGGTTGCTGGAAGTTGAATAGCTCAAATTGATGTTCATTCATTCATCTCGTAAATTGTCTTTCAAAATACTACATTTATATTCAAGGAAACCTAAATTCACTGGGTCTACTTCTTACCAGTCAGCCGGTATGTGGGCCGGTTCGAAGTGAAGCCGAGAGGAGGAGGAATGAGAAGTTCAATGACGAGAGGAAGTTTAACAGACAAGTAACAGTTGATGAATAAGAAATGAATCCCAGTAGAGATCACCTGATGGAGTAATCAGCGTTCATCTTTACATCATTACTCATCTTTGCTACGTTTCATATCTACACTGTAATATTTCAATTTTTCAAGGCAGATCAATCCTGCATGATTGTTAGGAAGTTAAATATTAACTTTCATAGATCATCTGGAGGTTAACACAGAGTCTGATTACATTCAAAAGATTCAGTGACATATTTGCTTCTTTTTAACAATCAGTCCTCTGTGTTTACGTCCAAACTCCGCCTTTCCGGTGCGCCAGCAGCTTCGCCGGTGTGAGAATGGAGGAGAACCACGCTGACAGAAAAGTTCTGCAGCTTGGTGTTTCAGTAATGGCCTTTGATTGGCTGATAAAATAGTGCTGCTCTGTGATTGGTCAGAAAGATACCCGCCTCTGGAAGGTTCCATTTATCTGAGGGATATTAAAAATTGACCACAAAAACATGTTATAGTTTTAAGGTGAAACATTTTCTCATGTTGAGTGATATTTATGTAAAAACAGCTAGTTATAGCAGGTTAGTGTTCCTGGTTGAGTGGGGCTGATTCTGAGGCGGACTGGGAGACCTGGCCGCGGCCTGCCCCCCTGCCAGCAGGTCGCTGCCTCCAGTTGGCCTCCTGCCATCTCCCTGATCACTCCGGATCAGTTATTGATCAGGTTTTCGGGGCTAGAACGGGACCGTTCAGCCACTTCTCTCTCTCTGAGCGCCGCTGGGTCGAGACAGAAGATGCTCCGTGTCCGGGTGCTGCTGGGCCGGTCCTGGAGGGGGTAAGTCCCAGCGCTGAACTTCACATGAGCGGACACGAGACTCCGGAGACTCCCAGGTGTTCAGATGATCACCTGACTCACTGACACTTTCAGTAACTTTGTAGGGACTACAGGCGCCTGACCACGCGGTGCTGTTGAGCTTCAGGTGTGCTACCTAATGACACCTGATCTCCTGGTCCAGGTCGGTTCTGATCTCCGCTGCAGGACAGCTGCTCCACTGCAGCTGCGCAGACACTCAGCAGGAAACACGTGTTGGTGTTTGTTTCCTGGAAATAACTTAAATACAATAAAAACACCCGATTTACTTCTTTAATCTCTGGAGAGTAGAAACTCGGCACAGGTCAAAAAACAACAGGAATTAAAGTAGTTTGTAACTGTTACTGCCATCTAGTGGTCACAATAGAAATGGCAACCTCGTTAAATATCAAAATAAACAATGAAATGAAATAAATAGAGCACTCTGAAATTATACTCGTAATATTCTATGTTTTCGTGTTTGACTTTTTTTTTAGCCTTTCAAACTAATGTGAAATAGATTTTTTTTTTTGCACCCACACAAGCAGTTTACACCAGCTGTCGGCAAATTACGGCCTCCTGGCCCTCAGCTTAAGAAAACTAAACATTTAACCAATAACAGCTTATAAAAACCGAGTTAGACAAACAAACTGTGACAATAAAATCAAACTAAGCTTTAGTGAAAAATTCAAAAGAAGCCTGCTGCTCGGTCAGCTGCTTACGTTTCGGCCGCTATCTTTGTCGTATCCGGACTTTCTTCTAAGCCATCACAGCAGAGCTCTCCTCTGCTGCCCCCTGGTGACAATTTGGGGGGAATTTTTGACTAATTCTGTTTTCTGTCCATATATGTTAGTACTGACTGTGTAACTAATGTCAGACTCAACACTAGAAGAGGCTTGACCTTTGAACTGTCAACATGTCTAATGATTAAAACCAGCTGGAGTTTCCACAGATGGGGATTTTTTTCCAAACATCAAATAAATATTTCAGACTCCGAGTCAGACTGGTTCTGCAAAATCGATCACCTCCACGCAGAAGAGAGCTGCAGATGATCAGAGTCTGAAGCTGCCGGGCCCCCGGGGGCCTCAGGGCCACTGCTTGTTGTTCCAGCTGCAGCGGCGGCGCCGGGTGAAGGCCGGCCGGTTCTGGTGGGAAAAGCCCAGCTGGTTCTGGTTGTGGTCCCTCCTCCTCTTCGACGGGTCAGGGTTCAGGTTGCTGCTGTTGATCACAGCCGAGCCCAGGCAGCCGTCCAGCTGAGCCGCTCCGACCTGATCCGACCCGGTCCAAAGTACAGATAAGAAAAATGAGCGGAACAACAGGGTGAGTCCGAAAAACCCGACCCGGTTTAATCAGACCAGATCCTGCAGGACAGAACCAAGTCCAGTTCGGGTTTTATTACTTAATCGAAGGCTCGGGTCTCTGGGTTCTGGACAGAACCAGAACTGGTCCCAAAAGCTTATTTAAAAATCTGAAGGTTCTGACCCGGCCCAAATCTGGTGTCTGAAAACAAAGTTCTAGTTCTGAAACGTCTGGCCCAGAGTAGAACTGCGCGAAATATTTAAAGTTCTGTAGAACTGAGTTGTTCACTCAACTGGACCCATGGTACTGGTTCTGGAATAAGACCCGGCTCCTGTTCCTGGATCAGAACCGAAGTATATTTAAGAAGCGGTCCAGAACCAGAAATGGGACCGAAGAGGAGCTGAGAGTTTATTTATTAAGCATTCTGCAGAGATCCGGTCCAATCCGGTTGGTTCTGTTCCGATCCGGGTTTAAGCTTCATATCTACTGGGTCAAAAGAAGTCACAACTTCTGGGTTTCTGGTTCTGCTGCGACCCAGCGGGTCAGAACCAACGGTTTTCTGCTTCCAGGTTCCGTACGTTCCCAGGTTTGGCCGTGGAAGTGAAGAATGAACCCATCCTGGGCTTCGAGGCGGGGAGTCCAGAACGGGCCGAGCTGCAGAAGGTGGTGGTTCTCCAGGCCCGGTTCTGATCCGTTTGGGCTGCTGGTGGGTGTTTTAACCCTGCGCTGTGTCTGCAGGCGCTGGACGGCCTAAAGGGGCGGACGGAGGAGGTTCCCTGTGTGGTAGGAGATGAACTGCTTTGGACCAAAGACGTCCGGTACCAGCTGTCTGTGAGTCAGACACGGAACCACTGAAGGTTCTGGAGATGCTCCTCCTGACCTCTGACCTCTGTGTTTCTGTTTCCAGCCTTTCAACCACTCTCACAAGGTGGCAAAGTTCTGCTACGCTGACAAGGTATATTCCCCAGAACCAGAACTGGTAAACCCGGACAGTTTTGTTCACAGAGACTTTATTTTATTTGTTGTGTTTCAATATTTAAAATGCCTTCCAGTTCCAGTGTTTAATGTTCACTAGAATGTAAAGTTTATTGATCTTCTTGCGTCATTATTGTCATATGACAATATCATCGTTTATCGCCACGTCTGGGTGAAACATGCACTCCGGTTCTGTCTCTTTAAATCCAGTCCATGACGCCACAAAGGCTGAACGTTTGAATTAGATTTATGGCCTGAGCCAAACGCAAAATTTAGGTTTTGGGTTTTCTGGACCCAATCTAAGGCAGTGTTCACACAGCAGGAAATGAGATTGATATTTGATTTATTTATTTTTTCTTTAATTGATATTTGACTTTTCCTCAGCAGTCTGAATGTCCCATTTCTGATCATTTCACCCCCAAAAAATAATCCCATCTGTTCCACATCCATATATGGAAGTAAATCCGATACTTTTCAAAGTGTCTGCAGTCTGAACAGATGTGAGACATGCGTTATAATTCTGCAGCAGAAGTAGAAGAAGACGATAAATCTGAACATAAACATCAGCCGATATTTTGGTTGATTCGTTTTTAGCTTCTTTCTTGTGGTGACCATGCTGTCGGCTCCCAACAAGTTTAAGACCCTCCCCGCAACGGCGGCGGACATCTTTACTGCCAGAAACGGAGCGCTGCAGCGGCCATCTTTACTGTGGTAAACAAAGCATTGCTAGGGGACGTTCTTCATCTGCAGGGCGCTTTGGGGTCAGAAATTGTTACCACAAGTCTGATTTAATAAGTAGCATGAACGAACACGCAGAAAAGATCGGACACGACCGATAAATCGTACTTGAGCATCACGACCTGCTGTGGAATCGCAGCCTAACTCCATCTTGGATCTCCTCCAGGAGCTGATCGATAAGGCCATCCAGGCGTCGCTGGCGGCCCGGAGGGAGTGGGACCTGAAACCCGTCCAGGACCGGGCCCAGATCCTGTTCAAGGCTGCCGACATCATCAGCGGGCCCAAGAGGGCCGAGATCCTGGCCAAGACTATGATTGGACAGGTAGGTGGCTCCCTGGAGGTCGGGTGACCCCCTGGAGTTCCGGTGACCTATGACCTCCCCCTGTCTGGTGTTCAGGGTAAAACAGTGGTCCAGGCGGAGATCGACGCTGCTGCAGAACTCATCGACTTCTTCCGGTTCAATGCCAAGCATGCCGTGGAGCTGGAGGCCCAGCAGCCAATCAGCACCAAGGAGAGCACCAACACTGCGCTGTACAGGGGCCTGGAGGTCAGGAGCTGTCACCATGGTTACTGGATCCGTTTGGTTCTGGGTTTTCTGACCGGTTCTGGACCCGCCTGTATTTCAGGGCTTCGTAGCAGCAGTGGCGCCGTTTAACTTCACCGCCATCGGGGGAAACCTGGCAGGAACACCCGCTCTCATGGTGAGTTCTGCAGGTCCGACCTACTTCAGAACCTCAAACACTGGACTCTTGACTTGGATTTGTGCCCTAATGACTTGGACTTGCACTCCAAAAACTTGAGACTGGACTTGGACTTGTGTCCTGACCCGTAGAGAACTGACCTCTGACCCCGTGCGCCCCAGGGTAACGTGGTTCTGTGGAAGCCCAGTGACACGGCGGTCTCGGCCAGCTACGCGGTCTACCGAGTCCTGCGCGAGTGCGGCCTGCCGCCCAACATCATCCAGTTCCTGCCGGCCGACGGCCCCGTGTTCGGCGACGCCGTCACTTCCTCCCCGCACCTGGCAGGGATCAACTTCACTGGCAGCGTGCCGTAAGGATGCCCGACCCAACCGCCTCTGGTACCGTTACCATGGCAACCACGTCTGTTTTGCCACTTGCAGGACCTTCAAGCGTCTGTGGAAGCAGGTGGCCCAGAACATAGACATCTACCGGACGTTTCCGCGCCTGGCCGGAGGTAAGTGGTAACCGATCCTTCAGGTCCGGGTTGTGGTTCTGGTACTGACCCACTCTGTGTCGCCAGAGTGCGGTGGGAAGAACTTCCACTTTGTGCACTCATCTGCGGACGTCCGGAGCGTGGTGTTGGGGACCATCCGCTCTGCCTTCGAGTACGGCGGCCAGAAATGCTCGGCCTGCTCCAGGATGTACGTTCCCGACAGCAGCTGGCCGCAGATCAGAGAGCAGTTGCTGGACATCCACAAGGACATACGAGTGGGAGACGTGAGTGACCTCTGACCCTTCAGGGTTCAGGGATTTGAGATCAGACCCAGAGTGAAGACTAACAGGATGTTTCTGACCCTCAGCCTGTTGAGGACTTCAGCACTTTCTTCTCTGCCGTTATAGACGATAAGGTAAACCTCGTTAACTCGTTAAGACTCCACGTTAGCTCTGTGGCTAATCTGTCCCTGTGGCTCCGTCCCCTCCAGTCCTTCGCTAGGATCAAGAGGTGGTTGGACCACGCCAAGTCCTCCTCGAACATCAGCATCATCGCTGGAGGAAACTGTGACGACAGCAAAGGTTACTTTGTGGAGCCGACGATCATTGTGACCAAAGACCCTCAGGACCCAATCATGAATGAGGTCAGAATATTTAAATAAATGTTTAACCCCCATAAAATATTTGATTTAATTAAATATGTTATTCCAAGTTATACATTTAATTTCCAGATTAACTATTCAAACAAATGTTTAGCTCAGAACTAAATATTTAGCATAGTAGCTAAATATAGATGAGTTAGTTTGCTAGCTAAACATTTATTAGCAGGCTAGCATGCTAACAAAATATTTAGGTGACTGCAGAGACTTACCTGTGAAGCTTCAAGGAGATCTGATGACACCTGGGTCACATGGCCTGCTGGAGGTCATGACCTTGTGTTTGTGGTGTTTCCAGGAGATCTTTGGGCCAGTTCTGACCGTGTACGTCTATCCAGAGAAGAACTACGCTGAGGTTCTGCGGCTGGTTGATAACACATCACCATATGCTCTGACCGGATCCGTGTTCGCCCATGACCAGTGAGATAGTTTCTCCTGCATATGCTTGTTGTCCGTTGTCAACGGAGACGGACTGAAAGTTGTGTGCATCTACTTTGGTTCTGGTTCTGGTTCTCCTGAGCTTCCCTAACCAGCAGGAAAGTTCTCATGCTCTGGACCACCTATCTGTGTCCGGTTCTGGTTCATGAGGTCTATTGCTGTCTCTCACCTGACAGCAGAACCAGTGAATCTCTAAGGATCAGAACATTAGAGTTCTATAAACGGATCAGAACCCTGAGCTCAGTCCAGGTTCTGGTTTCAAACTGGTTTAGTTGGTCCACCCGGTTCCTACAACTGGACCAGTAAAGAGCTGGAGCTGATTAGCTCTTGGTAGCAGAACCAGGATGGTGTTACAGGTTCTGTTGTGCCTGATTCTGACCCAGAGTGAGTGAGACCTGTTGGTTCTGCAGGAAGGTGATCGGTGAGGCCGCCAGAGTCCTGAGGAACGCCGCCGGGAATTATTACGTCAACGATAAATCTACTGGATCGATTGTGGCCCAGCAGCCGTTTGGAGGAGCCAGAGCTTCAGGTGGGTGGGGAGGGTTCATCCAACATGGTCGGATGGATGGTTGGATGATCACTGATGGATGTCGACCTGTTCCTCCAGGTACCAACGATAAGCCCGGCGGTCCCCACTACGTCCTGAGGTGGACGTCTCCCCAGGTGGTGAAACAGACTCATGTTCCCCTCACAGAGTGGAAGTACCCATATATGGGCTGAGGGACACCTGTCCACATGTCCCCTCCCCCAGTCCATCCACTGATCCACTCATCAGTTCTCCGTCTCTCTGACTCTACATCCGTCCTTCATCTCTGTCCTCCTCTGTCTGTCCCTCTGAAGCTGGACATATCTGTCCATCAGATGGAGGGACAGTCTGTCTCTGCATCTCACTCAGAGGTCCACAAACCAACGCCTGTCTCAGAATCCCAGCTGGTAGCTTCAGGTGATCCATTAGAAATCAGATCAGAACCGCCAATGGACTCAATTCCGTTTGTAACTAATAAGATTAAATCAGGAGCAGAGCAGGTACTGATCTTCCTGGAGGTCATCCTGGAGGTCAGAGTGATTAGGAGCTGAAGGTAGTTAAATGCGTTGGGTCCTGCTGAGTAGATGATGAATCTGCGCGTGTGTGGAGAAGTTTCCTCCCAGATCTGGATGCTAACTCATGACCAAGTCTGTCTCAGTGACTCCAGACATTTAGATGTTTGACAATAAATCATTTCTAACAATCAGCAGGTGGTCATCTACTTCTTTATGAGCCTCACAGGAGTGTGTGTGTGTTCTTGTATTTAGTGCATTTAGAGGACCACTATAACACATCCACCCATAAATTGAGGTCACGGTGGGAAGTGAGGACATTTCCGTGGTCCACTTTTTTTCAGTTTCTCTAATAGTTTTAGGCAAGGGGATGTCCAATCTTTGTCATGTGTGCCAAAATCATTAGCTCAAAAGTATTCACACGCCAAAAAAAAAAAATATATATATATATATATATATACACATCTGGAGGTTTTGGTCAGATCTGCTGTTAGAAATGGAGGTTCAGTTTTAAGGATGCTTTGATCACATTCATGTCTCTACATGTGGAGCTGCTGCAGCTGTCATGTTCACATTCACTCATCTCATTCACTCAAGCAGGAACAAGTTGCTAGAGCAGAAACAAAATAAAACATGCTAGATATATTTAGGGATGCAACTGATGATTAATTCATTAATCGGTTATTCTATTGATTATTCTGATTAACCAAGTAATCAGATATAAAAATTTTTCCCATATTCTGCAGATTTTCATTTAATCAGTTAAGCCTTTTTATACAATATTAGAAATACATTAAAACATTTAATTCAACAATAGCTAACAATTCAATTCCCTTTTTAATTGAGAATACATTTATTACTGCCTGAAATGCTACATCTACATAAAACTGATTAAAAACAATGGGGTAATGGGCCATATAAAAAATAAAGTAAAATTACAATAGTTACAATATTATAAATTTAATATTGTAATTTAACTTTTTTTCTTAGCATAGCCCTGGTACTCTGTTGTAAAAAAAAACAGATTACATTTTATCAAGAAACCTTTGTATTTATGAGTTAAAAATTTATTTAATTAATTTTTTTCTTTTTTGGCAACAGGCCACGGAGGCTGCGGTCCTCACTTTGAAAATCCCTCCCCTAATCCACAAGCTGTGTTTTTAAATTGTGAGCACAAGGCAAAATGTCCTCATAGCTATACAAGTACAATCAGAGTGAAGCTAATGAAGTTTGCTTCTGAGGAGGTCACACAGGGCTGGTCCAAGCCTTTCTGGGGCCCTGAACAGATTTTCATTTGGGGGTCCCCATGCCAACAGGTCAACACCAGATCGTCATCATTCCTTGGCTGTGTAGATTCACATACTTTCATTATTTATTTAACTTATTCTTTTACATTATTTGTATTTTCACACTTGTGTTTTTAATTTTTATATTGTTATATTTATATTTGCTAACATTTAACACTTTGGATTGGAGTAGCCTGTAAACTAATACGCAGATTGATTCAAGTAACTTACCTGCTATGATCAGCATATTATTTGTGGACCAAATGTGTTTTAAAAATTCCATGTGTGACAGCATTTAGTTTGTATTCTTCAATGTTATGTTTAATATAATAGATATTTGCTCTTGGGTGCCCCCTGGTGGTGTGGGGGCCCTAACCCTACACTTCTTGTCGTCATATCTGAGACTGAGAGATTCAGAACTGGTTCTTGTAAAGTCACCTGAGGAAGAAGTTGGACTTCCTGCCGCTACCGACTGACCTCAGATCAGACGGCTCTCTGAGCACCTTAATGAGAGCTTCCGTCCTCACCTGCAGACTGGGATCAGTGCAGGTGAGTGTCAGGTTGCAGGTGTGTGTGTAAACAGTCATCAGCGTGTGCGGTGCCAGCAGACGTGTGATGACAGGAAGGGTGTGTGTGTCTGACGCCTTTCATCTGGAATATCGGGATTTAAGGAGAGGAAACTGCAAACACTCATTCTGTGGAGCAGGCTGCTTTGATGTGAACATCACTCCAACTGGGAGGACTGGGACACACTGGGAAGACTGGGAGACACTGGGAAGACTGGGAGACACACTGGGAGGACTGGGAGACACGCTGGGAGGACTGGGAGACACTGGGAAGACTGGGAGACACACTGGGAGGACTGGGAGACACGCTGGGAGGACTGGGAGACACTGGGAGGACTGGGACACACTGGGAGGACTTGTCAGTACCAAAGTAGAGGTTCTCACCATAAAACGCCTGATCAGAGCAGTGAATATTCATCAGAGAAAAACCTGCAAAATCTGTTTGGTTTCCAACCTGACACTCACTCACTCACTCATATACACACACACACACACACCCACACACACACACACACATACACGCACACACACACACACACACACCCACGCACACACACACACACACACGCACACACACACACACGCACGCACGCACGCACGCACGCACGCACACACCCACACCCACACACACACACATACACCCACGCACACACACACCCACACACATACACGCACACACACACACACGCACGCACACACACACACACGTTTGCGCAGCTATCTTTGCACGGACTTTCCATTGACTTCCATTCATTTCTACAGCCAAAACCTTACCTTTACCCTTATCCTAATCCTAACCATTACATCCCTAACCCTACCCCTTTTAATTCACACCTTAGTCCTAAACCTGACCCCTGACCCAAAAACAACGTTTCCCCTTGTGGGGACCAGGCCTCAGTCCCCACAGGGAGCAGAGGGTCCCCACAACGTAGCATGTGTCAGGAAAATGGTCCCCACAAGGTATTAGAAACAAACGCACACACACACACGCACACACACAGACTCACACACACACCCACCCACACACACACCTGTGAGGGCGGAGCTTCAGCAGGTAAAGTCAGCTCTTTCCATCCTGAACTCAGAGACCCAGAGGAACTGAAGGAGGATCTGCTGCAGCTCCATCTGAAGGTGAGACACCAGGCGGTTCTGTGAGGTTCTGTGTGGTTCCATTTATATTTAGCAGGACAAACCAATCATCTGGTTCTGGTTCGCATTGTATTTCTGAGGAAATCTGTTCTAAATGGAACGCTTCTGATTTGGGTTCAGATGAGGTTTAAAATGTTTCAAAGGTTCTGGAGAGGAACCAGCAGATTCCGGATTAAAGTTTTTGGTTCTGGTTCTGTATAGGAATTCCAGTTTTCTGACTGACAGACCAAACAATTCAAATTTTAGCTGATGCTGATTTGTTTTGTCTGAAATGTTGCAAAATATAGGCAGAAAGTTGCTGTATTGGTAACAGTGGCTGATTTTTAGCCACTACATCATCAGATGCAATGTATCTGGTGATATATTGCAAATTATCATCAGACATGAACACCAGCTTTACGTCTGTTTCCTGAACTGAAACAAAGTCGGTAAATCTTTTAGCGTTAGCATGAGAAATGTTGTCACTTTTAGCTATTTTCATTCAAAGCTGAGCTAACGATGAAGCTAACATGTGAACAGATATTCTTTGTGGTTATCTTTTACCTTTTCCAATGTCTTAGCTTTAGACCTCATTCAGGTCTCAGTTTTAGACGTGAATGAGAAATATCGGCCGATCTCCCAGAATGCCGGAAATCAGGACGATTTATCAGGGCATCCTCGATGCTCACCCTTTTAATTTATCACACAATTAATTGATTTATTGCGGAAGGCATTGATAAAGGTCTCGTTTGGGGAAAAAAACCACATCACCACATTTATCTGCTTTGTGAAGGTAATCTCAGAACTCAGTCTGCCCCCGGTGGAGAAGCCGTAAACTGATCCCTCTGTCTCTTCACAGGTGACCATCATGAAGCTTGTCTGAACCGGCCAGGTGTTCTCATCCCTGATTGGTCGATTGCACGATGAGCTCCGCCTTCTCTCAGTCGCTCTTCGACCGTTTCGCTGCGTCGCCCCCTGCTGGCCGGGAGGACCGGAGCCGGACTCAGCACTCAGAGTCTCTGTCCGCCTCCGTCCCCTTCCTGTTCTACCCCCCAGCTGTGGACCCCGCTGCCCTCAGCCTGTACAAGGGTCCCCTGAGGGGTCCCGCCGGCATCCTGCCCTACCTGTCCCCCTTCCACCATCATGGGCACTTCAGCGTCTATGAGTGTCCATTCGAGCCGGCGTTCATCCAGAAGCGCAACGAGCGAGAGCGGCAGCGCGTCAAATGCGTGAATCAGGGCTACGCAAAGCTGCGGGACCACCTGCCGGGCCACAGCGCCGACAAGAGGCTCAGCAAGGTGGAGACGCTACGCGCCGCCATCAGGTATATCAAGTACCTGCAGAGGCTGGTGGACATGGAGGAAGACAGGCGTGAAGGGGCGGAGCCAAGCAGTGGGATGCCTTTTGGCCCGGACAAGGGCGGAGAGATGCAGGCGTGTTGAACGGCCGGTTCACCTGGACGACCAATCAGAACGCAGAACCCAGAGGGAGGACGCTAGATTGTAAATCTCCAGAGGACAGATCCTAAATGGACAGCGCCACCTGCAGTTTGTTCCTGGAAGTTTGATGGGGAATCAGGGAAGGTCAAAGCAGCTCTATGGACATTTCCAGCCACCGTAGAGCAGCAAATGGTTCAATATTTCAGCAAAACCTTTCACGTGTGGATCCAACAACTTGGCACAAATGTTGCTAAGGGTCAGCTTTTTGGGGAAAAAAAAAACACTGAAAAATTCAAGATGGCGGACTTTTTTCAAGATGGTTGCCATGAAAAATAACTTTTGCACTAAAATCCCCAATTAAGTTAACATGTTTGGTGTTAGATCTCAACCTACATATTAACCATCGAAATCGTACAAATTTTCTTGAATTTATGTATGCTTTTTCAAAATGGCTGCCATCATTTTAATGGAGAATATAGGTTTGCACTTAAACTGGCAAAAGTAATTGCCAGTGATGGGCACTCCTAACCAAAGAGTTAGATTCACTAACACTAATTTGATTAGTGGTCAGCTTCACTAGTGCTAACCATGTGGTTAAAAATTAGCACAAGCTAATGCTAACCTGCCAAACACATTAAACATTAACCATTAAGACGACTGTCTCAGTGTCTCTCATCTTCACTTCCTTCCTGTTGATGACTGCTGTGAGACTTGCTAACAGCAAACTTCTCAGTTTCTGCTTTTACTTTATTTTTACTTTACAGTTGTATAAATATGATGATCAAAATCAAAAACATGTCATATAATATAAAGTTCATTCAAGTCATGAAAATTGGGAATATTTTATGGCAATTAGTTTAAAAAGGTAAAAAACGGCAGCCATCTTGAAAAATTGTGGTCATCCTAAAACTCAAGTGGCTGATGGGAAATATGAAAATCGTACGATCTGAGGGGGTGAACAAAAGTTTATGCTTGTATCACACTTGAACTTTTTTTTACAGTAATATGCTGCACTAATCATAGGTCAGGAATCTGTAGTGAATGTAGTTTTGTTTTATCACCACTAGGTGTCACTGCCACTTTCAAACTTAAAATGGGTCAAAAGTATAAAACATAAGTTACTTATTAACAAATGCATTAAAATGTAGATGTTTGCTTCACATTCATGTAGAGTAACTATAGTATTTATAGCAGAGGTGTCAAACTGCAGTCCTCCAGATATCCTGCAGTTTTTAGATGAGCCACAGGTACAAAACGCTGAAATGAAATGGATTAATCACCTCCTCCTGGTGTAGATCAGATCTCCAGAGCCTTAATGACCTAATTATTCTATTCAGGTGGTGCAGCAGAGGCTCATCTAAAAGTTGGAGGGCACCCAGTTGCCTCCAGGACTGGAGATGGAGACTCTTGATTTATAGGTATTTTCTAGTTCTACATGACATCAGAAAAACATAATAGTGATGTTATAGCTGGGTATTATCAATAATAATATACTTTGTTTTACTGTGTCTGTATATTAATATGTATTTTATATTCAATCTTTCTATTTTATAATTGCAGTGTATTTTATGATTGTGTACAGCACTTTGGTCCTGTCTGTGTATAAAGTGCTTCATAAATAAAGTTGATGATAATTCACGTTTACATTTTTCTTTCATTTTTTTGTTCATTTTCTATGAGCTATAACATCTCACCACAAGAAATAAATTAACGGTGGCATCAAACACAGGTATCTGTTTAAATATTCATGCCTATAGATAATATTTTGGTGTGATGGTGGTAGCCATAGCTATAAGCTTCAGATATATTCTGTTTTTTGAGCCTGGTGCATGCATGCTCTACAGGATAGTGTTTTGTATCATCTTAAAAGGAATCCTCCTTTCATGTAAGCCACCCTGTGAGTCTCTCTGCTCAACATAAAGGTCAGTAAAGCTCTTTAAAACAAAATAATGGTACAGGTTTGTCCCTCAAAGACTTTTGTAATTTCTTTAGGATTTCCCGTGGCAATCTTCTGAACATAAAATGCTTAGTACAACACAAAGTTTTCTTTTATCAGCCAGCCTTTCTTTTGCTTTTATTTTCATTTTGAAGTGATCTATGCCATAAACATCCAATCAAACAGGCTTGGCCACACCCCTCCATCTTCGCTGGATATGCAAAGTCTTTAAAATGTAATTTTTGTTGACGGGAATAAATTACTGTAAAAATATTTTATAGACGAACACAATATAAAACAATTAACCTAAAAAGTGAAGTAACTAAACTTTAAAGGCAAATGATAAACATCACATGCTTATTGTATTACTGTGCAGATGGAAAAGTACGGATCCCTCCAAGGGTCATTGCGAATTAATTTTTCTTTTGCATTACCTCGCAAAAGTTTTTTGAAATAATTCACAATACTTCTGCATTTTTAATTGGGGGAGGTGAATCGGGGGGATTCTGTGTGGATGCTGCTCTCAGGGTTCAAAGCGTATCGCTGTCTGATCGATGGAATCGATCATGATCTTATTGCCTAGTTCCTCGGTGTGTTTCAGTGTCTCGTTAGCTCCGTTTGTTAGCTATAAATAACAGTAACCAAAAATAGTAGAACTTTATACTTACATAAACGTCATGATGATGAATGCAGGCCTCTATCTGGTTTTATTAGCTTTTCGAGAAGGACCTCGCTGCAGCAAGGTGTACTAGCTTCCGGTTTCTGGTCTTAGTACTTCCTGTTTTAGCTGCAATGCCACCGGCGTCCACTAGATGATTGGTTTATTAAATGTGCGCCTTGTTAAACATAAAACCTCTAAATCTAAAATAAATTATGTCAACAGATAGACGCAGCAGAAATAAAATATTTTTAATTTAAAGAATAAAAATATATGTTCATTTTTCCGGTAAATTGTTGAACTATGAGTTCCCGCTACGTTGAACGCAACGTAGCATCCAGGAGAAATAAGACAGGACTCTGATTTTCATCAACAGAGATTATTTATTAGCTCATCGTTACCTGGGCAGAGATGAAGAAGCAGAACCAATGAGCTCCAATCAAACTACGAGTTAGAAAAATAAAACCTTCCTCTGATTAAAATAACACCAAAGATCCTGATCAAATCGGGAGGTTCACTCTGATTAATATTTTCAGTCCTGAACATGATGGAGCAGATTCTGCTTCCTGTACTTAGATCTGTTGAATGTCCCATTCAGCTGCAGGTCAGTGAATATACCAGGAGACCACTGCAGGTGACTCTACCTCTCAGTGTCCTGCAGATCCAGTCGCTCTAAAAATGATGATTTAACAACAAACACCTGTGGAGTTGAATAATCAAACCGATCATCAGCTGAAACTCCAGAACCAGTCAGAACCGGACTGGATCCACTGGTTATCAGGGAGTCTGGAGTTAAACTGATTAAAATACATTTGGGATTCAAAACTTTGAGAAATAAATTCAGTTTGAATTAAAATATTGTTAGAACATCAGAAATCCCACACTCTCTCAGACCCTGAAGACAGCAGCTGGTGGTTGCTATGGAAACTAAACCCTTAGTGCAGGCTCTGCTGCTGCCTTCAGGCCGGCTTGGAGAGCGGGAACACACCTTCATCACCTCACATCATCTTCCTCCGAACGATGAGCGCCTCCTGCTGGACGTTTAACACCTCAGCGAAGCCGAGCAGCACCAGAACACTGACTCTTCTTCTTTGGCTTTAATGGGACCAACTGGCTCCGCCCCTCGTTAACACACCTGCTCAGGCTTTAATTGGAACCCGAATCCTTAAAATAAACTTTTAATTGGCAACAGACTGATTTTTAATAAAGTCAAAATATTCCTTCAAACGTTGGACCCGCTGATCAGAGCAGAACCAGCGGAACCAGAACCAGCAGCTGGCGAGGCTGAATGACGGCCCCTGACTGGCTTTGTAGTGATTTGGTGAAAGCAGCAGCTATTCGAGGTCCGACCTGCGTACCAGAACCGGGTCGGAACCGGGCCCGGGTCAGGAGTCAGAGGGGGCTGAGAGTCCCTGGTAGACCCGGTAGCGGTGCGCTGGCGCCAGGCAGAACCCGATGCTGCGCTCCACTTCCTGGCAGCGGCGGTGGAACCGGCAGCGGTCCCGGGCCAGCTCCTCCCACGGGCCGCGCCGGTCCTCCTCCTCACCGCAGCTGGCGAAGAACTCCTCCACCTCGTCACAGAACCGGACCTGGGGGGGCAGGGTCAGAGGTCACTGAATGGATCACATCCAGAACAATGAATCATTTAGGATGACGGGTCTCCGCAGAACAGAACCACAACTGATCCGGTTCTGGTCCGCTCCGCCTCCCTGCAGTAACGCGAGAGATTCTGGGCCGAAACAGGAAGCTGAACCCAGCAGAGGTCAGAACACCGCGTCCCGGCAGCGCCTCAGTAAACAACCAGAACCAGAACCTTTAACCTACTGTTTGGCTGTGAGGGGCGGTTCTGAAGTACAGAACTGTAACCAGATCATCGCTTGGAGACATTTTAACCCGGTTCTGGTAAAGTTGAGCCGGGTCCAATTAGAAATAAAATGAGGAAACGCTCCGATATTTATCAGGATCTGACATGAGCAGCTAAATATCTACAAACCTTCACAAATTATAAACATGGATCTTTAATTCTATTTTTGGTTTCGAGTTCAGGTTCTGGTAGGCAATCGCAGAACCAAGATGTCTGCCAGATACAAATGTCCCGGAACCTTCTGTCACATGAGAACGACGTAAAATTATTGTAATTGAAAACAACTGGAGGCCCTGACAGCTTTAACTCTGATTTTGGCCCTCAGTGTGGAAACCTTGGACCTCAGAGTTGCACAGATTGCAGTTTTCTGGCCGATTGCTGATCTTTAGAAAGGTTGGCCTGCATATTCTGATCTTTCTTGTCTGAAATGTTGCAAATCGTAGCAAGGAAGTCCCTAAACGGGGGCGTGATTAATGTTAGCGGGAAAAGTGAGCCGGTGAACCAAACATCTCACAGAGGGGCAAAAGAGAACAGTGGCTGGTTTTTAGATCTAAAGGTTGGAGCAGACGGTGTGTAAAAATCGACCGATCCCCCAAAATGAAGGAAATCGGGCCGATTTATCGCTCAACTCCTGTTGGACACCAAACTGAAACCTTCTGGGTTCCCACAGCAGGAAGCAGCGTTCTGCTAGAAGAGGCTCTGGTTCTGAACCCAACGAGGAGGAAGTGAGGTGGTGAGCGGTCCTGGACAGGAAGTGAGGTAACTGACCTTCTTGGTGCTCCGGTTGGAGGCAGCGGCCTCAGCGAAGCCGCTGTCCAGTCTCTCCTCTGCCTCCTCCCTCCTGTACTCGGGTGGCGCTGCCAGGTTCTGGTGGGCGGTCTGTGGGCTGGTTCTGCTCCTGGTTCTGGAGGGGGGCCCGGCGGGCCCTCGAGTCCTGAGTGGAGCCTGGAAGTTCAGGGGGCTGTAGGGGTCCAAGGAGCTGCTGAAGGAGCGCAGTAGGCGGAGGCTCTCCGCCTCATCCGCCTCGCTGGCCGACGCCAAGTCGTCCCAGGTGTCCTGGCTGGAGGGGGGGTGGGAGGCAGCGTGGGAGGGCACGGGGTCAGGCTGGGGGGCGCCGGGGTCAGCAGGAGGGCAGCGGCCGGTGTGCAGCGAAGCGGTGAAGCTCTGCGGGTTGTAGGGGTCAACGCTCCGGCTAAAGGAGCTCCAGAGACGCTCCGAGTCCCGGTCAGGTTCGCTGTCCGAGTCCGAAGCCTCATCATCCTCATCAGAGGTTAGATCTGAGGAACCTTCACTGTCAAACCCGTCATCATCATCAGAGCCAGACTCAGACAGGCTGCTGTCATCGTCGTCGCTGCAGGGCAGCCCCATGATGAAGGCGATGGATTTGTTTCCACACTGAGGCGCTGAAAGAACCTCCTCTGCCTCTGGTTCTTCTGGTACCGGCTCCATCTGAGGCTGCTGCTCCTCTGGGGGGCTCCTGGCGCCCCGCTGGGTCAGCTCCTCCTCCAGGCTGTGGTAGCCCTGGTCTTGTTCGGGTCCAGGCCGAGCCGCCATGTTCTGGACTGTGTCTGCATTGTTGAGCTGCTGGGGGGGTCCAGAGCTTTCTGGCTCAGGGGGGCGGTTTGTTTGGGACTCTGCCCGCTCCGGTTGGATGTCCCCCCTCCGCAGAAAGTTGCCCCACCACGGCTCGCTCTTCCCGGCGGGGCTCACCGCCCAGGCCTTCCCTCCAGCGGCCTCCTGGGAGCCCAGCAGCGCCCGGACCGAGGAGAAGTACCCGACCTGCGGCTGGAGCTCCGTCCCGACATGACGCACCGGCACCGCGCTCAGCCAGGGCACAGAGCCCGGGAGTCCCGGCTCCAGCAGGCCGGCCGCTCCGTCATGTGGACACTGCGTGAAGCTGAGATGATGCGGGATTATTTCATTCAGCTGCCGTAAAATCTCCCTTTCCTCGCCGATGAAGCTGTTGCTGAGCTCCGCGGGAGCCGCGCTCCACCGCCGAACCTTTCGCAGCAGCGACAGCGCGGGCCTCGAGAGGAGGCCGATCCACGAGCTTTCCTGGCTGTCAAATCCCACCGAGGCGACGCCGAAAGGGGCAGATGAAGGAGCGCTCTGGCCGTCAGATAAACGTCCTTCAGTGTAAAAGTTTCTAAACATGTTGTTCGTTAAAGGGGAGTAAACGGCCAGCTGCTAATCTGACAGCTGTCAAACACTTAGAAACCAGCGATGTTGCGCGGAAACCAGGAAATATCCTCCAGAAAACCGGCGTCAGACTCGAAATGGTGCTGGGACTTCCTCCGTGTGGAACCTGAGTTAAAATACAGAGCCAGGAAGGACATGTTGGATCCATGAAACGGCGACTGGTCTCCGTCTAAACAGCGGAAGAAATCCATTTTGCTCGGTTCCGAGCCGCGGGAAGCTAGGCTAGTTAGCACGTTAAGCCAGTTAGCACGCTAGCTTAGCACAAGCAGCTAACTGACAGTTTGTTCCCCGCGGAGGAACCCTTTCAAACTCGCTCAGATGAACACCTTCACCCGCTGTAGATGTCACTTCTGTCCTCCGGTCGGTAATACTGTTCTATGTCCGTCCACCAGGGAGGTGAAGCCGCCGGGAAGCTGAGTTGTCCGTCTGCCTCTCCGGCGAGAGATTTCATCAGAAAGTCCGTGGACCGTCCCTTCCTTTTCCGGTAAGCGGCAGGCGCGGCGCGCTGCCGCGCGGTAGATACATCCGCGCCGTTGCGTTGCATAAAGCGCTGGAAGGTGTGTGAGTGCCACGTGCTGACGAGCGCGAGTACCCTGTAAAGGTCAAAGGTAACAGGTTTAATGTTACAGACGTACAAGTACGAGGCTGAACCCGGTTAAAAGGTTCTGTTCGGGTAAACGTTACTTCCTGCTCCAGACTGGACCTGACTCTGATCTGTGATTCAACATTTATGACTGAATACATTTCCAGATAAATCAGGAAAAAAAACAAAAAAAACAAAGATTAACTTTTTCACTTCAAGTTTATTGTTTTTAGTGCAAATAATAAAAAAATTCCAGGTAAAGAAAATTATCACATTTTTATGTTCAAGGTTCAGTTTGATGAAGCGGAGGCTGCAGGCCGGAAGCTGCTCCGGTGGGCGGGCTTCTACTGATCAGCCTCATTGCTCTTACCTTTACCAGGTTCTACTTTATAAAACCATGGGTTCAATTCATTCTAAAAGTAGGTGTCATGTTCATGGTTACACTGATAGCTTCAGTTGTCATGGTAATAGGTGCAACAACCTGCTACCTCAAGGGAGCCCAGAGTGGGTCCTGGAGGCCCGGCATCCTGCATGCTTGAGTCTCTCCCTGGTACCAACAACCTTTCCAGCAGGTCAGTTCTTCTAATGAGCCATCATTGGATCCAGGTGCGTTAAACCAGGGAGAGACGAAAACAGGCAGGGCGCCGGGCCTCCAGGACCCACTCTGGGCTCCACTGGGCTCCCTGTGTGCCTGGAGCTGGGAAACCCACAGCTGCAAGCAGAGTTTGTTTGTCCAGGAGGCGGGCTCATAGGCAGCTTCAGCCAATCAGAGCTTAGAGCTGAGGAACGCCCAATCACACTCTGTCTGCCAGCTGTTCCCAGTCCTGCAGCTGCCACATTCATCTGGTCTACAGCGCTAAAACAGAGGAACCGTCCCAGAAGGCCATGAAACGGTCCGGAACCATCAGAACTTCTGCTGACCTCAGAGGGTCCGAACCCTTCAACACGGAACCGATTCAGTCATTCACCAGCTTGTTCCTACATGTTCTCTGTTCAAAGTCCAGCTCATTATTCTATGGTTCTGAGCGGAACCAGAACCACTCAGCAGCAGCAGATCCATCATTGTAGTCCAGCTTCAAACTGACATGAAATCATCTCAAATGTTCTTGATAGAAAACTGCCTCAAATCTACAGAAGCTTTTATTTTGAAAGGACAACCCTTTGCTTCCCGTCTGTCAGTGGGCGGAGTCTGAGCCGGTCGGATCCAGGCGGTGCCAGTCGACCCAGTGCTGACCCGGGACCAGCCTGGTCAGGGAGATGAATGTCTCCCCCAGCAACGTGTTCTCCCAGAAGGATCCGTCGCTCAGAACCCTCAGGTGGATCACCCTCTGGTCCAGGTCCCCCCGCGGGATCCGATCGTACACCAGCTGCGGACACACACACACACACCCAGGTTGATGCTACTGGTTCCTGATGCTCCTCTGGGTGGGACAGGAAGCGAGCCTCACCATCTCGTTGTAGGTGGGGTTACAGGTGCGCCGCGCTGCCTTGGTCTTCCTCTTGCCCGTCTTCTGGGGGTCCGGCAGCAAGTAGAGCTTCACGTACGGGTCCGGGTCGGTGCCGTCCTGCAGGGCTGCTGCATGGAGACACACCAGAACCAGGCCAGATCAGTCCAGGGTTCAGGCCTGACTTCAGGTCCGTCTGCAGCCAATCAGGGGCCACGAACATGTTTTCTATGTTTAGCAGTTTAGCATTAGCTTGTGCTAATTCTTTACTCTTTTGCTGTTTGGTGTTAGCTTGTGCCAAATTTTTTAGGTTTAGTGCTTTAGTGTTAAGTTGCAGTTATTTCTTATGTTTTTTTGTACACCATTAACTTGTTCTAATTTTTAATGTGTTTAGCAGTTCAGAGCTAGTTTATGCTAATTTTATTTAGTTTTAACTGTTCAGGTTTTTGTTTTTAGTTTTAGGATTGTTGCTTAGTGAATTAGTGGTGAGTGAACATAATTCTTTGCTCACCCCGAGAAATAACTTCCGGTAATTTTAAATATATTCTCCGTTACCTTGAAAATGTTGATCAGTTAAAGGATCAAGAAATGATTCCTGTTGACATTTGACACCAAACACATTCATCCAATTGGAGATCTTAGTCCAAAGATTAACTAATTAATTAACGATTTTATCATGACAAACATGGTAGCCATCTTGAAAAATCAAAATTTCTATGGGTCCAACTATGCATGACTTGACACTGAAAGTCTTCATCAGGACCCAACATAACCTGAAATCAGAACATGGGTGTGGTACTGACCAGGCCTCTGATGTGGATCACCATAATGAACAGCTTATCGTTCTTGTAGGAAATGGATAGCTTGACCTCTCCGAGCTCCGTTCCTGCAGCTGGAGACCAAGACACCTCTGCAACGCACACACAGCAGGAAGTGTGCATTACCATGGTGACCACATGGATCCATCCAATCCTGGAGCTGCAAGAGAACGTACCTGCAGGTTTGCTGCTGCCTCCTGCGGTTCGTTCGTCTCTGGACAGAGGGTGGAAGAAGGTGTAGACCAGATCACACTGAAAACACACACACAATGTGAGACAGCAGAGATCCGGCTGACAGGTCCACCAGAACCCTGCAGAACCTCCACAGATAAACAGAACATCTGCTGCGGCCTGATAGGACGCTCACACCCACTCTGACATGGAGCCACATTCTTCACACTGCAGCATGTTTCTGTAAAAATCCTTCAGGTGTGAATGAGAGCGTAAACATCACTTCAATTTCAGGATGACGGACATTTCTAAAGATGGATGCCATTTTCTGAGCCTTTTAAACCAACTGTTGCTATAAAATCCAACCCATTTTCATGACTTGGATGAACTTTCTGTCACAGGTTTTTGACTTTGGTCATAATATTCATACAACTTTCAAGTAATAAAATGCAAAAACAGAAACCAGCCTGTTAACCATTATCAACTAAAACCACTAATTTTTAAGATGCATTTATTGTTTCAGTGTTAGTTATGATGCACATATGAAAGATTTTGCTGAAATATAAAATTATGTGAAGCATTATTACAACAGCCTGGAACACAGCCCCGACCCACCTGAGCCACCTCCGGCGCCGCGTGGATCAGGTGCCACACGTAGCCGTTCAGCTCGTCTTTCCTCCGGTCCGCCGTCGCCTCACTTCGGGAACGGCCAATCACAAAGCGGCTGGGGAAACTGGGCGGGGCCAAGATGACTGTTAGAATCTTTAACCCAGATGGGTTAGCGGGGCCTGGCGGGGCCAGAGGGTACCTGGGCAGCTTGGAGGACGGGAAGACGAGCCGCAGTTTGCTGTGAAGTTCCTGGAACTCCTCGAAGGTCCTCTGAACCAGCTGCACCTCCTGCTGAGCGTCACGCTCCACCTTCACCACAAACGCCTGGAGGCCCAGAGAGAGACAGGCAGCGGCGCTTCAGTCATGCATCGCCTCGTCGGACATCATGATTCATTTTATTTGTTGATTTATTTATTTATTTTGCATATTTAAAATATCTTCCAGTTCCAGTGTTAAATGTTCAAAAGATTAAAGTTTATTGATCTTTGATAATGTGTTTTTTAAATTATTATGCCATTACTATCATATTACTGGAAAATGTTCTCAAAACAACAATATTATTATTTATCACAATAACTTCTGGGACAATTTACCATCCAGTAAAATTTACTATCATGACAGGCATAACTATAACTAATAAAAACTAAACAATATTTAATAAGAACTAATAAATACTAACACACAATCTAAAAACTAATCAAAACTAATTAAATCAGACACAAAGTCAAGACAAAATAAAACTAGCTTAGAGTGAGACCGGTGCCTGGCAATCGGACCCGCAGCGCCCCGTCCCAGCGGCTCGGTCGGACCCGCAGCGGCTCGGTACTCACGTAGCCCTTGTTGGCGGAGCGGATGTGTCTGCAGATGTAGAGGTTCTTGATGGCGCCGTCGCTCCTTGCCGTGTGGATCCGGGGAGCGAAGGACAGCGCGGGTCGGTCCTCCGACGAGGCGAACTTCATCTGGGCCAGGTTATGGATGAAGAAGTTCAGCTTGGTGGCGACGCTGCCCAGACTGGACTCGATCAGCCTGGAGGAGGAGAGACAGCTGAGGGTCAGAGGTCACAAAGATCCAAACTTGGTCACCAGTCTAACCAGGTGTTACGCCACAGCTGTGACCATAGGAGGCGCTGTTGCATTTTAACACTATGCTATGCCAAAAGCATAAGTTACACTAGGCGGGAAACAAACGTAAAAAAAGAGAAAAGAATGAAGAAGCTGACCAAAAAATAAAAAACCTCTGATATTATATTTCCATCATAATCATAGAAAGTCAGAATATGATGGCTGTTATCAGATATTGTAACCAAACTGCTTCTTATAGATAGTGAGTGTTTTCAGTAAAGTTGAGCAGACTGTCCAGGAATGAACCCCATGTATTTCAAATGTGTCACAATTTCAACAAGTTGGCCATTGAGAGGAATTGGATGGCTTTAAGGTTTTGTTTATGTCCTTTAATTAGCTCTATACCCTTAGAAAATAACATGTTTTATTAGAGAATTTATGCTCTTCAAAAACAAGCTAAGAAATATCAGATTTGAAAATAAAATAAAAACAGGAGGCCATGGATAATAGCGCCCTCTTCATTTCAGGAGTGAAATAGTCCCATTTCCAGATACGGTGTGGGTCTGCCTGCCCCTTCCTGTTGGCTGCAGCGCTGTGGTCAGGTAGAGGCGTACCTGGTGAAATAGGTGGTGGCATCAGCCTCCGACTCGTGAGGCCTAAGAGTGTCGTAGACGTATTTCAGGTCGTCCAGGTCTGACAGTTCAGGAATCCCACAGGAGAGCATCTGCAAGCAGAAACGCTGCTCAAGCTTCTGGATCAGCAGAAAACTGGAGGCCTAACCACCACAGCTCAAAAACCTATGTGGTTTGGTCAGCAGTGGTGATCAAACCGAGGCCCAGGGGCCATTTATGGCCCTCAGGATGATTGATCAGAATTCAAGAAAAGCCAATATTTGAATTTGTCAGTTCAATCAGTTTGATGCATCTAAAAACAATGAAAGGGTGAATTTTTCACTGATGCCAAGCTGTTCAAAACAGGAACTACTAAAATCCTGACTGCCACAGGGTCCACCGTTTGGGTTGCTAGTGTGTGACTCCAGAACCGGTTGGTACCGTCTGATCGGAGGCGTGTGTGTTCTCACCAGGCCCAGCAGGTTGAGGAACAGGTGTGTGTGTTTGCGGATCAGGTTGTACGCCTCGCAGCACAGGTCAACGAACTCGTGGAAGCGGCTGGAAGGTTTGTCTCCCCCGTTGATGACGTACGCCATGTCGGAAGTGAAGACGAAGGGGGCGCGGTCCCTGCAGAGGCAGCCATGACGATGAGCGTTGGTAATCGGGTGTTCTCCTGAAAGGCGACACCGCCGGCCTCTCACCGCTTGATGTTGCCGAACATCTGGGCGTGTCCCAGGAACTTCCCGAAGTCGATGTGGAACATGTGGCCGCTCGTCTTCAGCATGATGTTGTCGTTGTGGCGGTCACAGATTCCCAGGATGTAGGTCGCCACGCAGCAGCCGGCGCACGAGTAGATGAAGTTCTCCACCGCCTGACAGAGAGGGTGTTAGTTCAACTTTCTGTTCCAGCTGGAGACTTTCAGAGTAAAAGCCTTTGAGTGAGCAGGAAGCGTTACCTTGTCGTACTGTTCGTCAGTCGGGTTGTGCTTCTGCAGCCAGTCGGCCAGCGTTCGGTCTTTGAAGGATCCCGTGACTCCATGTTCCACCTGGATCTTCCTCAAGGTGTCCGAGTGAGGAATCATCTCCACCATACCTGGAGACAGGTAACACACCAGTCTGTCACACCTGGAGACACATAACTCAAACAGGTTTCAACTGTCCTCCTGGACTAATTGTCCCCTCTGACTTTACGCTAGCCACTTCACCTGTTCTCCACCTGCTGACCAGGTGTGAGCCTCACCTCGTCCTCTGCCTGTGGAGAAGCATTTGAAGATGACCATCCTCATGTCCAGCCCCTCCTGGATCCAGATCTTGTTCATGATGCGGATCATCTGCAGGGTCAGCATGTCCTGTCGCAGGTCGTCTCCTGACTGCACACAGAGGGAGACGTCAGTCCTCACAGGCGCCCAGGTGTGGGCTTACCTGTGGAAGCAGGTAGGCATTACCTTGAAGATGACATTGATGTTGTCTCCGCGGGGGTCCAGGTTCTGGAAGGACAGTTTCAGAGGAACGGCGTTGGAGTTGAAGAAGGAACAAGACTGAAACGGAGAGAAAAGAAAGATTCACAGATCAAACCAACCAAACCCTTTCAGCAACCTGTTCCCCTCCTGGCCTGTGGGGGCGCTGCACCAAGAACCACTGAAGGAAACGACACAAAAACCTCTGAAGACTCTGAGAGCAACTTCCTTCTTGACTAGATGGAAACAAGATGGAGGCGTCAGATTTTAGTGTTGGAGGATTTCTCTTTAAGCTAAAGACCAGGAGCCATTTCTGCTGCTAGCGCTAGGCTAGCACGTTAGCGTTGTATTTACCCAGAATGCCCTGCGCCGTGCAGTGAGAAAGAGAACCACAACCGCTGGAAATGAGACAAACGTTGCGGTATTCGAATCGAGTACCAGACCGTCAGGAGGAAAGCAGCTTCAGGAAACTGGGACATTTCAGACGACGTCCTGGTTCCAGCTTTGTTGGGACAGTTTGAGGACGTCTGCAGGTGTCTGTCGGTCCGCAGGTGTCTGTAGGTCCGCAGGTGTCTGTCGGTCCGCAGCTGTCTGTCGGTCCGCAGCTGTCTGTCGGTCCGCAGCTGTCTGTCGGTCCGCAGCTGTCTGTCGGTCCGCAGGTGTCTGTCGGTCCGCAGGTGTCTGTCGGTCCGCAGCTGTCTGTCGGTCCGCAGCTGTCTGTCGGTCCGCAGCTGTCTGTCGGTCCGCAGGTGTCTGTCGGTCCGCAGCTGTCTGTCGGTCCGCAGGTGTCTGTCGGTCCGCAGGTGTCTGTCGGTCCGCAGGTGTCTGTCGGTCCGCAGCTGTCTGTCGGTCCGCAGCTGTCTGTCGGTCCGCAGCTGTCTGTCGGTCCGCAGGTGTCTGTCGGTCCGCAGCTGTCTGTCGGTCCGCAGGTGTCTGTCGGTCTGCAGTTACCTGGATGTTGATTCCTGAGACGAGCAGCGCTGGGTTCAGAGGTAACCTGCAGCAGCTGTTTATTGAGAAGAACTGCTTCATCTCATCCAGACTCTCTCTCAGGACACTCTGAACAGAAACAAAACCAGTTCAGGATATGCTGCCCCCTGCTGGACAGTCTGTTCCTGCAGCTAATCAGATACTTTAAACACTGGCCAAACAATAACTACATGATCATCTCCTGGCTACGGTTAGAATAAACTGATCTAAAACCATCAGTTGTATTTCACAGCATGATTCTCTTTTCTGTGACGACGTAATAAACTCTGAGTCCTCCTCACCTGTCGGCTGGAGGGCGTGGCGTCCCGGACCTTCTGGGCCACCTTGGTGAGGATGGAGACGAGCCAGCACTGCCGGTCAAACTCGTCCCTCAGAGCTCGGCCCACGCAGCACAGCAGGGCGGCCAGCAGGTGCTGATAGCGAGCGCTGAACTGGCTGTCCTGCAGGTTGTCCTTCAGCAGCCTGACGTGGACACAGAGACAGAATCACAGCGACTGGACGATCAATAACTGACCAATCAACAGCTGATCGATCGCTCTGACCAGAGACTGTTTGTGAGGGAGGAGGTGTCACTCTGACTATGTTTCTGCACCCAGAGGGCATCAAGCAGGAAGCTAGTGTGGAACCAGAACCAGCAGAACTGGGTGGAGGTTTGAGAGAAAATGCAGCTCACCAGAACAAGTAGTGAGCAATGCGAATGTCCCCGATGGCTCTCCGTAGGAGGAAGCGGACCAGAGAGCTGTCCAGGTAGCACTCGTACTTCAGAGCCTGAAACACAAACAGAGCCGTCAGAGAGGAGGACCGGCTGCTAACAGGTTCTGGTCTCATATTCCTGACTTGTCCCAAGTACAGAACTACAGATTGAGCAGGCTCAGTTTGTTAGGACACAGGACAGGTGAGAGGCGCTACCTGAACCAGCTGAGGTAGAAAGTCCAGCAGCTCCGGGTCCGATATGGAGTCCATCCACTGGACCGCCGTCCTCCTCAGCTCCTGATCCGGAAACCTGGAGAAATAAAAGAAACACAGGAAACTGTTAGAGTCAGGTGAGTTCACCTGGGCGACAGACTGTGTCTCCTCTGTTCGGGTGAGAGCGTACGATGCGTGCAGCAGTCCCAGAGCGTCCAGGTAACCCAGACACGCCCACTGCCGCAGCAGGGCGTAGATTTCCGGCAGACACGCCCACTGCCAGCAGGGGGCACTGGCCAGAACCAGAGGCAGCGCCGCGCTTTCCGACTGGCAGAAGGCCTTCTTCTCCCACAGCAGCCGCTTGTCGTCCGCCGTCAGCCTACAGACAGGAATCAGGGAATAACACGGGAATAACACGTAAACATGTCTATAATACAGGAATAAGATGGTAATACGACTCACACTGACACACTGTTACACACACACTGATACACACTGCATCAGTATCAGTGTGTGTGTGTGTGTATGGGTGTGTGTGTGTCTGACCAGTGGAAGGCCTTCTTCTGCAGGACGTCCTGCAGTTGGATCTGGCTGATCGTGTCCAGCCTGCTGAAGTCGTACTGAGGACAGAAGTCAGCAGGGGGCGGCGTGCTGAATATCACCTCAAAGGATGAGGTGGGGAAGTCCACCTGGGGACACACAGGTGAGGTGTCACGCCGTCTGGAGGAAGGTCTTCACCTGTCCAGGTGTGGTTCTCACCTGCAGGATGACGCTGTCCGGCTGGCTGAAGTTGGGAGAACTGGTTCTGGCGTTTCCGCTTCTCCCTGGGGTTGATGGCCACAGACCCAGCAACTTCCTGCCGCATGTCAGCACACTGCACATACACACACACTCATCAGTACACACCTCCACCTGCCATCAACAGGTAGATTTACTGAGTGACCCGTGACAGGAAGCTGAACCGTCAATCCATGGCCCTTCAGTCTAAATGGCCGTTTCCATGGTGACTAGACCAACAAACCAAGCAGGGAGCCAACATTACATGTGAACCAAGCTGACCAATCAGAAGAGTTTCCTGGGAGTCATGTGACTCACTGTCTGAAGTTGAAGAGCGGCATGGTGACCCAGCCCAGAGGCTCGGTGCTGCGCCTCTGCTTGCCCTTCTCCTCGGCTCCTCCAGGGGGCGGTAGAGGGCTGGCGTACAGCGTCACTGTGAGCTGGGACTCCCGGGGCAGCTGGGTAATCTCCACGGGGAAACACACCCTGAGGGGTGAGGGGGTTAGGGAGAGGTCAGAGGTTAAACTGAAGGATTAATGGATAGATATATCTGAGTATCATCAGCATAACGGCAGACATTATGATGTCTGATAATTTTACGAACTGGAGTCATATAAATATATATTAGATTATTTTAGAAATTGATTATTCAATTGATTATTCTGACAATTAATCGGACAAAAAATTAGCACATTCTGCTAATTTTTTTATTTTAAAAATTTAGAAATGCATACAAGATGCAAATAAACATTTTACTGCCTAAAATAGGATTCCTTAGGCGAACGCTTGATCATTTGTCGCTGATGCATGTCCAGCTAAAAATACTGTTTTGGATTAATAGATCTAATTAATCCATCAAACCCCTAACCCAATGGCTTTTTGAAGAATCTTGATGACCTACACTTAATAAACAACATTTAATTTCCCTTTGTTATTAATAAAGTATTTTGAATTTAATTGGACAGCATAAGATACTTAATATGATTTTCTTTGACAGAACCTGAACCAGATGAAGCCAGTTTTGCTAGCGAGGAGTTTTGGGTAGAACACAATTACAGAGAAGCAAATGTTACATTTTTGTAGAGCTTTAGATTAATTACTGCTCTGTGATGTTCTTTGATTAATTCAATAATCAGACCTTTGTTTCACCAGGAAAATCTAGTTGAAATTAAAACTCTCTTTAACAAGAGAATCCTGGCCAAGACGCCAGGGTTACACCTCAAGTAACCCTGATGTGTGAAGATTCAACTAACTGGGATGTGTGAACCAGATTTAAACCAGCCAACAGAACCTGGAGCCGGTGAGGCTGATGTCATGACTCAGGTGCGTACCTCTGGTCCCACACCACCAGGTGGAACAGGTATTTACTGACGGCCTGTTTGCTGGTGTGCTGCGGCGCACAGAGCTCCACCCCTCCATGAGTCAGAGAGCAGGACAGGAAGAAACCCTCGTAGCTGACCAATGAGAGAGCAGAACACACGTGATGTCATGATGAGATCATTAGGAACAGGCCAGGTTTACTATGCGCACATTTTCAAACAATGTTTTATGCTCAGAATCATCTCAGACAACATTTCATCTTTCTATGGTTTAAGAGAACCGACCCAACAGCTGAAGAACCGACCGAGCTACAGGAAACCTGATGCAACCCAGTGAGCCGTCGTACCTGGTTGCCCAGGTGATGGGGACGCGATGGGCAGCGTACACATTGAAGGACAGGACATTGGTGACGAGCCCGGCCTCCTGGACCGGCGCCGTGCCGCTCCGGTTCTGCGCTGCCGTGTGGAAGTTGGCGTTAAACGTGCTGCAGTACAGCTCCACTAGGTCCAAGATGGCCGCCGTCAGCTTCTCTACCACAGACTCTGCAGCAGGAGAGGAGAACTGAAGGAGGTTCTGCTGCAGGAACTAACCAGATCACTGGTTCTGTTCGTACCTCTGTTCTCCCGCAGCAACAGCACTGATGCATCCTGGGAAACAGGAAGACGTTAAACTTCTGAGTGTTTGCCACAGAACCTCAGAACCTCAGAACCGCTCACCTTCAGAACCTTGGGCTGCAGGCGACAGGGGCATGCTGGGAGCTGGTTCAGGGCCGCCGTCACATCCGGCGTTTCCACGGCAGCCAGCGAGCTGCAGAGCGCCTTCACTGATTGGACGAGGCGCTCCACATGCAGGAGCAGCTCCACCTTCAGAGAGCGACACAAATAAGAGGGTGTGTGTGTGTAAGTCATGGTTATTTTGATCTCTAAATATGTGTGTATACAAGTCACCTCTGATAGCAGGAAGGACTCGGCCTCATTGTGAAAGGTGTCCAGCAGCAGCGTCAGAGCCTCCCTGATCAAACACATGGACATGCTCATTAACGGAGATCGACCAATCAGAGCTCTGTGGCCAGGCCACGCCCCTCACCTGGTAACGGTCTGTTTAATGGGACGCTCCTGCAAGAGGATGCAGTGGTTCATGGAGGAAGGCGTGTCATCGTCTTCCTTCTGGAAGGACAATAAATCTCTGTCTCTGATTGGCTTTCACAGTCAGCAGTTCACTTCCTGGTTTCAGTGAATCTGAGATCTGATTGGTGAGGACAGCGCTACAGGGCCGGTCGTTCAGTACTTGCAGCTCACCTGCAGGGGGCGGTGTTCTGCTCTGAAACTGGGTCCTTTTTAAATGACAGAAGCAGAAAGTGTGACCCATATATACCCATCTAGACCCATAGAACCCGGCGTTTGTTCAGAACCACAGCGGGCGGGTTGCTGCAGTCTCTCAGCTGATTGTTTCATTTTCTCTAAGAACAAAGCGTATGTGTGTGTGCCAGGTTTTTATATCCTAGTGGGGACCTACTCCTGTCTACATTGTTGAGACAGGTTGAATGTTTTGTTGTCTGTGTGTTTTTACAAATTGACACTCCCTCCAGCAGTTGAACCAGGAACTTTTCTGATCGAATTTCACAATTTACCCAGTCATTTTAGTATTCATATAAGTAATTTATGTTACATTAGGTAAGTGTTTCTCAGTTCCGGTCCTCAGGCCCCCCGGCCCTCCATGTTTTAGGTGTTTCCCTTCTGCCTCACACCTGGATTGAAAATGTGGGTGATTAACAGGCTTCTGTAGCATTGATGGTCATGCAATCATTTGAATCAGCTGTTCTGGAACAGAGGTAGATCTAAAACATGCAGAGCAGGAGGCTGAGGACTGGAATTGAGAAGCGCTGCATTAGGGTAAGAGACTAGGCTGTAGAAATTAATGGAAGTCAATGTGTCATTAATTTGTGGGAACTTCATCTTTGTGTAAAGAGACATGACTGTGTGTACGTGGGTGTGTGTACCGTGCGAGCCAGCGTGGTGTTGACAGCAGATCTCTTGGTGAGAAATAGCCGAATGTCCCAGTCAAACTTCAGACACTGTTGGACAAACTCCAGACCAGCCAGAGTCTGAGAACTGAATGATGGACAGAGAAAGGGATCGCATCAGCTTTATTCAGAGTTTGCAATATTTGGGTTTTTCCTCCAATTGACTGTGATCTCTGTTGTCATGGTCTCCTCAAAATCCAAACCTGCAGAAAAATTTACCTGGATCCACAAAAAATCTTTCCTGGATTCCAGCCCAGATCCACAGAGAAACCGGCCCAGTTCAGTAATGGTTTTCCCTGAGTTACTGCTTCAAAGCAGGAAGTT